>VXAZ01001656.1:1255513-1417715 GCA_013399875.1 Gymnorhina tibicen
CCCGCTCCCGCCCCCGCCCCGCGCGCAGCCGCCGCCGCGCGGGACCTCGGCAGCGCCTCCTGCCGCCCGCCGGGGGCCGCAGCAAAGCCCGGCCCGGGATCTGTCGGGACGGCCGGCAGGCGAAGCTGGTGTTAATCCTGTCTGCTGAGTTACGTGGATGGAGTTCCTCTGCAGGCACTTAGACTGTACCGTGTGGGTGTTCACTTCGCGCCCTGCATTACAGAATCACAGAGTCACAGATTCAATTAGGTTGGAAAAGTCCTCTGAGATCATCGAGTCCAAGCTACGACCGAAGACCACCATATCATCCAGACCATGGCACTGCGTGTCACGTCCAGTCTTTCCTTAACCACCTCCAGGAACAGTGACTCCACCTCCCTGGGCAGCCCATTCCAATGTTTAATCACCCTTTCTGTGAAGAAATTCTTCCTAATGTCTAACCTAAACCTCCCCTGGTGCAGGGGACTATGTCCCCTCATCCTATTGCTAGCAAGATAATAGCATAGGTAATTTCATGTACACAGGTGCAAAGTCACACCATTTCCGTGTGTCTCCCATACGTCTCCCATATGGGCTAAGCAAAGGCAAAATTTTATTAACTTAGTGTAGGAGGCAACAGTAGCTTTAGGCAAATGTCTGTCTCCAAGGTCAAAATTCTTCCTTCATGCCTCCTTCCAACAGCATATCATAACTGTTCCGGGTACTTAGCCTTTGCTGCTTTGGCAGATTAGGGCATTTAGGAACTTGACTGATAGGCGACAGACACGGCCTATGCATTGCTGGAAATTTTCCAGATTGTCGCAGGCCAGTTGCGCAATTCCCTGTGTTTGTGCTTTCCTAAGGCTGAGGAAATAGGCAAATAGCCATAGCACTGGATCTTGGGGTCCATATCAAATGCCTGATATCTTTATCGGGAAGACTGACTTCTCCCACTGTAGTCTTCCTATTTCAAGCCTCCAAGCAGCTTTTCCATGTTATTTGCTTACCAGTATGGATGGGAAAAAGTTTACAGGTGATCTTTTCAGGTATATTCAATGATTTTTTGTACTGCACCTAGCCACAGATACTCTCAAAGGTCTTCTCTTACCTCTTCAGAACATCTGACTGTAGCTACTCTACTGTAGCTACCGCTCATGTTCACATTAAGAAGTCCTGCAGACGTGTTTGTACTATTGAAATCTGTCACTTAAAATCACCATCACTGAGACAGGTTTAGGTGTGAGGTGTAAAAAATACAAAGTGAATTTTGCCATGAGACACTTAATACTTTCATCTCATTCTGTCTGTCCGTATTGCTGATCTGCACCAATGCTTTTCGATAGCACAGCTGACCGCTAACCAGAAGTGTTGTTTGCACAACAACCAAGTTTAGACTATAATTACCGGAGTCCTCCACATGTTTTGGCATCAACACTAGCAATTGTACAATCCAGCTTCCAATGCAGTCGAGCAAGAGAAGCAAGGCAGAATTCCAGGACAGCAACAAACCCAGTCAAGCGGCAGGAGGGCTGCCTGCAGCCCCCCGTGCTGCAAGACAAGCGGCTTGTGTGGCCACGTCTTTTAGCTAACTATCAGTGTGGGTTTGCTTTACTGTGGGACTTTTAGAAGTTACGCTAATGTAAATCAACTACTTTAATTGAAGAAGACTTACTGTTAGACTTATTTAACAAAACTATAATTTAAAAAAAAAAATTTGGAACCCCCATGCGCTGAGAGACAGCAAAGAAAGTGTCAGCAAACCTCTTAAAAAACAAGTTGGCATCACTGCCCAGGCAGAAAAGGCACAAAACACCAAGATCTCCATGGATACTACAGTAACAGAGGAGAGAAGAGAACAAAACAGGAATTCAGATCAATTTTAATACAGACAAAATGCTTTGCAGCCTTGCTAGAGCTAAAATAAAATGATAGAGCTTCAGGAAGAAAGTGAGCAAGCCCCGGTTTTCAAGATTACTCCTGAAGATTACCAGGATTGCTGATTGTTCTTGATTTAGAAACAGTTCTTCAGGGTGTTTTTTGGAGGGGAAGAGTAGACAAGCAAGATGGAAGGCAGCTGAAAAAAACCAAAGCAAACATACATGAAGTCCTGCAAAAGAGCAGCTAAATTATGAAGAATATCTGAAAATAAGTGTAATATACTAATGCAGTCTAACTGATCTGTAAAATGGTTTTTCTTGATCAAGCAATGCTAATCATTATCAATGCTAAAAATTAAATCTTTGCCCTATGACAAATTATATGAGAAAATATAATTACAATTAAACAATATTGAATTAGGAACTGCTGATGCCTGAAGTTGTTTGAGAATACTATGTTAAATATCAAACAGTGATGTGAAGTGACAGAAGCTTTTTCACCTAAACTCATACTTAAGATGGTAAGAAAAAAATCTCAGCAGTAAATGGGCAGCAGTTAGGAAAGTGAGTTAATAGCAAATAATAACTTAGCAATTATGAAACCGTGCAATTGCTATAGCAAGGTTTAAAATACTGTGTGTTCATATATATTAAAAAAATGTTCAAAATACCATAAAAGGACTTCTGTCGGGAGCAAAAAAGGTCAATTGCCTATATTTCCGAGCAGGTAGAATTTTAATACCGTCAGGAGAAAAAGCGAAAGTTTACATGCTGTATGTGTAAGGAAGCAGGATGAGACACTGATCTCTTCGTACGCCTGGGTTTCGTTTTGTTCTAACCTAGGCATTTCCAGGCACCCCTGCGGCTAGAGGGGAAAAGCGGGAACGCTCACGGCCCAGGCAGCGGGGGGAGAGCCGGGATCCCCCGGCCTCGCCGGATAAAACCGCCAGCACAAGGGGAGCGCCCACCCCCGGCCCCGCTGGCATCGGTCCTCCGAGCCAACCGCGGCCGAGCGCAGGGCGGCCCGGCCGCCGGGGAGGTGGACGCGGAAGTGCCGGGGCCGGCGGCGGAGGGCTCGCCCGGGGCGGGCGCGNTGCTGTGGGTCGTGCAGGTGAGCGGGGCCGGGCGGGCCAGGGGCGGCCGAGCCGCGGGCGCAGCGGAGGCGCGCAGTCAAGCCCGGGTTACAGGTGTTTTGCCAGGCTGCCCGAAGGGTCGCTAGAGGAATATGTTCTGTGCCGGCAGCTCGATGATGTGCAGCTGCAGTGCGAGCTGCAGGCTGAGCTCTGGGGGGCGGCAGCCCGAGGCGAAAGGCCGTGACCTGTCACCCTTTACACAGCGAAGGGCACAGGGCATGGGGACCTGTGGCCCAGCCAGGGGACCGAACGCTCACGGACAGCAGGAGCACACGACCCCCAGACTGTCCTGCTCTCAGACTGTGAGGGCATAAAAGCCCGGGCATTCCTTTCTTTGGGGCCCCTTCTCAGAGGTACCCAACTCGAACTGTTATTTTGTTAGTTACTGCACCAAAATTAAATTATTTTAAGGATCCCGAAGTCTTAGACCCTGCTATGGGAAACCTGGGGCTGAGTTGGTAAGTAAACCTGGTCTGACCATGAGTGTGTGGGGTGTAGCTGTGGAGGGACCTCGGTCCCAGCTCAGGTGGTGCGAGTGTGACTGCCAGAGTGGCTCCTGGATGGTTGGACAGAGACGTTTCCTTATCAGATCTGATGTGTGTAATGGAAGCGGGTAATTAAAAATCACCTAATTATAACACTACCATATACACTGCATCAGTACCTGATGCAGTATTATCTAATATCCTGGGGAGAAATGCAGGCTCTGCTTGTCCCTTTCTCCATCCAAAAACTCAGAAAAGTTGTGTGGCTGAGAAAATAGCTTTACTGATTTATAGCAATAGAAGGTACTGGGCCAGTATTCAGAAGGTTAAATGTACACAGCTTTGTTTACAGGTTAAACATAAAATCCAGAACCTGGCATAGTCCTGGAACCAAATTTTCATGTCTTAGTGCTTCTGTGGCCTCTTCTGACTCTTCTCCCCAGAGCATTCCTAAAAGCACTTACTGTAGAACTAGCCACAGAAGTGTTTACATACTTGTAGTTCATCTGTGGCTGAGATGTCACAGGGGTTGCTGTGCATTTCCTTCTAACAAATAGCTGCTTTTACTGTTTTGTTTTCCTTCTCAATCTCAAGAACACTTTGCCTGACTATTAACTGCAGGCAGTGCTCTTAGTGAATGAGCTGGCATATATTAGTCCTTTGGTTCTCTCCAATTGCAGTGTCATTTATTTTCAGTAATTTTTTCTCAAGTGATTTAAGGCTTATTTTTACTGCAGAGTAGATTTCAAGATGAGAGATATGCTTGAATTAATGTAAGGAAAGCCCCTATCCTGAGTCGCTCTCTTGTGAAGAGTCAGATACAGCAGCATATAGCAACTGCAGAGCTATATTGACAAGCAGCATGCACAGGCCCATATTTCTCTTGCCATGTTCTCTCTGGTTGTGTCACTTCAAGTGGAGTTCTCCCAAGGATAGGTCCCAGCAAAGCTAATTTGGGACTTGGCTTTATTTTCGAGTGGTTATGTTCTCTTTCAGACGTGACCTTTAACAGCTGCTTTATCATTGACCTAACTTGGAAACTAATCAAGCACCAAATCCAGCCCTGTGCCTGATGATGTTGTGGGAAACAGGCTTCAGGCTCCCTGGTGACTCCACAGGTCTAGCCTAGGTCATTGGATAGAGCTCAAGATGGTCAGTTCTGCCCCCAGCAGTTCCTGCCTTGTTTTTCTTCCCATCCACAGGACTATCTCTTCTTAAACTGAACTAAATCACAGTCTTTGTACTTTGATCTTCTATTAATGGCTCAGTCACCTTTATTGTAGCAGAATTTCCTTTCTTACCCTGTGCCAAATAGACACTCTAGTTCTGTATTTGACAAACTTATGATTATTTCTCCTGTTTCTGTCAGCTGGATGCATTCTACTGTTGCTCTAGACCTTGTAATTCTCCCTTGTTAATGCCTGCCTGTCCTGAACCACATCTTTGCTAGATAAAGAATGTTGATGGGGATTTCTCCTCACCCCTAAATCTCTTCCAACCCATTTTAATGAAAGTAACTGCCTATGATGTAGTGAGAGGCCAAGTATCCACATCAGTCAGAGGAAGGGGAAAGAGCAGCAATTGGGCTTTCACCTACATTTTGGAAATTAAATAAGAGCATTACAAGCTTTTCGTCTTGCCCACTGTCTTTCCTTTTATTGGGATATCATCTGAAGTGAATAAAATTTTTTTAAAAACCCTTCACTCCTGAGATCTTCATATGTCATGGCTGTTAATGATGACAGAAACTTAGTCCCAGCTCTCAGAAGTCTCAGGACACTGTAACTCTTAGAAATGACAAGTGAAACCTTTTTAAAATCTTAAACTCATATCATAGTATGGGGAAGAAAAGTGGGAAGGTCATTGTAGGAAATCAGGCTTCCCAACCACTGTCTGCTGTAAGGTTGGAAACTTACATTTGCTGTAGTTACTGGTAGAGCAGGAGTAAGCTTTCTTGTAAGACTGTTTTTTCTCAAGAATGAAAACTGTAGAAGTTTTGATTTTCTCTGTTTGATTGCTGAGATAAATTAATTGCAAATCCACAGGCTGAAAAGAAGCAAAACATGTTCTATCCTTGTCAATGATTAAATGAGGTTTGATGTGTCGAGGTAGTTTTGCTGTGCTCTTTGCTTCACACTAGTTTGAATGCATCAATGAAAGTGAAGATAAAGTTGTATCTAAAAGTGTTTGCCTTTTTTAGCATGTAATTCTGATCTAGGCAAAAATTCCATGTAATTCCAAATAGGGAATTTTCCTAAGCAGAATTAAATACCTTATTCAGGTAACATTTTCTTCGTGTACAGATGACTGAATAAGTAGATCTAAATAATTTTTCTCCAAGATATTTTATCTGGATTTTCCAAAAAACTAGAAGGTTTACAAGAACAGGTTTATTAAACTGAAAGTAAAAGTTAATGTTTTTCTTTCCAAGTGATTTTGTCGGATGGCCATGAGCATGCGCTTACTGTTTTTTGAGCATCAAATACCATTTGTTTAAACCAACGAGGACAATTAATTAATTGATTTACTGAAGTGGAATGGAAAGGGGAATTGAAACCATTCACCCAAGATTTTTTGTGTACAGTACTGAAAAGCCACAATGTAAAAAACCAGAAAAATCTTACTTTCCTTATTCTCCCCAAATGGCTTTTCTGGATGTGAGGGCTTTGACTGATTCAGAAATGAACAGCATCTTTTACAGTTATGTACAAGTCATATCATCATTTCTTGGGCAATCTTTGCCTTCCTGAAGGCACATTGAATGGGATCTAAAAACTCTCATTAGATCCATTAAAATGCATGGATAGAATGTTAAAAATCTTTTCACTCAGCTACTGGAAATGTCACCACAGGTACAAAATACATTTTCAGTATATTTCAAGTTCTAGGTAGCTTTAACCTGTTGCTTTGCAGAACTACTTTGTATTCTTACTTGCACCAAAACCACTGTGTTGCACAGAAACTCACAGAATTTGAAAGGCAACAGGCCACTTGCAGTCATCACAGCTCACTGTGGATAGTTAAATATTTCCTCATATTCTTCTGTGCCCTTAGTTTTAAGGAAATTTTCTTGATACAAATGGGACTTTAGGGGTTAGAGTTGCAATATCATTTGCTTGTTCTGCTTTTACTCTTCCCCAGTCACCCACTTCTGTTTCTCCCTGTATCCCTTATACTGATACGAATCACTGTGACTGCTCTTATGTTGCATTCTTATGTATATTGGTTTTGGAGAACAATGTGGGTAGCAATAACCCTCTACTTGGGGCAGTGTTTCATTCTTCTCTTTTGCAGGTGTCAGATATTCATATCAGCAAATTTCGGGATCCCAAAAGAGCTCCTGACTTTGAAAAATTTTGTTCAGAAACAATTGATGTAATTCAGCCAGCACTTGTTCTAGCAACAGGTAAGCAGTTGAAAAGTGCAAATTTCCTGATGAGTGTACTGTCAAAGGAACAGAGAATAGGCAAAATTCTAGGATCTCAAGGGAGAACTTTAAAGCATTAAGGTATCTTAAGCAATGGAAATGGAATTGCAGCTGAAGAGACTGCTAGAAGCTGAAAAGAATAACATCTCAACAAGAGAATTATTTTTTTCTTCAGTGTTCAGTTTCTTCAGTGAGTTTAATGTGTTTTATATGTAACAGACACAATCATGTCAGAGAGCTATTGTTTTCCCAGTATGTTGCTGCATCTTAGTCCTTGCTAGCAGCTACCTTCCCTCTTGTCCTGGTAATGACTCTACATTCTTTGTGTTTGAAATTACAGAAGTGAGCAATGTCTGGGATTAGTCATTAGGAGACAATTCCTCTCTCAGAACAATCCCTGCTCATTTGTATGAAATTCAGCCATGAACTAATGTAAGATTTTATTGCTGGTTTCCATTTGAACATATCATACCAAGAGAGGTGAAATAAGCCTTGCCACTTCATTTGACACCTTGCTATTGAAATGGATTAAGTTTTGACAAGTAAGTCAAAAAGACTTCAAGCCATTGCTGTATGCAAGGCTTTAGAATCTTAATGCTAGACCTGGAGTTTTGTTTCTACAGAGAGTTACTTATCTAATTGGTAAAAGTGGTGCAGTGATGTGGTTGATAGATGTCTGATGAGGCTGCTGCATCTGCATTAGAAGGCATTTACCCTTACAGTGACCTCGTGGACCAGATACAGGAACATCCAGATTGCACCCAGGCCTGCAGCCACTTACACTTGGAGGCAGGGATGGCATGCTTGTCTAGTTACAGTATTTGTATAAGCTATGTAGGCCTCTAGTTATATCTCACCTTTGTACACTTTCAGGTGATCTGACAGATGCTAAGACAAGAGATAAACTAGGATCTGAGCAGGTAGAAGATGAATGGAAAACTTACAAGTCAATCCTGAAGAGATCAAGGGTCATGGAAAAAACCAAGTGGATAGACATCAAAGGGAATCATGGTAAGAAGGGAATGAAAGATCTCTGTCTTTCCTGTGATTGCAGATCACAGAATATAGAGGTAAAGTGTTAGTACTCACTAGTATGTTAGTAGTCATGAATCAGGAGAAGGGCTTGCCATCCACACGCCTACTGAGGACACACTTTGTTTACAAGCTCTTACTGGAGTTTTAGTACCAGAGAAGTAAGAGTCTTTTGCCTGGCAAGTGGTAGAACATGACATCAGATGTTAGTTTCCACGTCATTATTTTATATACCACATTATTTAATGAAGGGGCAAACTGTAACTTTACCATACTGAAGAAATGGTTTCAATTTACTTTTCATAGACTTCCCCCTCATAGGTTTACATTTAAAAGGTGTCACATGTCCAGCAGCTAAAGGAAATTTGGTTTCTTTTGAATAGAAGGGACTCATGGGAGTTTATACCCATCAGTTGTTGCCACATTCTAAGCATTCAAACACAAGTTGGCAATCTTGTAGGCTGTATAAACAGGCTGTTAGGCAGAACTAGAAAGCCGAGCACTGGGGGGAAAAAGTGCATGCTTTGTCATATATACCCATCTTCCTATTGGGCTTCTGTTACCAGCATTAATGGAGAGGTGGAATCCAGTTGCAGTACAGACCTCCCCCAGCTGATGTCTGTTCTACACACACTATCCTCTGATGTTATGGCTACTTTATTTTCTGTGAATTAGTTAAATCTTACTTACAGAGCATGCACCCAGTCCAAAAAAGCTTCTGAAAAGCTCTGTGGTCAAAATACAGACAGATTTAGCTTTCAGCCACTAAATAACAATTTATATTCCCACAATGCCTTTACTTTTGAACTGAAACTTAAATGAGAAAACTATTGCCATTTAACTGCATTGAGCATATAATGTCTCCTCTGTACAGTTAGACAGTCTGCTTGTCAATCACAGATTATAAAGAAAGTAGTTCTTGAGCACCTGCTGAGGCTGCTTTATCTCAACATTACCTTGGTAGATACAAGGGCCAATGATCAATTTGATCTGAAATTTTCCTTACTTCCTTTTTTTCTCCCTTACAGATTCATTCAACATTCCACACCTGGATAGTGTTCAGAATTATTACAGGTACTTTTATTTACCATACAGATGCTGCTATATTCAAGGTCAAATTCACTGAACACTACTCTGTTTTCAGTTATCACGTATATGCTTTTCCACTGACTTTCCTATAGCCCAGGATCGTATCTACCATTCCCTCTGTCTTTTGCATTGTCAGTTAGTAGAGCAGAATCGATTGAGGAAATAGAGAATTCTTTGTGCAGTTTTCTTATCTCTTACCCTTCTGTGTTTTGTAATTGAGTGTGTTAATATGTCAATGTCTCAAAATTTTTTAGTCACACTCTAGGAGAAAGAAGATGGAAGAGTGAAATGGAGTTGATTTTTTAATATATAAAAATATAAAAAATATTAAAATTATAAAAATCGTTGGCAGAAATAAAAATAGAAGCTAGGGAGAACAGTTATTCAACACCATATTCTGGTTTTCCTCATGCATTAAAATTAAAGAAGGCAATGGGTTGTATTGAAATGCAATATTTTTACACAAAAACATGGGTTCCTATTATACGTTCACAGCATTAGCAGAGAATGAATCAACTGTTACACATACTCAAAGTGCGACTAAAGGAAGAAATGTTATTGAAGGTGATGATGTTCATAAAGATAATGTTAGCTTCAAAAAAATTATTGTGAAAGGGTTTTTATGGCATTAAGGAGTATTGGAAACCTGTTTTTAATATATTGGCTTGTATTCTATTCAGGTCAACCCTTCTGGCAATTTTATTGTTCTGATTGGTGGAGGAACAGGGACATGAGCTGGTTTCTGGATGACTGTGTTCAAGCTATACCCATCATCTGAACTCAGGAATGTTTTAGCTTCCACATATCGTGCAAGGAGTAAAACAAAAATGAAACAACTCAAAAAAACCAAACACACACAAAAGAGCCCAACCCCAAACCCCAAAATAAAATTAAAAAAAAAATTAAACTTAATGAATTTTAGTGATTCTCAGATTAACTCGCAATCATTTTAGTTACAGAATTTAATCCTTAATAGAACAACTTAGGTGGTAATGTTAGTTGAAATGTTATGTTATAGTTATGTCTTTGCCAGTGGAAGATATTACAATTCCCATCTAGCATAAACTATCAAAAGCACTTCAATTTTATAAGTCAAAAATAGTGAAATTAGCTGTTGTCAATGGAAGGAGAGAAAGCAATGTATGTTTGTCATGGCTAGAAGCTTTCCTAACATCAGTATTCCCATTTTATTTTGTTAGGAAATACTCTGCCTGGCGTAAAGATGGCTCTTTCCATTACATCCACACTACCTCTTTTGGGAACTATTCATTCATCTGCGTGGATGCCACACTCAGCCCAGGCCCTAAGAGACCCTTTAATTTTTTTGGGATTTTAAACATGGTATTGTATAAGTCTTTGCATTCCATTTTGCTGACTGTTTTATTTCTGTAGTGGTGTGTTTGGAAGTTTGGGGTTTTTTTTAATATAGAAGAATTGTTTGAAAGATTTGTGTTCATCTATAAGAGTGTTTACATTTTTAAGTTATTATGCATGTGAGACATTTATTTAGCAAAATGGATTTGTCACCTGCCTATTTCAGAATCAAATGGCAGAGCTGTCTTTGATGGCAACAGAAAGTCTACATAGCAACCATACTATCTGGTTTGGCCATTATCCCACCTCAACAATTATCTCCCCATCCCCTGGAATACGAAAATTAATGAGGTAAGATCTTATCCTGTATGTTTTCAGCCTGAGGTACATTTCTTGCCTCGCTTCACATGCTTATCTCTCACTTTTCAGGTTTTCTGCAGTGATATTTCCTTCCCACCCACATAACCACAATTCTTATGTTCTTTTTTTAGTTCTGCCACAGCCTATTTATGTGGACATCTCCATACAATGGGTGGGCTGATGCCAGTCTTGCACAGTCGACACCGTGGTGGCACTCTGGAACTTGAATTGGGAGACTGGATGGATAATAGGAGGTAAGTAAAGCCCATACGAGCAAATTATTATATGAAGCCTACCCTGCTGTACTGTGATTCCCTTTTATGCTGTGTGGTGAATTTGAAAGAAGCATGGGGTCAGCCTGACTGGTTATTACTATTAATGCTTTGAAAAAAGGCTTTGTGCGTATGTTTGGGATTTTTTCCCATACCAACAGTGTGCTAATAAATTAAATATTTTTTTATTCATTCTTGATATTTAGAAATTAAAATAGGGACATCGAAATGTCCCTTTAGTATGTGTTTAGTATTAAAATGTAGACAAAGAAATGTAATAGGTAATAAAACTCAGCATCATCTCTTCAAAATACACATGCTCTGCACTAGCTGTTAGAATTCTTGACACAGTAGTAGTCCACCTGAGAAATGTTACCTTACTAGCATATCAAAAAGTGTCTGATGCTACATGGAGTGTGTAGTAGTATATTAGCTTTTATTCTGCAGTAATCCAAAGAAAGATACCAGTATGCATACAGGGAAAGAGCACACTGGGGCCTTTGTCCTTAACTGGAGTACCTACACGGACACTGTGGAAATGTACATTATATTTGAATTCTTTAATATAATGTTCATCTATCTCATTCATGTGCAAAATTCCATAGATCTTAGCACTTGGAACTTTAAGTACTGCTTCCATGGTTTATACTAAAATTAACCTCATCAGAGGTAAGCAACGGTACAGTTCATACAGCAGAGTTGGAAGATGTAAGATCAACTACAGAAGAAAATAAATGGAAAATAAAGCCAGGTTCTGTTTAGGGACTTGAGAAGCATGGGAATCAGCTGTTCACACAGCAGTTTGTATTAACAAAATCTCTTTCCTTTCATTATAGGTACCGGATCCTCGCGTTTGATCATGACCTCCTCAGCTTCGCAGATCTTAACTTTGAAGAGTGGCCTGTAGTTCTCATCACCAATCCCAAATCCTTCCTTTACAGCAGTTCTACTCATGAACCACTAGTCAAAATTCTTTATTCCACTCATATCAGGTATCCTGTAATGTCTTGATTTCACAATATTTAACTATATTTATTTGTATATACACAAAACCTTTTTTAAAATGTGTGTCTACTGTTCTCAGAATTCACTTTTCTCTGGAAGATTGTTCCAGAGAGCTCTCTTTGTATCATATCTGTGATAAAAAGATTGTACAGTAGTAATTCATGTTTGTTTTATTTATGCAGTTATTTCCTCTAAAGTCAGTTGAACTTTAGGTAACCAAAGCTGATCGATTAATATATAATTAAAATTGATTAATATGTAATCAATATGCATAGATTAATATGTAATCTGTGTTATTTATCTCACATGTTCACATCAACTCTGCTGATTTCAGGATTTTGTCTATGTATTTTTCTAAATGTTTTCTCTATTCACTTTAGACTTCTTAGCTTCTTGTCTTTTCTATATATATATATATCCCTTATATATATTTAAAAAAGAGAAGCCTCTGCCAGTTTTCATATTGGTTTTAAATCTCTCCATCTTTCCATTTTTACCTTATCTATTTAATTTTTACATTTATATTTCAAATTTCTAGGCCCTTTTCAACATTTTATATTTGCTGTTAGACCAATGTGCTTGAAATACTGCATACATAGAGTTATAATCAAAAGAAGTTTGTCAAATTTTTCAGTTAGGGAGCAGTATCCTACTAAGTGTCCTAATTACTTTCCAGTTTCCTATTCAGAACCTTATCTGAACATTTTTATGATTATATTAAATATATGAACTGGTATTGTTCACCATAACTGTATGAAACTCCTTCATTTGACTAAAACATGCTCTGTAATGCTTTTTGTATTACCAGAAATGAAAGGAATTGTATGTGCAGTATTTTGAGTCTGTATTAGTATCACTGTTTGTATGAATATAAGCACTGCCAAGTGACAGTACATTTGTTGGTATCTGAAATCTGTAATATCAGTCTTGCATTCCACTCCATTTCTCCTAAATGCAGTTACAAACTCTGAGAGGTTATATTCTGACTAAAAGCAAGGGGAAAAAAAAAAAAAAGGAAAGAAACCTACTCCCAGCAACAAAGGACTTTAGAGAGAGACACCCCGGCAATTTTTAATGAAGCCATCTACAAGTGCTGGTTATGTGTCTATGTGTGCTGGAGGATGCATCCCACTTGTGTTAGCAAATGTTTTGAAGCAAGAGTTCTAAAATTATTTCTGCCAGGACCTTACAATCTCTGCCACTTTTTTGTCTGTTCCAGATTTGTATCCTGTTCTTTTGTGTAGTGTTATACAGAACTACTTTTTTTTAACTGTAGGAAAGAGCTACTATGTTACCATTAGCCTACAGATATTTCACTGTTTTAATTTCTAAATCTTTTGAACTCCTTATTACAAGGTAGCTTAACCTTTAGGGACTTCCTCTTAAGGAAGTAATAACATATCTGCAACTCCTGTAACAAATCTGTTTATTTTGCTCTTTGCTTACTCCTTAGAATTCTGGCATTCTCTCCTTCTGTCATTATCTCTGTCGAAGTCTTCATAGACGGAGTTCATGTGGGGAATGCACATCAGGTGTCTGGCCCTCTCTATGTGCTGAAGTGGAGCCCACAAAACTACAGCGAAGGGTTCCATCGCATAGATGTCACTGTCCAGGTAAGATACCTGTTGGCATTCTTTGTATTCAGTTTTTTTTCTTGTCAGGGCTTCTCCATCACCCTCTTGCCTCACATAACTAGGAACAAAATACATGATAACACACTTACTTTCATATCTGCCTGATTACAAAAACCAAAGGATTTAATAAAGGAATAAACACTGACTGCTAAGCACCAAAATATTCATAAAGCTGCTGGGCTAAAGAAATATTATTTTTTGTAAGAAATAAAATAAGACATAACAAAAGAGCAAACTTGAATTCAAATTGGTCAGAGATGTCAAAAATTACAAGAAAGGGTTCTTAGAGAATATAAACAACAAGCAGAAACAGAAGGAAAATACTGGCCTGCTTTTAAACAGGAGAGGTGAATTAGTCACCAAAAATGCTGAAAAGGCAGAGGTTCTCAACACTTTCTTCACCTCTGTCTTTACCAGCAGTGTTGGCCTCAGGCCTTGGGAACAAGGATCAAGGTTGATAGAGAGACCCATTGTCAGTGAAGGAAGAGTTGGTGTGAGACCTGTCACAGGACCTTGATCCTACAAATCAATGGGCCCTGACAGTTTCCACCCCAGAGTGGTAAGAGACCTGGCTGACATAATTGTGAGGCAACTCTCCATAGTCTTGGAGAAGTTGTGGAGATCAGGGGGCATTCCAGAAGACTGGCAGAAGGCTAATGACACTCCTGTCTACAAGAAGGGCTTAAAGGAGGATCCAGGAAATTACAGGTCCATCAGTCTTACTTCAGTCCCTGGGAAAATTAGGAAACAAATCCTTGTGGGGGGCTATCGCAAGTCAGATGAAGCACATGACTGGGAAGAGCCAACACAAATTGACCAAGGGCAAATTGTGGGCCAAGAAGAACGTTATGAAGTTCATCAAGGAGAAGTGTAAGGACTTGCACCCAGGAAAACATAACCCAGGAGTGCAGCACAGGCTGTGATCTGCTCTGGCTGGGGACCAGCTCTGTGAAAAGGGACCTCAGTGTCCTGGTGGCCCACAAGCTCAGCATGAACGAGCAGTGTGCTGGTGCAGCAGAGAAACCAACTGGATGCCAGGGTGCATCCACAAGGGCATCACCAGCCACGATAAGTCACTTCCTGCTCTACTGAGTGCTTGTCAGGCCACACCTGGAACACTGTGCTCAAACTGTTGAATAAATTACAATAAACAATAAACAAGTGTTCATTTATCTATATGAGTTTATGGCAAATATGAAAGAAATGAAGCACAACAAAACTTAAAATATTTTAATATGGGCTATTACCTAGAATTGAACTTCCAGAAAACAGTTGGGCAGGGCGGGCAGTAAACAGTCACAGTCTTCTGTAAATTGCTGAATCTCTGACAGGCTCTTCTTCATATGTAGCATTTTCAGATCATGATTTTATAATCACCAATTTACTTGAAACTGCAGAATTGACTGTAAGTAATCCTTTGTAGGTAGAATTAAATACAGTAGTATGCCAGAGAAGCATGCATCAACTGAACCTTTCTAGGAAAGCTGCAATGATAATTAGGAACTTTAACTAGACAGATTTGGTACTACTGGTATGTAATTGCTCTCATTTTATATCAATCTAGGATGCTTCAGGAAGAATTGGCACACGTGGCCATTTATTTGGTATGGAAGAAAACCTCTCTCTCAGATTTGACTTTTGGCCATCTGTTATTCTTCTCAGTGACCACTATGTTCTAGTAAGTACTTTCAGCAAAACAGCTGTTATTTCATGTTGGTTTCCCAAGCTGCAGTAGGCATTTTCCTAATTCCTGATAGACTTGAATGCAGTTTACTTTTTCCAGATATGACTGTTGGAATTCCAAAACATTTAAAGTTTCTCAAGATGCACACTTCAACCACAAATGTGCAGCAGTGGCTCATGCAAACAGTTGACTTCCTGGATTTAGTCCCAATTATCCATTTTTGGGCATGAGTATGCACACATTTTGTGCAAGCAAGTAATTGAAAAGGAGCTACTGGAGATAGTAGAAAAAGGAAACATTAAATCAAAGAGAAATTCACTGTGATCTGTTGCAATGTTTTCTGGCAAGAATGCTCGAATATTCTCACTGTCAGCTGCTGACATTATAACTAGATCCAACAAAGTGGAGGGCAAAATCCCCATCAACTTCAGTAAGTTCCAGGTCATATCCACATGTGTTACAGTGCTCAGTACATGCAAAGAAGGATGTCATGTCATAGTAGTTTAGGTGCACTTCTTGAACAACGTAAGGAAGTCCACATGGCTGTAGTTCGTACTGTAATTGGCTCAAAATTATTATCTTGGTTTTGTTAATCAGTCACACATTCTACACAATATCTTGAACTGCATTTCTCCACAGTACAGTGCTTAGACAATGTTTTGCCTTGGAAGTGTAATTACACCTTTTCAATGGATGTATGTACAAACCCTGTTCTTTAAAGGTTCAGGTCTATTACTTTCAGCCACTCAGCAGAATTCAAGTCAGTACAATACAAATCCAACAACTTAGAAACTCTTGAGTTTCCTTTTTACTCCTCGTTTCAATGACACCAACAAGCTTTGACTATGTGTTTCAAATAGAAATCTTTGTACCATTCTATCAGTGTCCATAAGGCATGCTCCAAGGCTGCTACTACTCCAGGGCTGGCTTACAGTCAAAACTCTTTTCAGGTTCGTGTGCTCTTTGGACTGATTGTGCTGATTCAGATCACCTTGCTTGTTGTTTTCAGACACCTCCAAAAGCCAGTACTCAAAGGTATGAACTAATGTGTGCTGTGGTTTTTAGTAGATCTGTTTTCCCTGAAACTTTTTACTGTTGACCTCTGTGCTAACAACATGTAAGTAATTGTGCTGTTAATCACCATATGCATTTCACATCTGCTACTGTGGGGTTTGATTGGTTTCTCAGAAGCTGCTGTTGTGCTTTTAAGGGAACCTGGAAAACCTCCAATTTATCAAATAAAATAAACCAGAAACCTGAGCAGGTATCTTTGTCT
This sequence comes from Gymnorhina tibicen, assembly GCA_013399875.1. Lineage (NCBI taxonomy): Eukaryota > Metazoa > Chordata > Aves > Passeriformes > Artamidae > Gymnorhina > Gymnorhina tibicen. The sequence goes on from VXAZ01001656.1 coordinate 1,272,081, forward strand.
AAACAAAAATTCAGTTGATTGAAGTCCAAGGTTTTATTTTCATTTTCTCACTGAAGAATCCAATGTGTAGGGAAAGGAATGTTTTGTTTTGTATTAGTTCTGTATATGTGCTTGTTTCACTACAGTTGTCACAGAATTCTCTCTTGCCTGAGTGAAGAAACAGATTTCCTTCTGCAAAGATAATATTTGTTAATTTTTGCAAAGACCACGAACAGGATTGGTCTTTCTCAAAATAATATTAAGATAATTTCTGTCATAACTTGATACTCTGTTTGTGATAGATCTAGTAAATGAAAATTATTACTATTAAGCTCATGGCATTTATCCTTTAAACAATTGTTTGAACCACACCTTACTAATGAGATTTTTCTGGAAGCCACCTCCCTTCCTGTTCATGTCAGTGTTTGTCTCTTCCTTTATACTGCTAACCATGTAGCATCCTGAGGTAACTACAGCAACTGCTTACATAGAAAAGGATCAGATTTTCAGTTGCCTTTATGGAACTCAGCAGCTAAATATTAAAAGAGCTGACTCTGTGATCAGTTAGGTTCATGTGGACCATGACAAATTAGTGAACAAATTTGTTAAAGCTGTTGATTTCCAAAGGTGAAGCTTGCCCTCTGGGGGTTAATTCTTTGTGAGAAGGCCACATAATAGGTGTAACTCTACAAGCTAACTTTTATAGGAAGGCTCTCTTGATATGTGAATTGTCTGCTTCAGTTAGAGAGCTAATATTGCTTTTTTCTGTTAATACCGCACACTTGTCAGAATAATGTCATTTTAATGCTTAGCCTTAATTTTGAATTGCTATCAGATCTCACTGAAGTAGATTTAATTGAAGGAAATCCAATTAATCTAGTCCATGGTGACCTGCCTTTCTGGGTTTGCAGTTACTGTTTTGATTCTCTTACTTTTCATTTGATACATACTTTCTCCATGTTGTTCATTCTAGCTAATTTCATTTTCTGGGTATAGAATGGTCATTCAGTTTTATGTACATACAGTAAGTGTATTATTTTAGAATGGCAGGTTACTCTGCTGTTTCTAATATAGATAGTTATATTTATTGGTTCTTTACTTTCAGTTATCACAGTAATAGTAATGCATTCCTTTGCATTTCTTCTGTAGACATACCAAATATTATTTTTATATTTCTTATTTAAAAGAATGAGTAAACAATATGCAGATTTGTTTCATAAAGACCAGTATTTTACATACATATATATCTGGGGAGGTGTTGCAAACTGAATTGAGTGTATTTTTCTTAAATGTTGTCTCTGTTTAGAAAAGCCAGGATTACTTACTCTGACTTCGTATTCTCTTCATGTCTTCAGTAAAACAAACACTTTCTATTACTCAATTCTGGTTCTGAATTTATACACCATTCTGGGTAAGTAGCCTAGAGTACTGGAGGACATAAATTAATATTTTGAAATTACACATCAGATCCTGATTAAAATTAAGAATTCTAACATCTTGGAGAATGGGGAAAATCTACTTAAGTTATAAAATCTATGTGGAACTTTAAAAGTTCATGTACAAAGAGACTAAAGGTTTATTTGTAAGAGCCTAACTTAGAACCTCTGAAATAATTAAACAATTAGATTGTTAAATTACTTTGAAAGCAAAGTGAGTATTCTAACTTTAGTTTTTCTAACTTTTTTATCACGTATTTTTTGATGGTTAGCATCAGAGCTAACAATCTGAGGTTATTCTCCTCTGATAACACATTACTGAAATAGCTATTTTCTTGTTAGTCAGTGTAGTATGCATAACGTAGAGCAGCCTGCCTATTTTAATTTCTATGCTGAGCCAGGCTGGAATTGTTTGTGACCACCTTTTCCATAAATTTCACTGTAATTCTGAGAAAAAGCTACCCTTTGAAAGGATCCACCTTTTCACCTCTCTAATAAGGAAGATATTATATGTGGTGTGGAAAATTGTCACAGAGATAAAACTAACTTAAAAGTCTTTTCATTGCATGCCACAGCCCCCTATCATACTGTGGTATTTTCACACCAGATTGCTGTTTGCTGAATATGAAAACATGAGGCTGATTACTATGGACAAGCAGTAGAGAAGTCTCAGGGTACAAAGGGCCATGTGGGAAAGGGCTGTGTCTCTTGTGTTTCCTGATGGTGATGTTTGGTTTCCTCTCTTGCAGGACCATGGTTTGTAGGTGAACTGATAGATGGCCAGATGGGGGCCTGTTTTTCCTTTGGGGTGTTTGTTGGTGGCTCCTTCTTACAGGGCAGTGTGACATTTGCAGTTGGGATTTTACAGGTATGTATTTATAAAATAAAGGCTGAAAACCAGCTTTTTTTCTCTGGGACTTTTTTTCATTTTTTAAAAATACTTTTATAAAGAAAGGAGTCTTGGAAGTAGAGAGATTAGTGACCATGCCTGACTACAAGAGGTCTTTCTTACCTTTCTGCAGATTTAAAGGGTAGAAAGGAAGGAGGTTGTGCATTATTTTCACAAACTTCTTTTTCTCTAATAAAATGATGTTGCTTTGGACTCCCTGGATATCTGGATTAGAGGCTATCTCTACATATTTACAACTCTAAATTTTTTATAAATTTTCTGATTTTGCCCTCAACTCATACACAGTGATTAAGCAAAATAAACTGAGTGGCCAGGGCAGCCCTTGCACCCTTAATAACCTTTCAGATCAGTAGGTGTCACTCTCCAATCACACGAGTCCGGTTTTCCCAGTAGTTTCCCCATTAATTTGAAAGAGAAGTTGCCATTCCTTGGCATTTAAGCTGAAGGACCAAAGCAGTGTTGTCTCCTTCTTCACGGTGTCTCCCTTGTACTGGTGTGACACCACAGTCACTGGGCTGGGTCAGAACTAAACTGACATACAGACCTTCCATTTTTGCCATGCTTATTTTTTACTAAGTCTGACTCCCTGAATCAGCTCCAGGAAATGTCAGATGCATGTTAGTGCCTCTTACTGCAAGGGAATGGGCAGGAATGCTTGGCCTGGGACTGAGGCACAGGCAGTCACAGCTCTATCAGCTGCAGAGCCTTGGAGGTGCACCCTGAGATTCCATCTCTGGGAATTGTACTCAGCCCCTGAGAATGCAACAGCTTTATGTGCACATATCTTTATAAGCCTTCATAGACCCAGAACCCTTGGCTTGCCTCATTGTCTTGTTTTTCTCTGCTCTTCCTTTCAGATGATGTTTTTTAACCTGCCGTTGATGGCCTATCTGTGCTGGTGCCTGTTCCTGCGATGCCAAGGCCACAGTTTCCGTTCCCACCTCCGTCACGTCCGGCGCCTCGTGGCTGTGCTTGTTCACCTGGCAATGGCACTGCTCCTGGCCTGGCAGGTCTATTCCTGCTATTTCCTGCAGCGAACATACGGCACCTTGGCGTTCTTCCTCTCCCCAATGAGAACGTGGCTGGTGGCACTGACCTCAGCTCTGATTTATAAAACCTGGACACTGAAATCATCAGAGCTCAGAACTTACATAACAGAAATGAAAAACTGTCAGAGCTCCTGAAGTACAATAAAAGTACTCCAAGTTCTGTCTTAAAAACTGCCAAGGTACAACCTTATCATTTTGTGATGCTGGAATTCCATACACCCCAGCCATTAGGTGGTAAGATCCAAAGCTGCACCTGCACCGCTACAGAACTGTATTAAACAGTAAATGTACAACAATATGTTATATATACTTTCCTTGTATTATACAACATACTGTTTAATACATGTTATATAATACAGTTATACATTATACATCAATACAGCAAACTGTGTCATAATCTCTTCAATGAGGTTTTTCTAGTGACACAGAGATAGACATGTCTATACGGCTCACAAATGGAAATGTTTGCCTATTACGACCATGAATGGAAAAATACTTTTAATTAATTAAATTCTTGATTTTTATAATGCTGGGAAAAATGAGCATAGAACTTGAGGAGATTTGTGCTTAACTTTTATTTTTATTTCAGGGTTGACACATATTTTTACAAGACTAGACCAGATGTCTTTAGGAAGTAATAGTGATTGCAAAGGTGCTGTAGTGGCCTTCACAGTCAGAGTCCTATGCCCATATACTTTTTTAGTTCATAATGCTGTATACAAGCAGATTATAGGCTGTTAGGTGTGTATATGTGTTTGTGTTCATGTTTACCTGAGCTGTGGCCTATTGCTCTTGCCCTGGGAGTGTTGGCTAACTAACAAGCTTGTTCTCTGGAAGGAAGGAAGGAAAGAAGGAGTTTCATTTTCCACTACTGAGGCTGCCAGTTCTCCCACACGACTGGTGAAAGGACAGTGAATTATCAGTGGTGCTGGGGTTTTCAGCTTCAAAGCAAAGAATGGAGACAATGTCCTCAGGATGGGAGAGGCTGAAGGAATAATATGGTCTGATGCCTATAAAGTCTGTAATTGAGCTGGTCAGGGCTGTGTTTCTGGGTCTTGGCCAAATGCACCAAAGAGAACTCATTTCTTTGTTTTCATTTTTTTCTAAGTCCAAAAATGATAAAACAGTTAGCTACATTAATGAAGAATGCAATGATCCAGAGCCAAGAGAGCTGAGGTGCCTTGATCTGTAAAGAACACTGCATTGCTTCACAAAAGACCTGCTGTGAGTGGAACATTTAAAATACTTTAGGTAATTTTACAGTAACTTATTTATGGCTCCTCAAGAAAAAACAGAGGTAACTTATTTATGGCACCTGTGGAAAAAAACCAGTAGTGACTACAGTAGAACACAGGAAAATTAATTGGAAGAAAATATTGACTACGACAAAGCTTTATGTTATTTCTAAAAGGTGACAGTTTTCCTATTCCTTAATTTCTGTTCATGAATGATTAATAATGTAATAGGAAGAAGAGAGAGCTCCTATTCACTTAAGTTAAATACACTGTTAAGAGAATACAGAATGTCATTTGTTGCTACATGAGTTTGTTTTGCAAAGCTGTGAGAAAATTAGAGGCAGGGTGCAAAATTTATTTGTGAGAAACACTACTGGAAAACTGAAAATAAAATAACATTTCACAATTAAATTACTTCTATGTGATTAGAGAGCATAAGAAGTGGCAATAAAATATTTCATATCTATACCCCATGACAAGACTGTTCTGAAATGAGACTTTTTTTTGTTGTGTTAGCAGTTGATTGCCATAATCAAATCTCAATGTAATCACATGTCTGTGGACTTAAAAATCTTACAGTCTGTCAAATACTTACTGTTTGGCTCCATGGGATGCATTTGGTAGACAGATGGAATTCTGCTAAAAATCTCTCAATTCCATTCTTACTGTGGCAAGTGAAGATGTTTTGCTTGTAGATGCATTATCCCTGGCTCCAACAGGCCATATAAGAACCATACACCCCTAACCTGGTTGATGTGTGAATTCTATATGTATGTAGGAATAATGTAATAAATTTTGAGCGAAAGGGACTATCCTACTGCCCTGCTGTCACAGAGAAGAGCACCCTGTAGAAGCTTAGAACTCTAACCTGCACAGGAAGCATCTCTGACCTCATGCTCTACAGACTTGGCTATTGCAGCTTTTTGTTGCCTAAAAGACAAGTAAAACTTACTTTGTCTCATGTTAATTCAGATTTCCCCCTTCTTAAACAGTTCTTCAGTATTCTACAATCTTAGTAGGAAAATCCTAACTTTCCTGCTTGAGCTTTACACTTTAACACAGGAGAATTTTATTTACCAGTACTTGCTTTGAAATGTCTTAGCTCTTTATATCTCAGTAGTTCTGAGAGGCTAGACCCTAGTCTCTGCTTCTAATTTAGCTGTCCCTGTCACACAGGCAAGTGGTTGCCTTAGTTAACTGTAAGTAACAAAACCCACAACACCGTATTCAATTCAAATTCAAACAAAATAAATTGAGTACATAAAATGCAGGCCATCTCCCAGAACACATCACCACTCACTAAAATGAACCACTGATAGCTGGACAAACCTCTGACAACTGTGCAGATACTATGATAAATCTGGGAGCCACCCCTCATAGAAAACTGGATTTGCTCCTCTGTTGGTCTGTGGTTCCCCTGGTGTCCTTCCTTCCTGATCTATTCCTTGTAGCATGATGAGGTCAGTGTCCCATCCTGTTGGCAAAACAACATCATTTGCAATATGGTATCATATTTCAAGCCTCTGAGTTGTGGCCATCTTTTACCATTGTCCAGTTCATAATTTGGCCACAGTTGATTACAATACATTTCCGTCTTTTCTCTTGTCATTGTGTTGCCCCCAAACTTTTTTCCAGTTTTTCAGGATGCATCCTAGAGGGCTACAGGGTGGGGGGATTGCGGATTGACTTGTTCCCATTGTTAAATATAATGCTACCCAATACTTCTACCCTTAGGCTGGGATTGCCAGTAGTCTCTGCACTGCACACCACTTGAACCCACTGATTGATTAAGCCCTCACACTGAGCATTCATGCATAGCTTATGTGGAGGCTGATTTTTTTTTTTTTTTAAGAAGAAAAAGGAACAAAAGTGCACTTACCAATCTAGAAAATTCTGGGGGTTCAGGAAAGCTGACACACTTCCCCCCTGCCTTGGCCTTACTCAAATACCTCTCTCGGGTGTTGCAGCATCCCGACGCTGGAGAGGATTCAGTGGGGTCCCTGATCAAGGGGTCGGTGCGTGCTGGGGACAGCAGGACGATCCAGCTCTGCGGCTGTTCCATCTGGGTCACCAAAACTCCTGCTGTCCCAGCTATGGGTTCTCTCACCAGGTGTGCAAGAAGCCGATTGACACAGAGTCGAGAGGGGGATTTCCTTTATTTTGCCACCCATGCTCTACGGGGAACTGGCTTATGGGATTGTATTTTACTATGTTAATGACTAAAGGTTAGCACAAAAGTCAAGACTTTATCAAGTGGTTGTTCCTGTGTTATCTCCTTGTTTACTGTATTTATAGAGCCATCCTCCTCTGCTTCGCACTCATTTTGCAGATTTATGGAGTCATCTTTTTCTCACTTCTCCTCACTGGAGCTTGTTTCTTGGTTCCTGCTGGCTATCTTGCAGAGAATGGAGTCTGTTGCACATACAACACTCTTACCACATACACCACTCTTACTCTACCCAAACCAGAGTGCTGTAGCAAAACTAAATTTCACTACTTTTTATCTTACTACTTTGAATCTATACTTCTGGTTGTAAAATTCTGTGTTAGTGTGGCTAAAACACCTTGCCTCATTTCTGCTTCTTTCTGTGCTTTTCCTGAAGAGCTGTGAGTTGTCTCACAAGGTGTTTTCTCAGTTTGAAGCTTATTCCAGCTGCTGCTACCATTTCGTGTTGTAGGATAATGCCATCTGTCTGTGATCTTCTTTTCTCCCCTGCCAGTCTATTTAGGGATTATATAAAACTGTGAAGAGAAGCCAGTAAAGAGAAAGGTGGTATAACAGAAGAGAAGAGCAATATTAGAAACAGGACTAAGCAATCCTGCACTTTCTTCTTCTACAATCAATGCATTAAAATATTGAATAAAGAGATAAGCTGTCTGAAAGGCATCTGCCTCAGGTCTTTTCACTTTTGTAACAACAGCTACTATAAACTGCAGTAAGAAACATTTATGTCTGGGCTGGCAAGGTCTTTTCACGGCGTTGCTGACATTTTGCATGAAATCCTGACACTGAACACAGCTTAGCACCAGACACTAATAGGTGTTCTTATGAAAAACATCATGTTTTTCTCATTGTCAATGAAGAAGCCAAAAAGAAGGAGGATAAGAAATAAGACTAACTAAAAAAAACCCAAAAAACAACAAAAAAAAAAGACAGGAAAGGGGTGAATATGGAGGGTAAGAAAACAGAAGGGAAGAAAATGAAATAAAGGGCAGATAACAGCAATATTTCAAGGTACAAAGGGAGATGGGATGGAAATGGGAATGCACAAGACTAAAAAATAGAAAGCAGAAGATTGGCTTAACCAAAAATAAGAAAAAAAAGGTGTCTCTGCCCAATACTGTTTATATTTTATTACCCTTTGCAAATGCTTATTTTTAAAGGATGTAGCTGAACTTCCTTACTGTGGTCATGATGTCACATGAAGCTAGAAATGCATAAAGTTCACAAAAAGCCCCCAGCTTTTTCAAAACTATAGGTCAGTTTTGAAACCATGGATTAATGGAGCAGTGAAGAGTGCTCAGGAATGGAATGCTATGTGAAGAGGCCCCAGGAACAGAATACTATAAATCCTTATTTAGTTGACAACCAATTTTTCAAAGAGGCTCAAGCAGAAACTGTAATAGAACATAAGGTTAAATAGTAACGTGTTAAATAGTAACTGATAAAATGAAAATGTAACTTAGAATTATGTTAGATTACCTTACACACAGACACCCCCCCCCAGGAAAATTTGTCTGTGTAAATGATAGCATAATGAACCGGACCAAGATTTGCACATGTGCATTGGGAATTTTGTCATAGGCATCAGTGATGAAGCACAAGTGACTATTCATCAGTGTTTGTATGACTCTTTCCTTGACACCTTTCTGTATAAAAGACTGTACTTGTTTCCTAGAAGTTTAGCCAGTGCTGTATGAGTTACAAGAGTTCTGTTCAGTGTACATGGAAAAATTGCTGGTTTATGCCAGAAAGCCAAGATGACCTAAAGAGATCAGTAAAGGAACAGAGAAAGAAGGACCCCAGCCAAGAGGTCCTAAGGGGTCCATCTTAAATCAAGAAGGTAAACAAGATGATGAACTGCCTTGGCTCAGAAATGATGTCCTTAGAGGAAAAGTAATTCTGGCAGTGGATCATGACCATGGACTCAAGGCAGGCCCACTGACTCAAGAAAGCTACTGAACCAAAAGATGAGCAATTATGCACATGCAGAACTAGTCAGCAAAGACAAAAACAGTCAATTATGAATAAAAATGAATATTAGAGAGAGAGAGAAAGGCAAATCTGAAATGTATAAATATGCATGTGTTCCAAGCTGGCTTTGTGGAATTACTACCTAGCACCCATCTTTGTGCAAACATGAAATAAACCAAATACCTTGGCTCTGGGCATGACACTGGCTTTGTACACCAGGTACTGAACCCTGTTTGAGGAACACCACCAGCTGTGTTGATGGAGATAAGAAACAGATGTATGGGTCTGTTTTTGGGAAAAAGAGAACAGCTTGACCTGAAGAACATGAAATGCAGTAAAGGGAAACTAAAACAATGAGATAAAAGGGAAGAGACTGATTATGATGCTGACATCTCAAGAGACAGAAAAAATTAACAATTTGCCCAGAGAGTTACAGGGAATCAGAAGGGGGTTATGAAACAGGGTCCTGCCTTATTGTTGCAAAATGTGAAATATGTAAAAATTTTCTTAAGAAAGGATGTTCTTTGATATTTGATATTTGCATATTTCCAAGCCTAATCAACGAGAAATAAGATTTAATCCTTAAAACAGATAGTAGCTAACAAGCAAGTTCTAAGTGCTGCCCAGGAGTTAGAAAGACGAAGTACTTGTTGGCCTCCTTAAAGTTTAGGGTTTGACATGCCTGATCTCAGACATAGCGGGAGGTTAGCAAAGCTTGGAGAGAGTGTACTACTGATTCTGAGAGGACACAAAGAAGGCAGAGTTTACAGGCCGCAAGGACATTTGGCAGAACTCCCAAGATAAGGAAGAAATTAACAAAGACAACTCAGCAGCTGTGCTGAAATTGGCTCTGACTGGATAAAGGTAATTCTGAAAGGGGGAAGATCATGACCACTGACTCAGGAACCCCACCGACCCAAAAGAAGAGAAAGACTGAGCATATGGACTAATTACCTTGAGAAACAACATTCAAAGCATACTGGATCTTTGTTATTAGTTATTTGTCAGCCTTTGTTAAATGACACCCCTCACAGTACGAAATACATGATAGCTGAAGAGCCACACCACTACAAATATTAAGGAATTAAGACAAGATGAAAAAAAATTCAATGACACTTGATCTAAAGGATCTTCTCCCTTTGGCTTTTGTTTATTCTTAAGAGGTAACATGAACCAAGATTCACAAGTAAAGAAATACTTCTGTGACAATACTATACACTGGGCATATCAGGGTGAGGTTTATTTTGACTGTCCGTATCTTTTTTTCTTAAAGCCATTTGACTAATGCTGCTAGAACTTGTATTGCCCTCCATAGCTTACCTAACTACAGGAATGCTACTGCAATCAAGCTGCCTTTATTATGGTAAGGAATCAGTATCTCAGCATGATCTCACTCTGAATCACCCCTCACATCACAGCTCTTAATAGACTCCTGACTTGCATGGATTACTAAGCAATTCCTATAAAAATAATAGTGCTGGGAATGTTATCATTTTATCATATTTCATTCCAGTTCTGAAAAATAACTTTCTAGAGGACAATTACTCCTGGAGGTGTGTCAGCTCATGGTGCCAGAGATCAGCTCACTCTGGAGTAGCTTTTCAGCAAATATTGTTGAAAATAATAAAATTTGGACTTTGGACAAACACATGTATGTCTGGAAACATAAATATATTAGACTGAGGCTTTTACCCATTACTTTGGAAAATAACATTTCAACACCTTTTCGGTAGTGCCTAGGCTCATTGTGTTTCCTGCTGCCTCTCATTCTAATATACACACCAATTAACAAGCCCTACAAGCCTGCATTGCTCAACTTTCCCAACAGTTATTTACCTAATGTGTCAATATGCAGGAATTCATAGAATTTGGCTCACCTGATGCTTTCTGTCTTCATTTGCCAACTATGATCAAACTTACTTTACTGCATAAAAATTTTGGCTTCTATTGCAGCGGTGCTGAAATAAAGTGCCAAGAAAAAGTTAAAAATTCACTAAGTATTGTACAGGACAGGCAAAAGAACCTACAAAAAGCAAAGCCATTGACTACAGGTTTAGGTTGCTACCTATATGGGAAATGACAATTTTTTATCGTTCCAAGTGTATAAAAACAAGCACCTGGCATACCAAGGGTGTGCTGCCATTGAGGATCCACCACCCATCACTCGTTTCTGCACAGACATGAAATAAATGTCTCTCCTCTGTGTGTGAATTAGCTTCTTGCATTGAACCCACAGATGATAGAACACTAATTAATAGAAGAATTAGGTAACTTGCAACCAACAAACCATTGATTTCCTTGTTTGCCAAAATGTCTAAGTCACATAAAGTTTTGAGAACTGCTGTGCTAACTGTGGATTTACCACCCAGAACCCATCTTTGCATAAATATGAAATAAACAAATACCTCAGCTCTGTGTGTGAGATTGGCCTACTGCACACTGTGTGACAAATCCTGCTTTTAAGGACAACAGCTGGATTCACAATCTAGCTGAAAGTGAACCAGTCCCTAGTTTTGTAGCTGAAACATGGACAACAATGGTTATTGTTATGATTNCCTCAGCTCTGTGTGTGACATTGGCCTACTGCACACTGTGTGACAAATCCTGCTTTTAAGGACAACAGCTGGATTCACAATCTAGCTGAAAGTGAACCAGTCCCTAGTTTTGTAGCTGAAACATGGACAACAATGGTTATTGTTATGATTTGCCTTCTTATGTTCATACAACACAAATTCACCACAGTTCATAGCTGACGTCTCTTTTGAAATATACAGGTATTTACTATTATTTTAGACAATCTAATGCCATACTGCAAGTGTCTTTCCTTCAAAGTTTATAGTATCTGTCACTGCATGCTTCCTTCAGTCAGGGCCAGTTTCAGCAATAGGCAGTGAAAGGACTGGTTTCATATTGCTCACAACAAGTTTAAGCAATTTTGATAACCCGTCTTACTTTCCACAGCACACAAAATTTTCTTGCATAGTGTTTCTTTCCTAGTCGTTGGATTCCATTTAGTTTGGCCTATGTAGTGACTCACTCATAACCCATTCTGTGGACAGTTCAGCTGACCTTTTGGGTCAATGCATTTTGGTCAATGCAAAGCAATACAAATGCTTTTTGGAAGCATTTCTCTCCAAGGCAAACCACGTAAAACCAAAGCCAATCACCTGTTAATCAGAATGAGTAATGAACAATCCTATTCTCCAAATAAATACGTGTTAATGTCTAAATGTAGTAGTGGGATCCTAAAATCTTTAGGATAATTATGTTTCCTTTTCTGTTGCTTGCTTTTGAATACATACTTAATCACATTAGTCCCATTTGGCTTGGGTTCTGCTAGCCAAACGTGGTAATGGTGATTCATTTCTACAAAGTTCCCTCTTGAGATGGTAAAAAAGCATTGTTAGTCCAAAAACTTCAGAGCCAAGAGAAGCTACTGAGGGAACAGAAGGTCAATTGTCTGCAAAGCTACCTCTGTCATCAGGCAGCATGTTTTGAGAGTTTGTCTGTCACCTTGGAGAGGTGTAAACACCAGTAAAACTAGTGACATCTGGTAGATTATTATAAAGATACACCCAAATTTAGAGCAGGAATTCTAAAAAGAAAACTTCACTTAAGTCTGGAATGTAAAGATTGAGAAGAGTAAAAAAGGATCACCCTACACCTGAACAAACGTTGACTGAAGTCTCAGGTTGTATGCTGATGGAATTGTAAATGAACTAGGTTTCAAGTCCTCTGAAAACAAGGGATATAATGACACAATACAGAGAAATGGACAAGACAGATCTGTGGAAATTTGTTCCGTATGGCAAAATGGAAATACCTTTGTTATTAGAGACTTTGAATTCTAAAAATGGAATTTTTATTACAACTATCTGGGGAAAAAAAGAATAGTTGTATTCTAAAATTATTAGCCAGATCGGACTGTCAGGGAAAACTTACACTAGTAAGTTAAAAATTCCTAGAGAACTCCCTGGGCACTTAGACAATCTAGCATGGGAATGGTACACATCTACACTAGTAATGACCAAAACTATGTGGCTGCATACAAATTACTTATTGGAAATCGTTCCTGGTGATATCTAGTCCCTCAAGATTTGAATCAAACTTTGCAGTTTTTTTTGTTGTCAATCAGTAGCTACAGCTAGGCACTTATGATTAAGCAATTGCACTGTGAAACTTGTAGTCATGGCTAATCCTTCATTTTAAGGAAAAAGGAACACAATCCCAAAATAAATGGGCTGTCTAGATGAGAGCCCCTGGAGTGAATTCAGCAGGACTGAGCAGTAACTGGGGGAAAGGTAATCCTGGCAGGGGAGACTGCAACCACCAACCCCCTGACAACCAAGTCAAAACAGATCCCCAAATGGACTGGGGGGAAGAAGTGCACACGTGGAATAATTAGCATGAGAAGCAAGAGATATAACTGGCAAATAAGGTTCTGAGTACTAATTAATGAATAAACTACGTCAACTGTAACCAATGAATGCTGATGCCTTTGTTTGCTAAAATGTGTAAGTAGTGTAAAGTTTTGATGATGGTGAGCCAGACTTTTGTGGGTTGCCCCCTAATTTCCTACTTTGCACAGAATACCATAAAGAAACAGGAATGCCTCACCTTGGTGTGTGAAGTGCTGTCACACACCAACCAGGTGATGAGCCTGTGCTCGGGACAACACAGGATGTTCTAGCTTCCAAAACACACCCATTAAATATTTGCAAGTGTTGTAGGTGATGACTGTCAAAATCACGTCAAGAACGTATTACTCATTTCGGGTATAAATGATTGCATTCCTGTTTCCAGTTCAATTTAGTTTATTAGCATCCCAAAATCCCTACATACAGAACTTCATGGTTTATTTAAGAAATGGAAATTAGTATAAGTAAAAACTTGCCCACTATTAGAGACAGAATGCAATTATTTTCTCGAACCAATGACTTTTACTTCGAAACTGAGACGATCTGTTTTCCAATATTGCCTCCATTCATCATGGACTGGAAAGCGGCTTCAAGGGAAATAATGAAATAAGTTAGTGCCAAGCAAAACAAGCCAAGTAGCTTCTAAAAAAGAAACCAAAAATGGTAGAAGCAAATGTATTAAGCAGCTCCCCCAAAAGGAGAGATACCACTTTGGACCTAAACATATTTATCCTTAATGATGTGATAAATTAAGAAGGGGATAAAAAGAAAAGCTAGCCTGTAATAAACTGCTAAGGGCAGCTTCGTGTAATAATTTAAAAAATTATCTGTAAGCAACTGTTCAACCCTATACAAGTTAACGACTACATTTGCTGCTTTTGTGATCTGTCATGCAAATAGCAAAAAGAGACAAGGCATGATTGGACAGCCCACAAATGCTGTGGGTTTCACAAACTTTTGTGAAAAAAAAATGCTTATAAATATTGTACAATAGTGTGAGAAGCTGGTGCAAAAGTATATACCTTTGAGTAAACAAAGTATGAAAGTATGATATATGACTGATATATTTGACCAAGTTACTTCAAAATACATATGTATACCAGTAAGGAGGAATTAGCAATGACTAGAATATATTGAAGGCTATAAGATTTAGTTATCACTTAATTCTACTAGTTTTCATTCTTGTGGGACTACAGAATAAATGGACTAAATCATACTCTTCCCTCTTACTTGAAAGGGAAGCATTCTTACAACACATCTTGGATCACACGGCTCATGTCACCGGACCCCCTTCCTTTTTATATTTCCTTTGTTACAGATATTTTGAACAGGCTACAGGATATTTTGTTCTGTTAAAAAAAATAAGTTTATACTTTCTTTAGTAATATGTTTTGCCCTTTCTTGTGTGTACTTCTCGTTTTATTTTTTTGTTACCAAATCCAATAACAGCCTCTGTTGGATACTGGTTTTTTAAAGTATAAGTTCAAGGGTTTCAAAAAAGCATTTCTGTACACACAAATTCTAAGAAATGGGCAGCACTTTAAACCTCTAAGATCAGGATGATTATCACCAGCTGCTAAGGCAGCAGTCTAAGAATAAATTCCCCTCACTACTAAAATGACAACAACAAAAATCTAAATTTATACTCAATGATTTTTTTAATATGCAATAATTTTCTTACAGAACATTAAATAATTTGTGAAAAAATATTTCATTATAACATAAAAATATTGCTTTTGATAAAATACAAAAATCTAAATTGGCAAATGAAATGAAAAAGGTAGTTAACCTCTAATGTCATTGTATTTAATCAGGTTACTATTATTAGAAAATGATGTCAAGATCTTACCACCGATGTTTGCTAAGCCTTCTACCACGGTCTCTCTGACCTGTCAATGCAAACAAGCCCTTTCAGTTTTCCTCAAACAAAAGCAGTATTTCACAATTTTTAGAAACATGCCAAGAAACTGCCATAGAAACTACCAAAATCTAAAGACTTTTCTCTGCAATGGACAGAGCTCTGTTTGGGCCAGTTTCTTTCATCAAGAGACGTGTGAATATTTTCTGATAAATTTGCAGGTGATTAAATTCTTCAATCAGATCTCTGCCCCTGCCAAAATTTAATATCTATTTTCCCAGGAAGATCTACTGATCACTTGAAGAAACAAAAACTAATTCAGACAGACCTCACAGGGAAGGCACGTTTAAGCAGATACCCATCACAAATTAATAAACAGTGATTATAAAGCTTGAAGCAAAATTTCAGACAAGATCCTCAAAAGCATTCATGACATTTAACTAATCATTAGTATGAAAATACTAATATTTGAAAGTATATATTTTTGAAAGTCTGAATCTTTAAGCAAAAAGCACTTGCACCCTGTGCTGAAATAAAAAAACCAGACATGAGCAGCATGTAATCAGAGAAGTCTGTCATACTACAGTCAGACCATCTTCAGCAGGTACCTTTTAAAACAGTGCTACCTAATAAGCTTTCAATTATACTTACACATCTTTTAAAAAGCCTGTTCAATCCTGAGGCACAGTAAGAGAGCCAGAGACAAAGAAATTAGTCCTCTTGTAGTAGGAGATAGTACTAAATACCATAGATTAAACCCAGAAGTTCTCACCTTCAGTTTACCCTCTTGGATCCACTGGCAGAGTTGTAATACACTAGCTTCTTGTTTGTCCATGTAGTTCAACACTAAGAATCTTTCCCTGTGAAAGAAAAGAATGAGCTTTGATTTTAGAAACCTTGGTCAATGTACTTGAAAATCTTTACAAATTTTTTCAGGAAACAGCCTTGTTGAAACTGAAAGGTTATGAGCACGAATTATAACGAAATGTAGCTCAGGGCTTTGCCGGCTTGTTGTGACAGCTTCCTACAGTGGGAGCTTGACAGTAACATCAGTCTTAGACAGGTAATTCCGTTCAATTATCAGAGAGAGGAGAGTAATAAAAATCAAGTAGTATCACCAGAATGAGGAAATATCCATAAAATATGAGCAAATTCCTAGTATTTTTTACCTCTTTTTTTTTTTTTTTAGCAGTAGGGAGAATAATAAGACGACCTGGAACTAGATGGTGAGAGTAACTTAACTTTCACGCTCCCCACAATTGTGCATATCCTGCTGTCACGGCTTTCTATAGCAACTGAGAAACTGATATGATCATCAAAAATCATAATTACTTGTAGGAACATACTGACTAAATTCTCTACTGCATTCTACTATGCATGATGTATTTTACTATTTTTATCCATTTTTAAAAGGCCAGACAACAGTAACAGGGACAAGGAAAGATTTTAATTAGAAGAGATCAATTCATTTGCACAGAAATCAAGTCTCCCAAATGTCCTGCAATGCAATGACTGAAAAGTCTCCTAAGAATCTCCTCCTAATCTCTGCCCTAGCTCCATCTGAATCCTAAGAGGAGATTCAGCAATTCCCAGAGTCAGAATATAATAAAAATATTTTACCCATATATATGTCACACCAACAGTTCCATTATCTAATAAACCCCCAAATACTAAAAATGTAATTTCAATAAAATCACTGCATCAGCTGCACCCTTATTTTAAAAAGACTTGATTTTCTCTCTGCCTGAACTACAACATTTTGAGAGAAGGCATTCTGCAAAACACCTGAGAACAGAACTATAGCAACACCTTCCCCTGTACTAAGAATTGTCAGGGATTCCAGGATTAAATCAAGCAACCTCAATCAAAATGTAGCAACTGACATCTATGATTCTATGTAACAACATCCTTTCCCATTTTTTATCTGATAAAGACAAATGTAAGAGAAAGGATCTACTGATATCGTGATTATAATTTCCTTTTTAGGCATGGCAACATTCTGTTCTGATAATGAGCAGCTACTGTGGATTACAGACTACCTTCCAAACATCATGTGCACAATCTACCCGGAACCTGGTCACAAGATCTGGAGGAGAAATGTACCTTGTGATGTTCCTTTCTTTCTGTATTTTTTCTATGTCAGGAGGCAGTGGAGGGGGATAAGGCACATCTTTGTTGTACTGAGAAATCTGTCCACACAGGATGATATGGCTGTTCTGATTCATCTGTTTGGGACAGCACAAAGTGGGAAAAATTACATTTCCCAGTCTCACTAAATTTTTCAGAGATGCAATAGAAGGTATTGCAAAATTTTCACTAGCCACATTCCACTTACATATTAGCCACATTTCACTTATATATTATTCCACTTATATATGTATTCCACTAGCCATATTCCACTTACATTCCACTTATAAAAGAGTGGGAGAATTGCATGCAGTTCAATCTATGACAACATTCAAATACATAAATGTGAGGCAATAGTGGAAAAATAACTGCTATACAGCCTAGTGTAATTTAAAAAGGCACTAAATAGAAGGAATATAGGAAATTGTTATCTTACTGTGGGCCCCCAGGATCAGCACCTGAAGTCGATCACTGAAGTGGAAAGCCTGCTCTGCTGTATTACAGGCTGGACTCCAGTATGAATTAACGGAAAGCTGGGCATGCAGACATTGGAGAATGACTAGAATAAACCTCACAGCTGGAATAATCACCTGACTTATAACCGTATCACTGATGTCTCCACCAACATTGTCAAAGTAAACGTCCACACCACCTGGGCAGAGTTCACGTAGCTGTTTTGCCACATCCCCCTTCTTGTAATTGATAGCAGCATCAAACCCCATTTCTTGGACCAAAATGGAGCACTTCTCATCTGTGCCAGCAATCCCCACCACTCTAGAACAGCCCTCCAGACGGCCAATCTGCAGGCACACAGTTAAAATAAACCAAACCAATCAAACAAAACCACCAAACAACAAAAACAAGTTAGATCATTCATCTGTGTAAAAGCACCAGCGGAAGAAAGGGGGTCTTAGGGGGTGGTACAGTTATTCCCCATTCCACTAAACCGCAGGAAAAACTCCCATCTCATGTGACACAACTGCCTCTTGTCACTCCCTCCTCACAACTACATATGGGGCAGAGACAATCAAAATTCACCATCTTTTCAAACTCACTGACTGCAGGAGACTACATTTGTGGAGTCAACCAATGACTGCCAGTACTGGAGAACCAAATATAGTAGAAAACTACCATCTGCCAAGTATCGTAACTAATAAAAGGAAAATAAAAAATCAGACAATTGATTTAAATACAATCTTCATAGATTTGCTCATGCATTGTTTCTTCATAACATCTCTTTATTAGTAGGTCTAAAGTTTGCTTCATATCTATTTTGTTTGTGAATATATATGAATATATCTAGAGAGATATTTGTAGATATGCACGTACACACTCCAAACAGGTTCTGCAAAGCAGAGGAGGATAAAAGGACGTAAATTTCAAAACACAAAGGATGTCATGGAACACAGCACAAAGGGTTTACAACATTTTTTTACTATTTTCAAATAGAGAAAAAAAAGGAAGTCTCCATTCAATACAGTATTGGAATGGCAGGCTACCACAGAAATGTATAATAAATACATGCATATATACCATCTATTTTACTTGTGCTAGCAACAAGTAATCACCACCATCAGTTTTCTCCTCTCCCTATTTCATGAAACTTGAGTTTCATATGTAAGGTCTTTCACAGTGAGAGTGTGTGCCAAACCTGTGAAACTGGCCCTTCCCATGGCGTTACACCTGCTCATGTTTACAATGATTTTTATCTGTATGTTTAATAACCAGCATGTTTCAGAAGACAAAACTTGGTAACAGAGTATGTTTGTATGCCCTAAGCCCACACCTACCTGGCCGGCCAAAGAGCCGCAGGCACCGGCTGCTCCACTCACCACCATGGTCTGATTTGCACCCGCGGCCACGTGTCCTTTCTCCCTGATTCCCAACAGGGCCGTCAGTCCCGTGATGCCAGCTGCACCCAGAAAGTAGGAAAGGCGTCCGTTTACAAGTTGTGGAACAAGCTACGGAACAGAAACGTGTGGTGGAGGTCATTTGTTTCTAAGGTTTTGCTCTTCAATTGCCTGAAGGTGGAAGACTAATTCAGGATATTTACCAGGCAAGGTACAATTGGTAGGGATGAGCTATCTCTAGTCTAATAACAAGTTTGTACAAAAATGTTATGTCTCTGTGGTTCTAGAAAAAGTTTTCAAACAAAGTAACTCACAAAAACTTAAATTATGGAAGTGTTAAAAAGCAGTTGGGAGATAAGAAGTTTCCAGCAATGTTGAGCTATCATTATACTAGCATAAAGGATAAAAATGCACCATTTTATCAAATATGGTGATTGCAGATCAGTGGCAGAAAGTCCTAAAGGAAGGAGTTCATTGGGAAGTACAAATTCTCAAACTACAGTAATTTTCTGGTACAAGAGAACAATCAACACAATATCCCTAATGCACTGAAACCTCTCCACTTTCAGCTTAATATTGAATACCCTTTCTTATGTGGATGTAAAACCTCACGTAAAAGCTTTTACTAACATAAGTTAGTAAAATTAATTAAACATACCTAAAGCCTTTTATATCTTACAATTACACTCTCATGAACAAGGAGTTCTATTAGAATTAAAATAATTAAGAGAATTAATTAACTGAAGCAGCTTCAGGGAAATTTTAAAAAACCCCAACAATTAAAATAATACTGGCCTGTCTGTTAATCAGCAAAAGCATTTACATTTTTGTTACCAAAAAAAAAAAATCATACAAATTTGGGCACCTATAGGTTGATCTGCCTTTTGAGAACTGATTGTTTCAATAAGGTATGCTTGTTTTTCACTAAAAAATATTGTCATTAGCAGCTATTTAGGGGGAAAAAAAAGGTCACAGCCAGGGATTTGCATTTGTATTACCTTTTGTAGCAAGCTTCCATCGAGAATTGCCACTGTCTGCCAGGGCCAAGTGAAGGAAGTTACAAAGTCTCCTTTAGCCAGGTTTTCGTACTTGCTCTCCTCCACAACCCCGATGCCCCCACCGTCAGCAACTTCAGACAGCTGCCAGGGCCGCAGGTAATCGGAGCCCGTGTCCTCGTTCATTCGGCAGCGCTGAAAGACAAGGCTTTAATGAAAGGCTCTGGTGGAACACCACTTGCTTATCAGTTCAAATGGAGTGGGGAATGAAGATGTGTTTAAAACTTCAAACACAAAGGGCTACTCAAAAATCTGTCAGTAAGCCCCAAGTGTTCATAATCTTTTCTTAGCTCCCTCTTTCCCCTTGTTTGCTCAGTACAAAAGGAGGATGGACCATACTGATCTCCTCCAGCACCGTTACCAGAGTCAACACATTCTATAGATGTTGGCTCAAAGGCACCAGTGCAACTGACAATGGCTGGCTCGGGTCTGATGAGAATCCTACAAATGCCATTCCTTAACTGAAGGAATCCTAGAAATGCAGGACTAAAAAAAACGCCCATAAGTCATTTAGTCCATGCCTGTGCACTGAAGAGCAGTCAAATATACGTAGACCATCCCTGACAGAGATCTGTTTAAAGAAAGACCTTGAAATGTGACATATTTTCTTTGCAGCGCCCCCTGGAACCACAGTTAGTATTTCAGGATTCCTAAACCTTTCCTTAATTCCCAAGCTAAATGTACTTTCCTAAAATTTATATTGTTTCTTTTCTACTATTGCCATCTATGGAGGGAACAAATGATCGGAATTCACTTTATAGCAAACTTTTACAGACTGTGTCTGTCTGGTTCTTCTTCTACCTTTACTTCCATTTCAACCCACAACTCTCCCAACCACGTGATTTCTGTAATTTTGCATGACTGGAAAAAAAATTACATAAAAAAGGCCAAGTTCAGAAAAAACTGATACAAACAAACATGAAATGGCATACCAGGGCTCACAGTCTCTTCCTGGTCCTATAAAATCATATTCCTACATATGTCCCAGGCATATTAATGCCAAATTCCTTCCCAGTATAACTCCATCAGAATGAATGCAATTACAAAGTTGTACTAGACATAGATTTGTTCTGTAATTGATAACTTTGGTGTTAAACATCATGACAGGTACAGAGTTCAAGGTACTTTAAAAAAACTAATTCTAGCTTAGCTCACCATCACCTACCATGTAGG
The DNA here is from genome assembly GCA_013399875.1 of Gymnorhina tibicen. Classification (NCBI taxonomy): domain Eukaryota; kingdom Metazoa; phylum Chordata; class Aves; order Passeriformes; family Artamidae; genus Gymnorhina; species Gymnorhina tibicen. The sequence continues at coordinate 1,293,366 of VXAZ01001656.1, forward strand.
GGTCCACGGAGAGATAGAGAGTTTTAACACGCACTTGTCCCGCTTGGACCGTATCCGCTATTGTACTTTGCTCCAGACGGAAGTTTTCAGCCACTGGCACTCCATTCTTACCTAGAGTTATTTTAAAATTAAACAATTAAATAATCAATATAGAGCTTCCCTTAATTAATATGGGAAGGCCTTTTTTTAAGGTATTCCTTTTTAGAATAAATTAGGTTATATATTTACTCAGGTATAAAACTACCAACCAACTACTCTCACCTTTCTGCCTCTTCTGACTCAAGTGAGACTGAGGGAATACAGACCACAGCCACTGCACATGCTGCAAGGGCACCCCTTCACAGAGACTTTCTTACATTAAAGCTTCCCAGAAACACCGATAAAACTGCGGCAAGAACCCCAGAACTGGAGGCTTCACCCTCAGGTTGGTACCACATGCAGCAGATCAGACAGCTGGAACCACTAGCACTGAGACAGCCAGACAGCCTTGCAGATTTTAAGTCAGTGTGACTGCACAACTACAGCAGGCTCCTGCTGTAACATTTGGAAGACTTAATTGCAGGTCACACAATAGTTCTTAATACAAAAACTGCTTTAGCATTAAGCAGCATACAATACTCCCTCCAAAACTTAATGTCTTCTACACCAGATGATTTATGAACTCACTATTCAAAATCCTGTGCTGATATCCATAACAAGGCAAATGTGTAAGCAAGAAAGTAAACAAAACCTCAACAGTGTAAATTTAAAAAACAAACCCTTTGAAACATAAGAGGAATAAAAGACTCAATATTTACTACAAAGAAACAAAAATTAATAGTAACAAAATACTTTAGACATCTCTTATAATGCAAAAAGAATAAATGTGAGAACTAAAGTCATGTTCACTAACCTTTTTTCACTTTCATCCCCTACACTTAGAGTTTTCTCATATATTATGCGTTAACCCATTTTTCTCATCCAACAGTTTAGAAATCTGCATATACAGACTAAACAAATGCAGTTTGAATATGTTATTTAATAGAAATGCATTTATATCAATAAAATTTACATATAAATATAGACAAATTTAATAAAAATAAATTTATTTATATTAATAGAAATTAATAAATCTGTATATAAATAAATGCACTTTAAATAAACTTTATCATGCATGCAATATTAAGATATATAAATATTAATATCTCAAGTTAGTGTCTGTTTCTACCCTCACCATTTTGGAGCATTAGGCAATCAGAACAAACACGTTGCTTCTCTAGTGGAGAGAAATACATACCAGGCCGCGAATTCAGCACTACTCTTTGTATAATCATCTCTGCTTTTGCAGCAACTTCACATTGGATTTCTACAAAAGAAGATGTTCGTTTGAAGGCCTGAAACATAAATTTTCTTGAAAAAAATAATACGGGGCAAAGTACTCAGTAATTTGGAAAATGGGGATGAAATACAGACCTCACCAACTTCAGCGTCCATGCCCAAGGAAGATATAAAGAATCAAATAAACCAACCTCAAGCATAAAATAAACAAATGTGTGAATAAGGAGTTTCCATGTTTATCATGCTGAAGCCCTGATTTTATACAATGTCACAGTAGTACCTACTGGAAAGATGGAAAATTGTAATGTACCATGCTCCCTCTAAGACCATCACCACCCCCTATCAGGCAGTGGGAGAGATGCTTGATTTGCTTTCCTGTGCTGACTGAGAACACCCTGTTCCCACCTGAAAGACACAGAGGCAGCTTAGCACACAGTCATGTGCCACTCAATAAAAGGCAGACAGGCATACCAGAATAGCAGTCTGCAGGTACATGATAAAAAAATATTGTTGTGTAAGACGATTTGTAAGAAAAAGCAATTCTTCCTATTAGCATCTCTATTAGAGATGAGAAAGAATGAGATCATCAGTTAATCTCTTCTACAGAAAAATTTCTCATTGAACGTCAACAGTTTAAAAGAGGATTGTAAATCTGTGATTTTGCACCTGTGAGACTCAAAGTTACTGAGGAAATTAACCTGATAAAAAACCCCATGATCTTACATGCTTTCAGATGTAATACAAAATAAAAATGTTACTACTGTTTTCAGCTGACAGCCATAAATAACCAACCTCCACATGAACAAAGGACATTAAGGAATGAAACATGATAGCTGACATCTTTGTCATAATGTTTATTTTGCTGACAAGAACAGCAAGTTGGAGCAAATCTAAAAGATGAGCCTAGAAAGAGTACATCATCACCACTTATCCAACATCTTTACTCCTTGAACATTGCAAAGTACAGAACCTTCTATCTGTACTGCTACAGTGCTTACCTAACAGCACTCACAAACCATCAAGAACTATAGTCTGGAATGCTGGAAAGCATAATTTAAAAGTTATTAGGAGAAAAGGTGCACATCTCTGGCTATCCCTCCCTCTAAAACACACAGCTGACTCAAAACACAAGTATCTTGTTAAAGAAACAGATCAAGGTTTCATATTTTATTATGTTTGCCCTTGGAAAGCCACTTATTTGGGAAAAGTTATTCAAAAGTTAATTTCTTTCCAGTATTTCAACACCTAAGGATGCTACAAGATAAGCTACAAGGAATGAATCTCAAATGTCTTTACAGCATCACATAATTGAAAAATAAGTGACCTGTAGAGTTCTTTGGACAAAACAATGTAGAACAACAGTCTAAAACTGGAAAAAGGAAAAAAACTTTGATGAAATTACTAGTTACTGTTTATAAACAAAAATGAGCATTGAAAACTAAGGACTTTACAATTAAAAAGTGAAATAAAAATTAATCTTTATGCTCACACAGCTGATACAATCTCTAGAACATAAATAATGTAAAATCCTAACAGGAAGGATGGCCTAAGATAAACTTTGGTAGATGTTAGGTTCAACACCATACTCAGCTACAGACTTCCAGTGTGATCATGAGCACATCACTCTGCATTTGTTTTACAGAGTATTTTTCAGAACAAAACTCCAAATTCTTCCTGATAACATCTGCCCAACAGAATTACATTCAAGTAGTAGAGCTGTTATCCCCAGAGCAACTGATTTAGCATCTGAGAATTTATGCTAATACAACGAGCATTTTATAAACTGTCAGATGTGTCCAGTGCAGTTTAAAAGGACAAGCCTGCTCTAGTAAATGATTCGCACACATTCACACCTCGGCCGAGGTTTATAAGCACCAACCAAACTGCTCTGTGCAGAAATGAGTTAAGAATGCAGTGAATATAAACCAACAGCATCTAGCAGCTCACACGAAATCTGGGCAAATCACTCCTCGATGTATACTATCCATATCCATGGCTGAGGGTTTGATCCTCTGTTTATAAACCACACAGAGCAGGCAGAATTGCTGTTCAGCTCACACCTTACAGAGTGATCCACTGTCAAAACTGCTGACTCAATTTTTGTTAGCCTGAAATATGTGTATTATGCAAACACAAAACCCCAATCTGAACAAGAGAGGATGAAGATAATTTTTATTGTGACTAGCATACTCCTGAAAAATCTGAAATTTCTATGACTGTACAGAGGAAAAAAAATCCAGTTTTATAAAGAAAAAAAATCAAAGATATTAACATACTAAAAGGAAGACAAAGCAATACAGAGCAGCATAGAAAGATGTGAGTACAAAAATTATCCAACGTAAGTTTAGACTACTTCTTTGAATGCCTGACATTTTGAAGGAACAAAACCACTGTTTATTTCCCAGTTTGCTTTCACAGCTTTTGTTTGAGGAGCCTGTGTACTGATTCAATTTGAAGATCTTCCAAATACTGTGAGTGGGTGGACAAAAAGTGAAACTGGCAACTGAATTGTCACTCATTCTGTGACAGCTGCCACAGCAAATACAACACTGCAGATGGACATTTTACTTCTAATAGGACCTCACCTACAGTGGAAGTCAGCAACACCATTACACAAGCAAATGGTCACAGTTACACCATAACACAATAAGAATCAAACTTTCCTCACATTACAAACAATACAGAAGTGACTAAAGAAAATAAGTAGAGGCACCATCTTCTAGCACTGTAAAGTGAGGAAAGCTTTTGGAAAAAGAGACCAGATTTTTTAAAAAGTGAAATGAAGGGTATTTGTATCATATATACAATTCTTTTCAATACATGCATAGTGCCAATCTGCAGGATGTTTTGGACTATTTTTTAAAAAGACAACACAAAGCAACACACATTATTATTTTTTAGCTTTTCCAAACAAAAATAATCTGAATTGGTTTTACACTTTAAATGAAATAGACTAAAAATTCCAAGTTTTAACATTATCGTTCTATGCCAATCACCTGATTTACCCTATGAGTACATCAGGAGCATTAAGCAGCACAACAGCAGCATCTTCAGGGGAGTCTCAAGTATGTTTTAGCCCAGTTTCACTCTTACATCTTTCTCCCCTTGCCTTTCTTTCCCCATTTTTTCAGAGACACATGACAACTCCTTTTAAAAATAATACATAAATTCCTCAGAGATAAAATGTTCCAGTTTGTTTGCCCTGGGCTTGGTTCCCAGAACTTCTTTCTGAGACTGCCCATAAGGCAGAGTTTTCAGTTGCATATACTCTTGCCAAAACAAGTCACCTGCTTCCAAGTCATTAAAGCCCATGCCAGATGCAGTCTAGTTAAAAAACAAAAGGAACAGCAGGTAGTCCTGTATCAGGCCCAGGCAGCCAGGAGGAAGAAGGCAGGAAATCTAAACAGAGAACAAAACTTGGAGTCTTCTGAAACTGTGATGTCAAAATGGCTGGCGCAAGGATCCTCAAAGGAAACTCAAGGAAAGAAATTTCAAGAATGACTCTGAATGAGGAACCTGCAGGAAGGAAAGATGGGAAGAACTGGGACTAGGAATCAGTAAGAACAGAGAAACATGGCAAGAATAGCAACTTAATGGCCGGTAAAGCAGGGAAGAGTGAAACAGAATAGGGAGAGAGAACTGAAGAAACTGAGACCGATGAATGAGACAACCAAGCAAACTGAGATGGGAACGCCTGGTGAAAAAAAAAAAGAAGAGACAACTGTAACTGGCAAGGTGAGGGAAATGGAAATGCAAATGTAATGGATTAAGCACCAAAGTTTCCACCAGCTCCACTAAAGAGCGCTACATTTGATGAATGTTAATTAATGGCCAGCCAGAATCAATACTGACTGTCATGAATGGAGAAAACGCATGCCATAAAAAGCTAAGTACTTTCATGAACTGAACCAATAAACTTAGATTTCCTAATGTTCCATGTCTCATCACGGAATTCTCTGATGAGAAGTTCCTCCCATAGTATTTTCTTCACATGGATTTTCTGACACACTATCAGAGTTGAGGGCAGGCTCCAGTCTTTCCTCCAAGGAAGAAGCAGATGAAAAAGATGGAGTGACAATAGTTGTAGGATCTTGATTCAGACATCTCTTTTTTTACATTCCTAAAAAGCCTAACATCTTTCAGCTTTTTATCAGATTTCACTGACCTATGGAACAAAAGTTCCAGTAGGAATACACATTCATATCTACATACAATAGGACTGTATAAACTTTACTTTTTCAGATTTAGATACCAAAAAACATCTAAAAACTTTCAGGTAACACATCTTGGACTTTTTTTAATAAATAGTTGCATTGTACTGGAGTTGCTGAAAATTGTTTAAAATACCATATATGTAAATGGTATATATACATAAGGCCCACTTCTTAGCAGAATTGCACATAACGAATGCAGATTGCTCTCAGGAGGGCAGCAGCATCAGCCGATGGGTTTTTTGAGAAGCCTATGATGCAGTTTGCAGGCTCCCACGTGAGAGCCATCTCAGAGGGCCTACTGACTATCCACTTTCCCAGGTATGCCCAAAGACCAAGTTAGAAAGCAGTGCTGTCAAAGGTGGAAGAGCCTCAGGAGAGAGCCTTGCAGACGGGTCGTCCCCAGTTTCGGAAGCCGCAGACAGAACAGCCCAGGAGAGAGAACCCCAGAGAGGCAGAAGCAGCGCAGGGGGTTCAGTCCTACAGGCTGGTCCGGGGCTGCAGTGGGCTCCGCTCCTCTCCTCCGGAATGCCTCCACCGCCCCGCGACGCGCTTTGATCAGGGGGCTCAGTAAAGCTCGATTCGAGCTCCCGTTCCAGGGATCGGGCAACGCCAATAGCCTCTTCCAGCCTCTTCCTCACCTGTGCCCCCGCCTGCCCTGCAGCGAGGAGGCGCTAATCTCTGAGGATACAACCCCTGGGAGGGAGAGTACCAGCTCTAGCAAGCACCCCCCCAGGCCGAGCCCCGGCTCCGCCCCGGCACCGCTGCCTCCCCTCAGAGCCCGAAGCCCCCGCTCACCTTGAGCTGCCCCGCGGGCCCCAGAGAATACTCAGCCCCGCCCCGGCCCCGCGCGCACGCGCGCGGCCCTTAAACAGGGAAACGCTGGGGTGCCACATCCTTAAAGCGGCGATGCCCCGAACCCGACCGCGACGGCCTGAGGAGTTGTGGCGGGATGTCCTCTGAATCTCATAATCACACAGAATCATTACGGTTGGAAAAGGCCTCCAAGAGCATCGAGCCCAACCTTTCACTGAACACCACGCTGTCAGCTAGACACGGCACTAAGTGCCATATACGGTTCCTTGAACACCTCCAGGGAATGGCAACTCCACGCCTTCCCTAGGCAGCTGGACTCCGGTTAATGCTTAATAACTCACTCAGTGAAGAAATTCTTCATAATGTCCAACCTGAACCTCCTCTGGCACAGCTTGAGGCCTTTTCCTCTTGTCCTGTCGCTGGCTGCCTGGCAGAAGGGACCAACCCTCACCTGGCTACAATCTCCTTCCAGGTAATTGTAGAGAGCAATAGGGTTCCCCCCCTACCCCCCAAGTCTTCTTTTCTCCAGGATAAACACCCCCAGCTCCCTCAGCTACTCATCACATTTGTGCTCCAAACCCTTCACCACCTCCATTGCCCTTCCCTGGATCTACTCCAGCACCTCGGTGTCTTTTTTTGTCGTGACGGGCCCAAAACCGGGCACAGCACTCAAGGTGTGGCCTCAGCAGTGCTGAGTGCAGGGGGACAATCCCTGCCCAGGTCCTGCTGGCCACACTATTGCTGACGCGGGCCGGGATGCTTTGGCCTCCTTGGCCACCTGAGCACACACTGGCTGATGTCCATTCTGCTGTCAACCGGCATCCCCAGGTCCTTTTCCTCCAGGCAACTTTCCAGCCACTCTTCCCCAGGCCTGTAGTGCTGCACGGAGTTGCTGTGACCCAAGTGCAGGATTCGGCACTTGGCCTTATTAAACTGAGGTGCTGGGAGAAGGCATTTACAGTTTATGAGGGCACAGTTTCTTTGTGTAACACTGGGAGATGTTTGCTCCTCACATGTTCCAGTGGATGAGATTTTGTTCATTGCTGCAATATAGGGCTGTTTTATAGCCATTCCTAAAATTCCAGTAAAGTTGCTGTTGTGTGCAATATAATGTATTTACTGTATATATGCTGTTTCTGTGCTTGAATACAGATGAAGATATTTCTTTCCTTAAAAAACACGTAGCAAGAGCCAGAGCTTTCCTGGGATGAGGCTCAGGTCCTGGTACTGCCTGACATGATTACTCTGTGTACTCTCCCTGTGTTGTAGTGACTCACTGTGCTGTAAGGACAAACAGGTCTGTGAAGTGGCCACTGAGTTGGTAGCAACTATTGTGGAGCTTGAAATGACTGCTTCAGCCTGGAAAAACTCTTCCAGACTAATGATTCTGATGTACTCTACCTCTCACATAAAGGCAGGCAAAGCCCTTCTATTGTAGCTTGACCCATAGCACTGTAATACAGGTTTAAGTGAATGATTTATATTTGTGCCACCATAATATACAGAACTTTGCATTTCACATTAGTTGAAACAATATCATTGGAACTGGAAGGGTCTAGAGGGGGAAAAATGAAGTATCTTAATAAGGGGATTTATACTTCATATGTTTTTTTTCCCCAACTTGTATCAGCTGATCTCATGACAGGTGCACTTACTGCAAGTGTAATGCACTGAAAGCAAGTCTTCAGGGTTGAAATCATCTTCAGAGTTTCAAATGGGCACATCTTGTGTGTAGGAGGCCTGCATTCAAATGAATGAGCACTGACTCGCCTCCTACTTGTGCAAGAAAAGAGCAGCACAATTACAAAAATAATTATTTCAGAAAACAATGTCACAGGTCACTACATGAGCAAATAGGAAAATATTATGAAATGTATTACTGGAGAGCTTCCTGTTCATTTAGAAGCTGTGTATCTCAATGACTAGTAGTAACTGAAAGGAAAGCAGGGAAAGAGAAAAGATATGTTGTATATTGGCACATGTACATGTATTTTTTACCCCTGTATTATATAACATAATGACAATACAACTTCTGGTGTTTGATAAAATTACAAAAAACCCCCCAAGACCCTTAACCCAAACAATTAAATAGTATTTCGAAATCTCTGTACAACCCCACTTTCTGTTGCCTGGTGCAGGGTGACTGTTTCCTCTGCAAACAAGGTTATCCTGGGAGATAGTTGGAGCAATCATCTGTAGTTTGCTGTTTAACCTCTATAGTCATGCACCCCCCCCCACTCCACCTTGTCTCTTTTGTTAAGTACTTGTTGGGTAAAGCTGTTGTAAAATAAACTCAGGTGTGAATTTAAAAAGTGCAGTAGCTATTCTGCACTGACTTGCCTTGTGGATACTTTTTCTACTCTAAAAATGCTTTTTTGTGGTTTAGCTTGATTCCCCTCAGACTGAACTAAACCACACAAAGCCACCCCACACGTGAAATAAAACTGTCTACACAAGCAGGCCATTGTGGAATAATTGTTGCAGAACAGATATTAAGGGCTGCTACCACTTACAAACAAGTCTAAATCAACATAGTTGTCATCATTTTAAAGTCAGTCAGAGATGGGGCAGAGATGAAATGGAGGATGTGTTTGAGCTGGAAGATGGTTGTGGTCATGGACAACAAACCATTGCTGCCTACCCAAATAGGGAATGTCATTCAGTGGAGCCTTACTTCACTTAACAGATCCTCAAGGTATCCTCTGACCAACCTCAGGCAAATTTGAGAAAGCAAAAACATTTCTTGACCACATGGTGGGATAAAAAAATTCCCATTTGATCCTTTCAGAACAAAGAGGGAGAAGAAAAGAGGCTCGTGGATAAAAAGTCATTAGCTCCCAAGTCATGTGTAAGCTTGGACAAAGTGTAAAAATGAAACACTTGTCATGTTAAGAGTTGTTAAAATCATATTGCCATCAATTTCAGTGAAGCCAAAACCAATAGTTAAAATAAAATTCAAAAATCAGAGTCTGGAGGCTTTCTTTTTTTTCCCCCCTCCTTTAAAATTAACTGACTATCTAACTGACTCCAAATTACCTTTTTGTTCCTGTTTACCTGCTCTTAGTATAGAAGCAACAAACTTACATATTCTGCCTACACTGTGAGGCTTAGATGTTTTTAAAGTACAAAGTAATCCAAATTGGAAGATTTTCTGGGCTCATTGGTCATATTTATGAGTGTATGCCATAATAATTCACCTTTTACACATTGCCACATTCATGGGTAGCTCACTCTTGGCAGATATGTGCCTTTTCTTTATTATTTTTAATTAATGTCACTATCATAAGTAGTCTTTAAATCTGTCTAGATGAATAATACAGATGTTGCTTGTGTAACTGAAGTTCAGGTATGTTTTGGCACTAAAAATTCCCTGGGTATGCATGAGCTCAAAGTGACAGCAGACTCTTTAGCAGCCTGTATGTGTAGGGAGCAAAGTGGTCTATGAGGTCTCTCAAGAAACATCCTTCATGGAATCTGTGAAGAGAAATGCTCAGTTAGATTACTCAAATCCAGCACAATTTAAATCTTTATTTTTGATGTGGTATGTCTCTTATATGACAGGAAAGTAAGATGTCATCTTCTGCTGTGGGGAAGCATTTCTCTAAGGGTACAGAAAGTTAGAGAAACATTTTTAATCTGTTCTTCAGAGAAGTGAGGTATCTTGAGAAAAGGTGTGTTTTTCCACTGATAAAGAGGCCTTGTGGAAGAACTTGGTGAACCCTGTGTTCTTGGGTAACAAAGCTCTGTTGGGTTTGCTTATCCTACAAATTCTAAAGCACTGTTTCAGGCTGCAGCAAGAAAAATTATTGCAAAGTCATCTCTGGTAGATTTGATGTTTCTGGTTTTCTAAACTATTAGTTTACTAGTCTTCAGTTAAGTTTCTTGCCCTAGTTGCTAAGCCAGGAGACCGGACAATGAGAAACCTCCCTAGTTCACTCGATGCAATGTCAGCCAACAGCATGAAGTGCTGTTGAGCGTAATTTGAGCTAATCCATGTATGTTTGCATGAAATATCTTAGGAGTTTGCAAATGATTTGTTCCAGCAGCTGAGGTGTGGATACAGTAGCTTCAGCAGAGGACAGTAACACCTTAGGTCATTACAGCCATTGGCAGTGACTCATTGAATCAGCAAAAGTGATGCAATATACGAATAGAAAAATTTTAGCTTGATACAGCTGCTGAGGTGGAACTGAGTTATTCAGCTGACTTCATGTCAGAGTGACATTCCGTGCTGTGGAGCCAGTTTAAAGGTGATTTGTGAGTAGCTCAGCTCCTGTTGGCTGAAGATGTTAGAAAGGGTAGACAGCTGTGGAAAGCAAGTTATCATCCAGCTCAAGTTATGCCATCCACTTCTGAGTTGATTTTTTTTTTGCAATTTTTATTCATGCAGGTCCTCTTTTGAAAAAAGAAATAAACCCCACAATGTATCCCTTATGGACTGAGCATTAGCTTGAGGCAGGGATGTTTGTGGGAAACTTTTGCAGGTGACACTAAGCTGTCATATGAGACTGACGCCTTCTGATGTGAATTACTGCCATATCACAAAGTGGGGTTTGTCTGTACAGGTAAGTATACAGATAAGAAACAATTGCTACTTTTAATGGTAACTTGTTTTTCTGATGTTTCATGCTTGAGTGTCTCGACCCATCTTTCTTTGTCATCATTTCAAAACTGTCGTCTGGGTTCTGACAGGCTAAAGGGCATAGGTAGGATTTGGATTTGCTCTGTCATTAACAATTTTCGTGATGGTAAGGAAGCTTTGCTCTATAAACATACTTTGCTAGTCAAAACTACTGATTTTGTTATAGGTTTACACAGAAACCTATCTGTAGGACATAACTTGGAGAATCACATTCATTTTAAGGTAAAAAACTTCTTTTGTAAATAAAGATAAATATAACATGACAATAACACACCTTGATATGTGATTTCTGTAAGGAAAACACAGGCTCAAAAGTTTTTCCCATAAATGTTGTGCCCGATCTTTAACCATTTGGTATTTTATAAAACCTTCTAATACCATAAAAAGTGAGTCAAATATGTTATCAGTTTAATCTGATACTGATTATTACTGTTTGGTCATCATAAACTTTTATTCATGATTTTGGTTCCTTATCTGTCTGTGCCTTTTCTTCATCCTTAAGAGAAGGAACAAAATACTGAAGTGTTTGCTGCAGAGAATGATCTTCCTGTTGTCCTTATTTTGTTAGTGACAGTTTCTTAAATCTATTTTGGTATAACTACTTACTTAATGTTTATAAATGACCTGAGCATATTGTAGATGGAAATGATCTTGTTGCTGTGCAGCATCATGTCAGGATCACATCTTTCATTTTTTACTGCAGAACACTTGGGGAAATTAAGAACTTCTATTTTAGAACCACACTGCTGGATAAGCATCCTACGTCTGTGTAGGAGGTTTCTTTCTTTATTGCCTTGTGTGCCATTTCCATTTAATGATACCTCCCAGTTACACATTAAAAAAAAAAGGTTGTACTAGTACTCTTTCCAAAATCTGCAACCAGTGAAGTATTAATATAAATATGATTTTTCTGTCATACTCTAAAATTCAGATATATCTGTTTCACAACAAAAAGACCTTGAATTTTCCCAGTGTAATATAAAGCATCACCACTGAAAAGTTCAAATTAAAATGTCATTGTTATGGCCTGTAGTTGTTGTATATGCTTTGTAGGACAAAATTGTAATTTAAAACAGGAAAGATGGAAGGGTTTTTCACAAAGAATACTGATAACTTTGAAAGTATTTCTTCTTACTGCTGGCTTTCCTGGTTTGTCTAAAATGTACTGCAAGATTTGAAAAAAAAGTTATTCAATTCAAGTTATCCCTTATTTTTATTTGTTTCACAACTTACGTGCATGGAAATTTGCAACATTTAGCGAAAAGGAAACTAAATTTTTCATTTAGAAAGAACTGAGATTGTTGTAAACTAAGCTGCATTATGTGAGATTCCAAGATACTAGACTATCCTGAAAAAAGTGGCAAAGGAAGAGATGTGGTCACAAAAGCTCAAATTACTTATTCAGAACACAAAATTATCCTTGTACAATCGAACTGTGCTAAGATATGTTTTTTAGTTTAAAATTGCTGGCAGCAAATTGTCAAGACAAGTGTTTCTGTCTGAATCAAGGACAGAAAACATGAGCACCATTTGCTGAAAACGCTACTGATTGCTGCATCAGAGCGAGAGGCAGCAGTGGGTGACAGACTGTGCTGCATGGTGAAATCCTAATATTAATGGAATACTTCATAGTATTTCTATTCTTTTTCATAACTGAAATTCAAATTAATTGGAAAACTGCTCTGTATTTTTAATTAATGCACCCTAATGCTAGAGGAACTAATGCTAATGGCTTATAGAAGCACAAGAAGAAATGGGTCTTCTGGAAGCAGAAAAAGTTGTTCATATGAGGGGTGTGTATGGGGCTGTGGGAAGTCATACACAGTACATGTAGTGTAGCTTCCTGGTAAGACTCCTTGGTATGCTAATCCTTGATCAAATGGAATTGAAAAATCCATGTTGTGGGTTTTAACCTAACTGTGGAAAAACACATTTGGGATGCAGATAAAGATGAAAGCTGATGAAAGGAGAATAAAGGTAGGTGTAAACAAGGAGGAAAATGAATGAGGAGGAAGCTGCTTCTGAGGGAACTTTTCTTGCACTAGTGCCATGTTTCTGCAGTGCTATTTCTGAAAAGCAAGTACTGCTTTTTCAAAGAGGGCTATGTAGATTTGCAAAGTCTCAAGACAACCAAAGACATATTTTTGGAGCTTTGTGTAGGGCTTGTTTCAGAGCTGATGGGTATTAGTAGAAAGCTTCTCATCCATTCAGCATGTGAATGTGCTGGAAATTTACAGCACTTGGTTGTTATCAGTCAATTATTAATGACTATGATATCAGTAAATCAGCTGTTGTATTCCCCTGGCCTGGAAATGAGCATTTGCAGAGACATTCAGCTGTTTCCTCTAAGGAAAAGAAGAAGGATCAGTAAGCACGACTGGCCTGGATGGAATTAATGGTGCCAGTTACTGTATTCTAGGGGACTGTACTTGCCCTTATTATCATGGGTGATAAAGTATTTTACTGAACATGTGAAACTTAGACAACAACTGTTCTGACTCTGCTAAACAGCTGCAGGATAAGTGTGAGGGTTGTCTTTTGGACAGTGATCAACAACTGGTAACTGGAAGGGCTGAAGCAGCTCAGCAAAGCTGGCTTCAGATTATAATTGCATGCAGTGTCCTACCCAGAATAGCTGGTAGGCAGTAAAGAGGCTTTCTGCCATTTATGAATGACTGTCTCTTCAGGCATTTTGGGGATATCATTTGTACATCTACTGAGGAAATGAGAGCTTGTTTGGATGCCTTTCTTTCTGGTTTTTTGTGCAGTTTTCTGTGGTGGGCCATGCAAGATAATACTAACACTACACACCTCTGGGTCACTTAATGGGTACTGGCTTTGCAAACACTGCAAATCACATTCATTTTAAATATAATTGTGAATGCTAATTGACAGGAATAAATAGGCTATATCTTAGTTCTGGCAAAAATGTTGGATATTTTAATTATAGCAATACATGACTAGTTGGAGACACCAGGTCTATAAATCAAGGAGCTTGTGTTAGGTGAACTTGTCCAAGTGAATTTGTGACACTATTTCTACAAATAGTCTTTTCTCAGTGTTTCCAGCACTACAATTTGGAGGCTGAAATGACCTACCAGAATTTTGTTTGGATGTCAGAGGAATGAATTCTGGATGCTGTTCTCTGGAACAGACTGCAAGAATTGTAGCTGAGGGTCTGCTGGCGATAACTGAACGACAGCTGATGACTCTGAGACTGAAGTGCACGCAGTAGGAGAGAGTTATAATTTTTAATAACAATACTCTCCAAAAATATGTTCCTGTTTAACTCCATTATCTAATTTCTTATGTCCATGTTGATTTCTGTGTGTGCTTCCTGCACAGCAAAGCTCCACCCTGCAATTAGAAAATCATCTTTCATAATGGATTGTGACAGCATTTTGTTATGAAGTTGTCTTTCTTGTCCTCTGTGTTGCTTGAACTTCTGATGTCTTCTGCTCCTCAGCCAAGAGGAGCATCTTTCCCCACTCCTACACCTCTCAAGAGCTTCCACTAAGCTTTCACCAAAAGGAAGAAAACCCCAAGCATCCAACTGTTGCAGTCACCTGAACTGAACAGCAGTAACATTCGTTTTCTTAGCAGTAGAGATGTTAAGAGTGATGATCCTATAACTTGATAACCTTTCTTACTATTCACAGTTTCGAGATAAGAGGAGGTTGGAGGGTTGTCTGTGTGGTTGGTGTTTTGTGTGGTTCTTTTGGGAAGGGTTCTTTTTGGTTTCTTCTTAGTTGTGCAGTTTTTTTCCCCTGCAGTTTTTGGATACAAATTTCCTGAACCACTTCCCATTCTTAAGAAACTCTAGAAGTGGTAAGTTTTCTCCATCTTTTCTGTGATGCACGTTGATATGTGAAGCCCAATGTCACGGTTCTATGGCGATTGTTAGTGGACAGTGGATTTGCCACTCCCTGCCTTGAGCACGGTGGATTTCTGCTGTTTCTTGTTAGTAGCACCACAGAGACAACATATTCAGAGCACTTCTTGTGGGGAAGAGATTCTGCTGAGAACAATATAGTGATTGCTTTTTTTATTGCTTGAGGCAGTACTGATATTGGAGGATGCCTCTCTCATGCATATGAGGAAAGAGTAAAGAAACTAACTTACAAGTACCTATGAACAGACGCTATGGTAAATCCAGCGGAGACAGAATACTCAAGCTTGGTATTTGAATTCTTCCTCCGTTGTTGCCTTCATGGATCATGTATATTCCTGTCTCTTCTACAGTAGATCTTGGTTACATTAGCCTCCTCCAGATACTATCCTTTGCTTTCTCAGTCCACTGTGGCTTCAAGGAGCTGGAGAAATCTCTACAGGAGCAGGGGTGGGGGAGATGAGGGAGGAACATGCATTTGCAAGGGAGGAAAGATGCTCCTTAGTATGTAGGAGGGGAGGGTTTTGAGAGGACTTGCAAAATGTCCGAGATGCATTGATAAAAAACTTCCTTGCTTCCTGTTGGAATTGCTGCATTTTCTTCAGGCTGGCAGTCCTTTGGCAGCCATGAAGGTGTGTGTTTCTGTTGGCTAACAGAAAAACATTCATAATGCTCATATGCTCAGTGGACCATATACGTAATATAACTGCATCCATGTTTGGGAAGCATTCCTGCCTTGGAATACCACATTCCTGGTAGGGCTGTTGGTATGAAATTGTGTTTTATGCCCTATGTAGAAATGTGAAAAAAATTGTTGTAGACTGTACTACGAGTACAAGCCTTTTAAAGATCCCGTTGACAAGAAAAAAAACCTGTAAAGTTTCTATTAAAAAAGGATAAGGGAAGGAAAAAAGAATAAACTCCATAATGAGATTTGTACTAATAAACATAAAGAGAGGAACTGAATTAATTTTCCTTATAATGGAATATGCTGTGTACTTTACATGAAAAATAAGGAATATTCAGAGATCACAGAGATAAACAGACCAAGTGGTTGGGATAGGTCACAACTTGGTACTGAAAGGAATCTTGGAGGACTGCCAAAATACTACTGGAGTCCAGGCATGAAAATCAGTATGATGCAACTTGCTCGTGAATCTGAGAAGAATGAAAACTGCACAGCAATTCACAAAAAACTCTACAGTGTAATGGTGATGACAGAAAAAGCTCTGCAGCCTGGCTTGCACCAATGCAAACTGCCAACACAGGCAAGCATGGAGTGACAGTAAAGAAGGAATAGAGGGACAGATAAGGTCATCAAGGTGTGTAATTATGTGATACAGATTACCCTCTGTATTTGCTACATGCCTGTCACATATGTTGTATTTATACATGTTGGTGTCTCCCACTGTGGTTTATGTTCCCTTGCTGTTCTGTAATTTATGTGATGGAGTAGAGATGAATCCTCATGAGAGAGTACCATGGGCTACCGATGGAACCTGGTGTTAGCAAGTGCTTGCTTTTTGATTCCCCCACTGCCCCTAGATTTATGCAGCATATGTTTCAAATAAATTGCAATGGTTTTGAGTCCTTGTCACTAAAACCTGTTTGGGCTGAAAGTTACTTGAATGATTGTAAGTGTCAAATTATTTGAAATGGGCTTTGAGATTGCTACTTGTAATGTATCAGCTACTGAAGCTCAGAAGTAGTTCCTAGTTGATGTTCACTGTAAGAGATTACTTTAAAGATGCTCTCCTATATATGCACATACATACATAGATATATATATATCTTGCACATATAAATAATACGTAACACAAATACTCCAGAATCCTGCAAATATTCCAGAATGCTGCAAATATTTATGCACAATGCACCATTAATCATGACTAGTTTCTTGATGTCAATGGGGCGAATCTTATTTTTACATTATTAATTAGCCTATTGATTGAATTCATTAACTTCTGCATGCTTCAGTAAGAAAGTGGTCTACTCAGAGTATTAAAGGGACAGCCTAGATTATTGTCTGTAATACTAATTCCTAGTAAATAACATTAATGTCATAGAAAGACAGAAAAATATTACAGCTTATTGTTTCAAATTCCAGTCTTTATTTCTGTTATTACACAAAATTCAACCAAGCTGTGAATATTACTTTGCAGTACATGCTGTCAGTATGTCTTTTCTTGTTCATTTGTTGTTGTTAGGACTCTGAGAGCTTCTAGGTGGTTTCTCTGCCTGGGCTCAAAGCCAGCTTAAAGAAAGCACAGCTGGTTATCTTGAGGAAGGAGAGACAGAAAAAGCTTTAGTGGAAGTCACCTCCCAAAACAAGCCTCAGGGCAGGGGGGCTTCTGCCACATTTTCTTGGGAGCTGCTTTAAGCTCAGGCTCTTGCACGTGGCCCTGCCTGAGCTAAGTTGCAGCTGCACTGCAGTCATGCCTGTGCCCAGCACTTGATCTTGACCCCAAACTATGAAGTTTTCTTCCCCCCTTAACTTCAGCCTGACCTCATCCCGTGGGGGTGCCTGATGTCCTGGGTTTCGGGCTGCCCCTCCGGCCTGCCTTCCTTCCTCACTGGGTGTAGTGGGACCAGCCGTAGCTGGTAAAGGCCCTGCTCTGCCAACTTCAGGAATCTCCTTGGCTTCTGGCCCTTGGAGAGCAGCCCCTTGCTGCTCCCCAAGAGTCATCCACTTAAGTCTTAATCAGAGTATCTACTACTAAAAAGAATATTTATCTTTTGATTTCTTGATAGTCTTGCATACATATTTCACAGAAACTGTGGGACTACTCTCACATTTTATAAAACAGTCACTGTGAAACCAATGTGGTGCAGGGATTGATGCAGGCTCCTGAAAGCAGGTATACAAACTTCCAAAACTCCAAAGGTTTGGAAATGACATGTATACACATCGGTAGCAGCAGAGTGTGGTCCTTTAAAGGATGCTGCACTCCTGTAATGCATAATGAGAGGTAAATTTCGGAAAGAAATCAGTTACAATTGTAGCCATTGAATCATTTAGTGATTATAGCATTAAAATTATGTATTAGGATTAAAAATTTGCATATGCTTACCAGTTCTTTATATTTCTTGCCTACCATGTTTTGCAGGAGTATTTCCACTGATCTGAAGTATTCTTGATCTTGTTGAGAGCTACTAGTTCATGGACTTTTCCCAAGGCAGCATTATATTTATGTTATCTAAATTATAATGATAAATAGCTAAATAGAGCTAAAGAATTTATGGTGCCTTACATTTTCAGAGTTCTAATACACATATATTCATCCGTTCATTTTCTGAACTGTTCCTCTCACACAGTATGTAAGAAAATGTAATCAATAAATATTTAAGAAAAAATCAGAGGCAGCTCACAGGCAGTTTTTTTTTAAAAAATCTTTTTTGTTGTTGGTTTTTTTAAATATCCTCCTTAAGGTAACTTGAACCTAATTTTCAGAAAGACTTGTGTCACTATTCAGTCAATTAAACAGCAAGAAACATTTGGTGTCCTGTATAGTATGTGTAGATCAGTGACACTTTGGTGACAGGGCATGTTGAAGTTTAGTACAATCTGCATACTGAGCTCCTAAAATCCAGGAAAAGTATAGCGTGACAGAAGAGTTTACATGTGGACTTGAGCATTTGGAGCTAACCAAAGCTCAGCTACTGAACTTCCATGTGGCCTTCAGCCCACTACTTCTTCAAATATATCGTTTTTATCAGTTTTAGTGAACAGCATTACCACAGACTATTGTTTGTAAAACAAACAAACAAATAATGTGGTGTTCTGGGAAGAGTGATAGTGAATGCAGAAAGACTGCAAAGTCTTTTTAAAGCTACACAAGCTGGCAAAAATAGGAAGAAAGGTTCCACAGTCCTGGTCTTCAGCATGCCGTATAATTTGGTACTTCATAGATTCCTGCACTCTCTTTCCCACCACGGTGTCTGAGCTTCTTTCAGCAGTGTTTAAGCAAAGTGAGTAACTTTGTTTTACATGTGGTTTTTTCTCAAAACCACAATGTCCCTCCCTTTCCCTCATGTAACAAGGTTTCATCCTGGTTCTCAGGGAACCAGGTCATGACACACTGTGTGTGTGTATACATATGTATTTACACCTGCATGCTCTATAAATAAACACATGTATTTTCTCCCCAGGTTGATCAAAGAAGCTGAATCTTGCTCAAATCTTGCTTGACTGAAGTGTTTAGACTCAGATATGAAGAGTAAAATATAGGTACAAGGTTTTTTTTTTTCTTTTTGAAAACGCTTTTAAATAAGCCAAACCCCTTCTTTCCAAACATTCTATCTGTCTGCATCACGTTTCCCAAGAGTTGTGCCCTAGCATAATATTTAAAATGTAGCAACTTGAGTGATTAATTCTGACAAAGATGGGACACAGACATTGGTATTGGCAAAATTAAAATTTCTCTGTAGTAATTGGTCTTGTATAAAAAACATTTTCTCCTGTGATAGTGCTGGGAAATGGTGACTGTGAGGGAATGGCTTTCTTTGTAATTAGGCTGATGGTCTTCTAAATTCACAACCTCAAAACTAAAGCCCAATAAACCTGTAACAGATACAATCATTCCTATTTCCTACAAGATATTTTCAAACTATTTTACTATCATTTAATTAAGTCTCCTCTTATGTGAGTTAAGGGGATTTGCTTCTTGAATCATAGTATCAGTCAGGTTGGAGGAGATTTTGGGAGGTCACCAGTTCAATCTCCTGCTCAAAGCAGGGTCAGCACTGAAATCAGATGGTGTTGCTCATTGCATCACTATCCTCACTAGCTGGTTGAAATGACTACTGTTTCCATTAGCCTTTCCTTGCAGAGGACATCTGTTCCAGCTCCTGACCATCTTGACTTTATCAACATCTTTTTTATGTTGGGGTGCCCAAAACTACACAGTATTCTAGATTTGTGCTACCAAATGATTAGTAAAGAGGAATGGTCATTTCCCTTGACCTAGCTCTGACTTTCTTTATACAGGCCAGGGTGGTGTGAGCTTTCACTGCTGTCTGATGTTTCTCTGTCCACCAGGACTCCCAGATCTTATTCAGTGGCACTGAGTGGCCTGTCAGTCCCAGCCTGTGCAATGGCAGAAGGTCAGTCTGGGCAAAGTGCAGAGCTTTGCATTAGTCTGTGTTGAGCTTCATGTGGTTCCTGTCCGTCCCTTCTCTGGCTTGCCTAGGAGCAGCCCTGCCCCGGAGCATTGCATATATTTATGGGATAAACACTGCAGCTATTCATGATTGGTTTATGCTGACATTAATATTTTTAAATAAAAATCACATCCTATTGAAATTTTAGAGGAAATTTCAGTGTGATTATGAGGTGGAAGCTTTAGGCTTATTAGAATCTGAAACTCCCATTACAAAGGGTGTAAATGCTTTCTTACTAGCTGTAGTGGTTAAGACCTTCATTTTATACTTAATTTCAGGGAGAACTAATAGCTCCATATTTTCTCCCATCATGCTGGAGCACAAGTCCAACTCCTGAGAACTATGAAGAAGACGGGGCCTTGGCTCTACTCTGACCCGGTGAAAAGAGTGCCACCTACTGAGACTGTGGCTCGGTTTTGCAAACTTAAGTATGCAAAGCATAGTCTTTATTCTGACTCAGTGCAATCCAGTGTATTAATGATATGAGTCGATGTTGTTACACTACAAGATGTGTCTGTACAAGCCAAAGAAAACTAAGATTTTCTATGCTGATAGCTAGGAAATCTTCCCATCTCCTTCAGTGTAGTAACAAAATAGTGATGTAATAGGGAATGTGTGTGTATTAAGTTTTGTTAATGTTAGGCTGATAGAAGTGCAGCCATCACGTAGTCTCAACATATGCTGAGAAAAGGAGAAAGAAAACCTTTTAAAAAGCATAGCAAAAGCTGTTACTGAAAGGAAGAAAATTATGATGGCTGGTTCTGGAAAAGATGTAAGGACTGTGTAATATGAGGAACAGAGAAACAATTGAAGAGTGTATAACTGTAAAATCCTTACAAAACACTTCATAAAACTTTTATTGCTCAGTAAGACAAACACTAACATACAGCTCTATAAACACCATGGTGTCTTTGAAGTGTGTTTCTTCTATTTTAGATCTATAAACTAGTTGGTGTACCTACCTGCTTGCTTGTTTTTGTTCTTATCCCATTTGGTTTGTTTAGGAAATACTATCATCCTTTTCTATAGATTCTGCATTTTACAGTGTGTTTCAGCTTTGTCCTTGTGGTTACTATGTTGTGTTTGGCTCAGCAGGATTCCTATCTACCTGATACATTATTTAGGAGGCAGCCATCAAATCCAACAAGTTAAAATGTCTCCTAGAGCAGGGTAGAAAGCACACTCCCTGCTCTGCGCAATGTTAGCTTCTGTAGCCGGATGATGACGTTTCTGTCACTGTCTACTGCTTTTACGTGATTAAGTATTGTGAAACACAAGATGCTGCTCATCATTTTGCTCCCAGCCTCCACACAGGTGAAGTACAACATGCGTTTGTTCTGTCTGGAACAAAGAGATACACTTTGCTGTTAGAACATGATTTAAAATCAGAGAAGACTGTTGGGGTTTGGGTTTATTTTTGGTTGGGTTTTTCTTCCCCCAGTGAAAGTTGACATAAGTAAATTCAATCTTATCCATATCTGATGTGCTTCAGTGGAGGCACCGATTGCCTAACATGACAGAGAGGAAATAACTCCAGTTTATTGAATCTTTCTTTTCAATCTTTATTAGGGCAAATTAAACTAATGAGTTGTATGACTGACTACAGCTAGTTATTATATGTTCAGTGATTTACGTTTGCTTTACAGATTAGGTAATTTGTGAACATCTGGGCATATTCTTTCTGTATTGATTTAAATAGTTATTGACCTATTGTTCCTGTCTATCAGGAGTTTGGAAGAGCAAATGTATTAATGGTGCCATAGCAGAGTTTTCCTTGAAGGTTCTATTGGGACTGTGTTGCATCAAATGATACCTCTGGTTGTGGAAAAAAAACCCCTTTACCTGTAGTACCTGTGGCTACTATTTTGCTCGTCACCACCATGTGTCTCACTGTTATCCTCTGCACCATGACAGGAAAAGACTGGGTGTGGTAATTAGACTGCTGACCTGGGACTCATCAGAGTAACCTGGTTATGCATCTGTAGTCATGGGCAAGTCACTTCTCTGGGCTCCTGTTTCTACACATCTTGAGCTTCCCTGGTAAAAAGTTCTGCAAGGAACTATGGTGAAAGAAACACGAACTACAGTGAGCAGTGCAAAAATTACTTCCAATAAAGCAATACATGCCAGAAGGGAAACTGCCCTGCTGGTCTGGAAAAAAAGCCCCAAAACCCAGCAATGCTACTGTGTGCACTGAATAATCTGAGCCTGGATGAAGGTAAACACGTGGCAACATGCACGTTGGAGAAAAACGTTTGGCATTTTCGTGTTGCTCGACATTTCACTGAATGTGAGTCTAATCTACGAATGCTGTCTAAAGGTTATTTTATAATCTAAAAGTTTCATTGATTGTTAACAAACTCGAGTAGCAGAGCAGTCTACAGAGGGAGCAATGACAAAGCAGCTTCTTTATTTCCTGCCTTAGTAGGGTAGAGTAGGATGCCTGCATTTGTCAGCACACTCTGTTTTTTATTCTCAGACCAAGGCAGCAGAGGAAGCCATATTCCAGAAGAGGAGCTGAACATTTTTAGAAACCTCAGAAGTATATGTTCTTGTGAAAATAAATTTCAGGTGTTTGGTAAAACAGCCAACAGTATAGAGATGACCTGAAGACTTGCATTAGACTAAATCCTTTCTCCCTTCCCTGTTTTTTTCACTTTTTCTTCTGAAAAAGCTGTGAGAAAAGGGACTGAAAGGGGGAAACAGAAAATCATGTTTTCCTTTGGTACAGGGGGTTCCTTAAAAACAAAAAGCTCCTAGTTTGTTTGTTTTTCTTTAGCGAGAAAGAACACGAAGCTTGATCGCGCTGAAGAGGCTGGCTATGAACTCGGGGCATCAAAGCGGCGCTTTCCGCCGGGTATTGGACACGGCAGTATTTTGCAGGGCTTGGCTTTCAAATCAATGCTGCAAACTCTCTGCCCGCCCCTCACTCGTTGGGGATTTCCTCTCCTTCCTTGCCAACAGCAGCGACAGCCAAGCGCAGAAGGTCAAACTGAGATCTGTGGACAAGGGCAGGGGGCCTAGGCCCGTGCCGGGATGAGGCGCTGAGGGCCGGCAGGCAGCTGCGCCGCGAAGGGAGGAGAAGGAAGGCGGGAGGAGGAGGAGTTGAGGAGTCCGGGCCCGGGAGCCTCCCCGCTTACCGCACTAGGAAGTGACGCTTTCCCTGAGTCCCGGAGAGAAAGAAACAAAGTTTGTTTTTTTTTTTTTTTTCCCCCCCTCCTTCTTCTCTCCCGCCTCCATCTGCAAACAGCCGCTCCACGTTTCCCCGCGGCTCCCGCCGTGCCTGGCTGCGCAGGTGAGCCAGCACGTACTCTTTCTTCCCTCTCCTGTGTTCCGCGCGTTTATATTTTTTTTTAATTTGCACGATTTGCTTCCGTTTTCCTGCCATTTTGGAGAGGGGGTGTCTTTCCTGGGGCTTTTCTTTTGGGGGTGGTGGTGGTGCGTGCTTTGTTTGTGGGTGCTGGGTGCAGGATGAGGAGCAGAAGTACCTGTGGAGGTGACGGGGACGGCTGGCTCCGCGCCCGGGCCGCGCAGCCCCACGGGGCCGGGGCAGCGGCACTCTCGGCCCGCCTGCTGCGGGGGGCCAGGCTCGGCTGCTGAGCCGTCGCCTCCTGCTGTACCCTGACTTGTTACGAGCGCTCCGGAGGGGTTTCTTCGCGGCTGCCTGGCTGCGGCAGCGCTTTCACGATGTGTCTGTGTCCGGGTGAGCTGCCTGCGCTTGGAATTTTGGGGGGTTAGTTTGGGGTGGGGGGAGGTTTTCTTTGCTCGCGGTGTGGCGGAGCGGGGCAGTCCGGCGTGTGCGGCGGCCCCGGGCGCTGCGGGGGAGCTGCCGAGTCCCGGCCGCCTCTGAGCGCGCAGCGTGGCCAGGGTCGGATCGCTGTGCTGAGGTTTATGCAGTGGAAGGGGGTGGGGAGGAATTTGTTAGATAATTTTTGAAAAATCCCGTGCTCTCAAGTGTACAGCTCTTTTCTGGCAGCAACTGCAAAAGACCGATTCGTTGCAGTTTAGCAGTAAAAGCTGACAATACACCTACGCGCGTATGTGAGAGTCTTATATAATACTTACGGGGTTTTTTTTAACAGGCGTAAGCAGGATTTATTTTTGGTTTGTAAAGTCTTGTGTGGTTGCAGCTTGCAGAATTAGCGAAATATTCTATTAGCTTAACAGAGGCTTACTTTACGTCCTTTTAAAAACGTCTAATTTTTTGATAATAATTTGATTTCATTCCGACTACGTGTTTTGAGCATAGTGTAAAGGCGATCTGTACTAGAGCAAGCAGTTAAGGGAGGGGAAGAGAGAAAAAGAAATGTCCTAATGCGGAGACTATTAGGTTGTTTAGAGGGCGAGACTGCAGTTCCAAGCAGCAACAGCAGCAGCTTTATGACTGTGTGTAATTACAGAGTGATTGCATAGGACAGCATTGTTGGAACGAATACGTATACACAGGCTATTGTGCAAGATTTCTGTACCGAACAAAACCTAGTTTTGCATTGCAAATGCTAAAACCAGAACGTATTCTGCGTTGAACTGCCACGTTCCTCTTAGACTGACTTCGTCGTAGAATTAGAAGAGGAAGGTGGGAGAAGTGGAATGAGGCTGATCGTAGAAATCACGATCTGAAATACTCAGCAGAAATGCCACTAGTAGTCTCTGAAATCACAGCAAACAGAAATTGAAAGCTCATTGAATCTGTGGGTTCATGTTTCTAAGGTGATTGTATAGCAGGTGAAACCCAAGCAGATTTGCTACAGTCCTGCCTGCATGTTTAGTGTAATTCTGGCCCTGGTCTAGTTTTTTGTGTGCTTGTGTGGGAAAAAGACCTATGTTAAAATAAGCAACTGCAGTTCAGCTAGCTTGCTTGGAAATGGAGAGAAGAGCAATGGGGAGAGTTTCTGTGTCAGGCCACAAAAACGTGGAGCTTGAAAGAATTACCAGACCAGAGATACCCTCAGAGCATGCTCTTTCGGCTTTAACTTAAAAGTTGCATCTGGTTCAGTGATCTTGAAGGCAGTGTTAGCTGAGGGATAGTATGAAGCACTGAGAAAGTGTGCCACTGACACTGTATTAGCAAGTGTCTTTTAACTAAGACTTTGAAGAACATCATAATTATGCCAAAGTTCTTGTGGGTACAACTTAAGGTCCCTAAGACTTGTTTTTCAGAGATGCTGATTACCTGTTATTTTTATCAGCTTAGTTTTGAGAGTACCTGGAATTCATGACATATCAGATCTGAAAGATTTCGGATCTAGTGCTCAGAAACTGGTCTTTCTAACATGAGGGACGATTTTCTAGATGTGTTATCTTCAGCTATTATAGCTGATGTCTTAATAAATGCCACAAAGGCTTGTAAAGTATTTTGAGCACTGCGATGAAAAGTACCATAAAAATGGAAAGCTGCTTTAAAACTTCTTGGTGTTTAACTAAAACATATTTTAGCTGAACACACAGATTATCTTATTATTGATAGTTTCCTCAGGTTGTCAAGAAAATGCTTCATATAAGATGCATGTGGCTTTGTTAAGAAAGAATGATCTGCTGAGAGTGCTTTTGTGTTTTGTTTGGGGTTTTTCTTTTGTCATTTGACAAACTGTCTTAGTGATCCTTCTGTAAGTTTATTGGGGCATTTTGTTTTAATAAAAAATACGAAACAAATATATGTTAATCTGTGCATTACAAGATGATTACTGCATCTTGTAGATGTAGATTTTTCTTGAAATTGTACTTAATGTCTTCACTGACTTGTCAGTCTATGTTATACTGCATGTTTTAATGTCAAAATTACCTCTGGAGTAGTTCTTAAAGATTTCTTGAATCATTTGTGGTAGCGATACGATATAGTCACTCCTTATGCTAAGTCTTTTGCTTTTCACAACCTATGTGGTAGGAGAGAGTTTTGGGCCAGGATTCTTTGGACTTGCATATGAAGAAGTAGGTAACTTGCGTGTCCTTGAGTTGTCTTGTGGTTCTCAGTGGAATTAGTCATAGATATATATACATTTGTGTGCATATTAGCAAAACAAAGGTGTAGCTGTGCTAGCCTTTAACCCATCCAGGTGCATGTGAGTATTGGTGATATGAAACGATGAGGGCTGTAGCACAATGCAAGCTTTTCAAAAGCCTGCATAAATGTTCTGAATGTGAGTTTATGTTTTTGCATTTTCACTCTTATGGTCAGCTGTCAGTGGTGGCTGCAGAACCACAGGAGATGTTTTCAAGCCTATCATCCCTTTCATGACACTCTTCTGTCAAGCTGCTAATCAATCCCTTAAGTTGCCCCTGACTGAGGACATGCAGCCTTTCTTTGGAAATGGCCACCTTGGTGACAGTGGCAGCAGCAGCAGCAGCGTGTATGTGTGTGGAGGTGTGCCCGGGCATGTAAGGAGTCAAGAGGGGCTGCCATGAATCAGAGTGAAGTCTGTCTAGCCCGTGGCCCTGTTTGTAAAGGTGTATATGTTTTCTGTATGCTTAGCAGTTCTTGAAGGATTTCTACTCAAGAAACGCATCTAGTTTTCTGTTGAGCTTAGGTAAACATACAGCAAACACTTTTTTTAACCTACTGATCAAATTGTGGAATGAGAATGTTGGTAAGAGCTGGTTTTTTTGTTGTTTCACTTTTTCTAAACACCCACCCCCCAATAATAAAAAAGAGAACACCCAAAATACCAAAACCCTGATTTTTTTTCTTTGTTTTTTTTTGTCTGAAGCATTGCATAAAATCTTAGTACTGGTTGCAGTAAATTACAGTTCATGCTAAAATGAAACGTAGTAAATATGAATGTCATCTGCAGTGCAATTAGTTACATTCTAAGAGACATGAAGTGAGAAATAAACCACTTTTTCTTGAGTATTCGTAGTGTGAAATGGGGAGGTGAGGGAGGCAGAAGCTCTGGTGGTGAGGTTTTGCAACACATGCCCAAAAAGCTGCAGGTTCTGGCACGGGCAAACCAAGGCTCATGAGTCACATCCAAAGGGAAGACTTGTCACTGAGCAATTTGTAAATAGGAGGGATGAACTGCTAATTCAAGGAAATATCCTGAGGACCTTCCCTAATAATTGCAAGTGTGGCAGAGAGCTTTATGTCAGACAGGAGTTACTTGTACTTTGAATCACACGTTCCCCCTAGTGTGATTTGAGCATTCAAACTAAGAAATCTTCGTTATGCGTTACAGAGGTCCCTGAAAGAGGTGGCTGGTCAAGTAATAATTTAAGTTTTTGTAGCTGCATACCAGCCACTTGCATTCCGCATGGAAGCTCCTTGGCAGCTCCGGCAGGTCGCAGTGCACAAATGGCATGTGTCTGCAGCAGGAGGCTGCTCAATGAGCACTTCACGACACTTTGCACAACTTCTGTTTCTGAACGGTCTGCAACTATAGCCCTTCTCAGTGCTCTGCTGACCAACTCCAGTGACTGAAAAAGTTACGAGGGAAAGCTGTACTCTGCACACTGGGAAAAAGTGTGAGCACATGCGTTTTGAGTGCAGTCAATGTCCAGGTATTTAAGAGCAACCATTCGAATGTGGATGCAGAGATAATACTGGTAATTAATTCTTTGCTTTTCAGGCTCTCTTGATGCTTTTTATCGTATTTTATGCAACTGACAGCCACCACATAACCAGCCTTAAATTAATACAATTCATTAATCTGTATATAATATGGAAGATGTGCAGATCTTCTTTGAAATGTACATATCCCAAAATTAATGTTCTTTTTATGTACAAGTAAATTACATGAATGCCCCTTGTTGAATTGACAGCTGGTGTTAATTGAGAAGTTGAAAAGTGGGAAAAGCTAGATTGGGAGGGGGTGGCAAAGTGTTCAGTGTGTGTTAATTTTTTGTTTGTTCTTAAAGACATTTTGAGAGGCTTACAGCAAAGCATGGAATAATGCTTTCCTTTTTACCCTTAATTAGTGAAAATTAATGTTTAAGTTCTATATAGTTTGACTTTAGCACTGGTAAGGATTTAAACAAGTTAAGTGCCTGAAGTAGTAAACTGAGAAACAGTTCTGATATCTTTTTTACTAAATATGTTACTGATACATTACATGTTCAGAGCTGGGATGTGAAGAGACAGGAAGAGGAATCAAGTCAGTATTCGTGCTTTGTTTTTTCTTTGCTGCTTACTATCTTCTCATGTTGGTTCTCAGTTGGTTGGCTTTCCCCATCATAGGAGAGATTACAGTGCAATGATATATATTGGTATATCCGCTTGTCATTTATTTTAGGAAGACAAATTAAATGTGTATGTATGTTTATATGTACACACACTATCTTGTTATATACCCTTACGTATCTCATTTTATAACTTGGTTCCCCTGAGAATATAAATGTTTCTTTTCCGTGTTATGCTAGAGTACTGCTTGTGAAATTTTGTTGGTTTTTTTTACAAACCATGTTGAAGTTTTCTGTTTGACTGTTTGTACTGTTATTTTAACCTTGAATATAATGCTGTATTTTGGGGTTTATCTTAATTTGTTGCCTTTGATAATGTTGCTTTTGTTATTTCTAGAGTTATGGTGACCAAAACGTGCATGAATTATAACTGCAAGTTTTGTTCTAGGTGTGGGGTTTTTTTGGGGTTTTTTTGTTTTTTTCCAAGGGCTTGTAACTTTTTGGATAGGACGTTTTGAAATACTGGTTTGGTTTTGCAGCCTGTTTGTGGTACAGTGTTGTATGGTGGATTTGCAGCTATCAGAGTGGCTGCTTCCCTTCAGCATGGATAAACCAGAACCTGTTGTTCTGTGGAGTTGCGTGTTGTGGGGCAGTCAGCTTGCTGAAATGCTTGTCACCTTGTCTGCGCTGTGCATCATAATGAGGTCCAAAGTTGAAACTAGTCCCAGCAGTCTGAATAATCTCGAAGTAGCCTTGTAATGGCATAGTTCATAGGTAAAAGTGCATTTCTGTTTGGATTCCAAGTTTCGTGATTTCAAACTTAATCACGTATGCTTAGGTGCGGCCTTGTCTGCTATGCCTGTGTACATCTGGGATTCCCTGAGCATCTCCTTTTCAACTCCTGCATATGTCACCTGGTAATTTGTCATGAATTGCATTATTGTTTACAGTTTTATGGTAATGCAAGTCAACTACTCTTCCAGTTTTATAATACCCATAGCTGTTCAGATTCTTCATCCTGAACAGTTACCTTTAGACACACTGAAAAGTAAAGTAAAATGAAGTGCCATATGTAACTATACTCTTGGGATTTTAAACTGTTCTGATTTCAGGCTTTTATTTCTTCCTACGTAATGTATTCTTTCATGCACTTCCTGAAAGGAGAGCTTGCTGTGTTTGTGGGAAATTACTACACTTGGGTGGAGAAGAATTTAGCAAAGTATTTTCCTATTTAAATTTGGTTTTATACCATTTGAGAACAAAATCCCAGCAGTGCAAAATTCCGGGTGAGAGGAGAGAGAGCCACAGCTGTAAGACATTCTGATTGCTTTAGGAGATTCCAATGACGACACCTCAGGATACCGAATACTCACATGTGTGAAACTGTCAGGGAAATCTGACTGCCCCTATGGTTTAGTTTGATTTCATGACTTCGAAAATTCTGAGTTGAATTATTCTCTTTGAATCTTTTGTGGCAAACTCTAGATGTTATCCTGCATGAGACATGCTATATATTGGGGACAACTATAGTATTTAGAATATGTAATTAATATTACAAATTTATTTTGATTTTTTTTATTGGAAAGCTTTTATATTTTCAAATTTTTAGAAAATACAAGTATATATGAGTAAATAATGTTGTCTTTCCAAACAGTATTTGTTTAAATGAACATGTTTTAAGGGATGTTGAGATGCCTCTGGAGAAGAAGAGGACTATATTAAAAACAAAAGCTAGGACTTTTGTCATACTAGTGGAGTATTACTGAACCATTAGGCATTCTGGTTATTAGGGGCTTAAGCTGTCCTCCT
This sequence comes from Gymnorhina tibicen, assembly GCA_013399875.1. Classification (NCBI taxonomy): domain Eukaryota; kingdom Metazoa; phylum Chordata; class Aves; order Passeriformes; family Artamidae; genus Gymnorhina; species Gymnorhina tibicen. Next base: position 1,323,319 of record VXAZ01001656.1, read on the forward strand.
TGAATAACCGGAAAGCCTTTGCACATAAAGGGTGTGATTGTAAGTAAACTGTGCAAAATGTTGCATTTGATTATCGGCCTCACTTTTTTCTGATTTAATTTCAGCAATGAAGTGGTCTTTTGTTATCGTGATTTTCTAAATACATTTAAGAGTCAAAAAGATATTTCAGACATTTCTTTCCTTTTGAAGTATGGAAACTGCTTTCCTTTTGAAGTATGGGACTTGTTTTAGTCCTTTGTCTTTGGAAAAAGTGAAATATTTCAGGTATGGTACTAGCTGACTTATTTTGCTGTTGCAGCTTTCTTTCTACAGAAAATGTACTGTAAATACTTCTGTAGAAAAATTTGATAGGTAATAAAAAGACCTTTTATTGCCTAAGAAGATAAAAAAAGAATGTGAAACTCCTTATAAACAATTTATTTTAATTTTGAATATGAGATGTAAAGAATAAACGTTTGAAGAATTGAGGAATTAAAAACCTGTGAAGTCTGGTATAGCTGATACTATACTCGGGGTTTGCACTTGTTAACAGTGAATAAGGGGCTGCCTTGCAAGAAGCTTTGTTGAAGTCGGTGATGATATTTTTCTATTTAAAGGATGAACAAAGCTATCTGAGCTTTTTTTATTTGCAGTATAAATAAACCTAGTTACCTTACCTTTAGAGAGGAAATTAAAATACAGAAAGTTTTGTTGGCAAAAGAAATGAAATGCAGATTTGAAGCCTTGATTTGTAAAGTTTTTCTCTGCAACTGGAAGAGCTCTTTAATAATCATAATAATTACTACTGATATAAATTGCATACTGGAAAATTCAGTTTCCTTATTCAGGTGATCTTTCCTGGCATTTTAAAATGAATTAGCCTGCCTGTGCAACATGTACGCCATGATGCAGGTCTTTGTTTGTCTAAGAGTGACATAAACATATATTTGCTGAATTCTTAAGTTCAGGAGACAGATGAAGCTTGGATGAACTGGTCATAAAGCAAAGGCATTTCCAACACAGAGGTGACAGAGCAAGGCTAGAGACCCTTCACTGGCCTCCAGCTTGCACTGCTGCTTTTTAGTGACTTTATGGATTTCTCCACTAGGCACCTCTGTCAGAGGTATCATTAGGCAAGTATGAGACCAAGGGCAGTGGCCCAAATACTTGTCAACACCAGCAATTGCTTGACCACGTGTACATGGATATTTAGTTAAAGGGACAGTGTATTTGATACTTGGAGTTGATGTTAAAACACCCGTGTTGGCAAGATGCTGCTGCTTCTGTGCTGACAAAAGTGATGTTGAAATGACTTTTACTTTTTTCTTAACAGAAGTGTTTCTTTTTCCCCAGTGGTGATAAATCAATAATCTGTTCCAATCCTGATCAGCAATATTCTATTGTTATAGTACTATCAAGTAACTGCTGATATTTGTGGAAGAATGACATTTAGATGAAAGGGCAAAACTTTTTGTTTTTGAAAGACAACCCACAAACAAACAAACATTCTCATGCTCACACAAAATAAAAAAGTGCCAGGATACTTAGATTTAGAAATTCTTAATGCTTCTTTCATGAGAGATACTGATATTTAAACTGTATTTGGAATTTTGATCTCAAATTGTAAATGCTTACTTCAGCCTCTATACTACCATAATAGCACACCAAGGACCACATGACAAAAACCAAACAAGAAAACTCAGTATTTGAACTGGTTCACGTGTCACTCAGCTAAAGAGCAGAGATGGCACTAATGTTTGCAGCAACCCTTTGGTGTCAAATACAGAAAGATAATTTCTTATGAGACAAAAAAAAATCCAGTTTTCTAAATTCTCTTGAGTTTGAGATTTGCTGAAGAGGGATTTTGAGTATAATTCAAACCTGCATAAGATGTTTTGCTTCTGCTCTTCTGTCAAGGTTTAGTAATGGTACTCCCCAATTCAGTGCCCCCACTCTCCAAACCACACACCGGTTCTCTCTTTTTTCCCCTCTTCTCCCACTTTGATGGGCTGAAGAGGAGAATTGGAGGTACAAAAGGCAAAAATCATGGCTTGAGATAAGTACAATGTACTGGAAGCAGCAATGAGATAAGAAAAGAAGCAGTAAGAGCAACAAAGTAGCCAATGGCTCCCTCTGCCACGTTTTCTCCCTGGAAGGAACCCCTTTTTGCTGGAAGAGAGTCCCTTTCCTCCATCCCAGCAATGACATCAGATGGTGTAGAGTAACCTCTATGTCCTAGCAATGTCCCTCATGGCTACTACAAAAATTAACCCTGTCCTGGCTAGAACCAGGACATCTTCACATCATGAGCATTAATAAAAAAGACTGCACCTGGTCTCAGGCTGCATAGATAAGTCTACAGTTTTACTTTCATTTTCTGAGGCAATACGGTTTTTCTGCAGGTTTTTACCATTTTAGTTTGAATAATATGTTACAAAGGTGCAGAATACACTTAGACCTTTGGAAAACTAAGCAATCTTTAGGTGTCCCTTTTGTCAAAAGCAAATTTGAGGATCTCATTTGCTCGTGGAGGTTGCATTGCTGTGACAGGGCATGTACCAGCAGTTCTTAGGGAGATCCGTTTCAGGAGTATAGCCTGGAAATTGAAGCTAGGGGGAGTTTTCTAACATATTGGGTTAAAATATTTAAGAAGTCACATTCATACTCTTCCCAAGAAGGCAATGGCTTTGTGTAGCCTCTTAAAATCTTAAATGAAATCTTGCTCTTAAACTCTTTTAGTAGCCTGAAGTGCTTTTATTGTTCTTTCTGTGGCGTCCCACCCTTAAAGGGAAGTGGTAATTTATGATTTCATTGAGCCTTGTATTCATGCTTAGGCACAACAAGCTGCTTACACTGAAACTAAAATGGTCAGCAATAAGGAACAAGTACCCTGAGCTTAGAACAAGTCATGCTCTTTGCCCTCATGCAGAAGAGCTTTATGTCTTCCAGTCATGCAACTTCCTGTACCTAATACATGAGTCTACACTTGCATCTACAAACTGTTAGACGATTATAGGATAAGTAGGGCTAAAGACAGGCAGGCCTGAAAGAGAAGACAACAAAATGCAATTCAGGAAGCATTTGGTTTTTGATGCCATAGGACATACAACAACAAAATGTTTCCGGTCTTCCCCCTTTCTTGCAAGCTCACTGCTGACAAGTAATTTACATCGTGTGTGCCGTGTTATCATCCTCGTTTAAAGGTGAGGTAATGTCCTCAACCAAGAGACTACAAAACCGTACTCTGACCTAACACTCAGTGGCATAATGTGAGTAGAAATGGAGATTCTGCCCCACACAGAAGAGTTGATTGATGGGGGCTCTTGATAGGGGAAGGTGTGGTATGTGAGTCTGAATTTGCATCTCCATGGCTGAGTGAGTATTTTGTCAGCAGGCTTTGTAGAGGAGCCCAGACCCTCACTCCTCCTTGAGAAGGAGCTGACATTGCTGTTCAGAAATGGTTATTGGCATCCTCCGTGGACTTCCAGCAGATAGAGACACTTAAGCCTTGGGTGAAATACCAGTTTTTTCATTGAATTGCAGATACATGTTTGCTTATGTGTATCTGCTATGGGCCCTTTTGACTGGCTTTTTCCTGGACATTGTGATTAAAAGCCTGAATTTTGGTTCTCTGCTTGATCCTGTCATGTTTGTTGTAGAAATCTAAGATGTGTAACAGAAGCTTCTGGATTGCACTCTAGAAATGAGTGCTCAAATTTCTGCGTGGAGCAGATGAGTAGTTTTCCTAGCCAGGTTACTTACTTGGCTTTCAATCTTGTCAGTGAACAAAATTATTATCTCCCTTGTTCTGTGCGCTTAGGTGATTTCAGTCTGCCTCTTATGCAGAGTTATTTCACACTTTTCTGTTTCTCAGTTGGGTAACTTTGGTAGTGTCATTGAAAAGGTCAAAGATGGAAGAAAATAAAGTGGTGGATCAACATTCTTGCTTGTAGCATGGGTTCAGGGCATTTTTTACATCTCTCAGGTGCTCTGTTGGGTGTTTTTTTATTGTGAAGATGAATAGAACTACTCCATTTTGCTATGTGCTATCAAGCATTTTAAAAAGACACTTCTTTCTGAGTGACTTGATTTATGAGAGAAGTACGGTTTGGAGGTGGAAGGATATTCTCTGTTCAGTGACAGCACTAACAGAATAATTTTAAGTGACAGAATTTGCTTGGGAAGGTTCTCTAGGTTAAGTGTAGGATGCCTGGCTGTTTACAAGTAACCATCTAAGCCATACAGTTTGGATGCGTGGAGGCAATGTGAAAATCTATTGACATCTTTAGTTACTCAACTGGTTTATTTTTGGGAGCTCATGAATTGGCAGGACATACTGACCCTGTCTGGAGGGGAAAAGCATAATGACTTTGAATGCAGGAGACTTAGTGAATATTTTGTCAAGTTGCTTGCTACTATTTCTTTGCAGCAACTATCATGGAGGTTTTAACTCTTTGCTTTCTCCCCTGAACATTTTTGCATATTTTTGATTTATTTTAATGCAAATCCAATGCTAGTCAGTCAAGACAAAATGGTTTAATGCATCCTACAACAGAGATTTGAAGAGTATGAGGTTTTCTTGCTTGAAAAAGGGGGAAAAATATTTGGTGATAGATTGCTTGTTGATAACCCTTTGTAAATATATTCAACCTTCTCTTGAAACAGCTATAGATCGGATTCACAATTGGTCCTGGACACAAAAGGCTCCAATGTAGGAAAGACAAACCAGTCTTGCACACATAATAATAACGGATTATTGGATTGCAAGGAAGTAAGCAACTGAGAGAAGTTTTATTTATGTTCAAAAACACAGCTGTATTTTTTGTGAAACTGATACTGCTTTTGCTCTATGTGACTAGAGAGACCCAGCAGACAGAATCAAAAACTGACAGTAACAACTGCAAAGTGAAAACTTTGCTCTTCCTATTATAGGTTTTCTTCTTGTGATTGATTTACACAAAACTATTACCCACTGTGCATAAGAAACTAAAAACAGGAAGGCTTTCATGTAGTGTTCTTCTTGTAGCTACTACTTATAGTCCTGATTTGGAGAGCTGCTGCAAGCTTGCATGGAGTAAATAGGGACTTTGTCATGGAAGAAGGTTGGTTTTCTTTCGGCTTTCAATATTCAATACTCTGACACCATCAGAAATTCTCAACTGCACTGTCAGTTTAGTTGAAAACAACTTCATTGCTGGAAATAAGTAACTTTCAAAGCATTTTGCTTGATGATACTTGCAGTTATCTTACTGAAAAGTTGAAGTTGTGTTTGTAACTCTTAATTATTCCATATCCCTTTATTCACTCACACAATTAACTTGTAGTCTCACACCAGCATTGCAAGATTTCTTCCAAATACTGAATTGTGAGAACAGATGAGTTACCAATCACTTTGAAGGGAAAGAACCACTGATTTGACTTTTGTGTGTTACACAAGCAAAATTTAAAAGAAACCCAACAGGTGAAGAAATAATATAAAGCACATGTTAACACTTGGCAAGCTGACCGGACTTACTGAGACCATTTTGCTTTAAAGGTGTCTTCTCCACCATCCTTTTATTATTATTATTTTTTAAAAGTAAGTAGACGTGGTGGTGGGTTTTTTGTGGTGTTTTTTTTTAATATGAAAAGGAAGATCTGGAAAACTCATGTGTCTGGAACAATGTCAGCTTATCTGTTCAGCAACAGTCCCAGTCCCTTACTATTATTAAATACAATTGCTGGAAAAATTTGCCTTGAGGCAGGAATGTTAATTTATTTTTGACAGGTTTTTTTCCTGAAGTGTGTATTAGACATTAGTTCCAAAGAGTTATTTCTTTTTCCTCAGTCCTATCAGTGCTACTTTTCAACTTATTTTAATAAAATTTATATCTTTGTTATAAAGTTATATAATCATTTTGGGACTTTGCTTTCCTTCCAGTGCAGAAGTTGAAAATGAAGCTGTGTATATTCATAGCTTGTAGAAATGCCAAATAAGTAGTATAAACAACAGGAGAGGCTGTATATTAAAAAAAAAGAATAAAAATTGAAAAATCCTAATTCTGCATTCCAGAATTCTGTGCAGGACTCTGCGCTTGTGCTGCAAACACCTCTAACCTCGCCTGCCTTTGCAGGGGTGTTCAGTGTCTGGCTGGCCCTGGAGCGGGGGGGGGCCGGAATTAATGGAGGTGGGGCCTGGGTGTCCCAGCAGCCGCAGCCACAGGTCGAGGCATGCCAAGCTGCCTGCGAGGCCAGGGGGAGCTGCCAGGTGCCTCTTTGGGAGGGCAGCCTGTGCTTTGAGACTCGCAGAGCGATAAGCTCAGCTGCGGGCTGGACACAAACCCTTTGAGAGATAATGTTTCTTTAGGCTATCACTCGGGCTCTTGCTCAGCAGCTGAGGCATTTCATTGGGAAATGCAACATCAGAAAAGCATGCTTTTAGACTCCAAGTGGCTTTGGAACAGCTGTACTGGAGCAGCTAAATAAATATAACCCTCTGTAAGAGGAAATAACTTTTCTAACAGATATATGCACAGATGGATTGTAATCATACTGAGCCCAGTGTTTGCCTGAGCAAGAGAGAAAACCTTTTAATAGAGTTCTATAAATGGAAATTTGTGCTTATACCAGCTTCTAGCAGCGATTAGAGAACACTACTCCTGCCTAGTGGGAATGAGATAAGCATCTCAGGGAGTTAGAAAAACTAGATGAGCTAGGAAGACACCAGCCATGAGCTACAACAGCAATGTACATTAAAATTTACTGGTGCCCAGATGCCTCCGAAAGTGTCTGGGAGCAGTTCTTTTACAGCAGTGTGAGTGGGCCTGGGTAACAGAGTTCTGTGTGCCAGAGGTATTCAGTATGCTGAGAGAGAGCAGGAAGCATAGCACTCCTGTCAGGGGGAAACCCAGTGTTTTGCTACGTCCAAAATGCAGAAAAATAAGATACTAAAACAAATTGCAAATTTGGAACTTATTTAGTAATTACAGATACATGTCCTAAAATATTTTATAATAACAGAGCAAAGTACTGAGCTAAAATTATATGCAGACAGAACTTATGAGAGTTGCTACTTCAGGAAGGAATTATGATTGTAAAATAGTGGATCTGGTAAAAGTTCATTCCAGGTTTATTTTCTGTTTTTTATTCATGAATGAGGGAGTTCTTTAATAAATACTTTAATGAAGTACTGTCCATCACTTAATTTTCAAATTCTAAGCTATTTAATGAAGAGGGAGTTGATACTGGTGGGATTTTGCTTTAAAACAGCAGCTTCAAACTGAAAGCAAATTGGTAGATTTAAACACCAAGCTGTGTGTCTTAAAATAAATTGATGGTATCTCCTGACAGACATGGTGCCAGTAATCCAGAGGAGGCCCTGGGGCCATGTGATGAAGTTGCATGCCTTAAAGAGTAAAACGTGACTTGAAGTTAGTGCATTTGTAATTGTATGTCTGTATTTTTTTCTTGGGGAAAAAAAAAAAGCTTGGTAAAGTTTAGTGTGGGAGGGAAGAGGTGGTCAGTGATTGCTTTTAAACACTGAGGTTTTCCAGAATGCCTGGGAAGGACGTGGTGCTGCTTTTGTGGTGCACGTTCACTGAGGTCTGTGCAGCAGCAGATCTCTGGCAAGAGCTTGCTGTGCTGCACAGGCCGGTTTTCCACAAGCCTCAGCAAAGTTGGTCACCGTGGATTATTCTTTCCACATGTCATTTTTGTGCATGAAGCTACTTTAGGGAATTGAAGCCAAAATTCAGGAGTTGGAAATTGTTTCCCTTGCCTTTTGTGTGTGTGTGTGCACTATTTGCTTGGAGGGAGATGGAAGAGAGTGTTAACCATTTACAAGAATACATCTCCCCTCATTCCTTCCCAGAACGATGGTGGAAAATATTCCTAGGCTAGTTTAGTTTAATAGCTAAGTCACTCTCGATAGTAGAGACTGTTGTAAGTACACAGATTATTAGCAAGAAACACACAGGACTTGGATTTTGTTACTGGAGGATTAGTTCTCCACAAGGAACAGGAAAAGAATGTGTCCATGTTCAGCTGAGGAAATTTTTACTGATGCAGCTAGGCAAGAAAAGTATATTTACTGCTATGGACTTTATTTTAAACCATTTTTTCAAAGACCTCCAGAAGTCTCATTTTACATACTTAAGGCATAAAAAGCTAAAAAAATTGGAGTGTGGAAGGCAATTTCCCTTTTTAACATTAGAACTGCAGATAAACTTATTTTAGAATTTGACTAGAGAGCTAGTGAAATGCTACTGGGAGCTGAGGAATTGACAGGTGGGGTTTTTCCAGCTGCTGCTTTTAAAACCTTGAACTTTTAAATCCAGTGTCTGCTGCTTTGTGTATGAAATTTTTCAAATGATTTTTAACAATGTGTAATATTTGAAAGTATAAGCAGTTTTTCCTATGATATTGAGAAAATTGGCACACAACATTTTTCCACATATAAGAAAAAATTGCTAATTCCTCTTTACAATGCAAATATCTGCATAAAATTAAAATATATATATTAAGCAAAATGTTTTAGAAAACCTTTTATTTCTTCAAGGAGGGGAGGTGAGAACTATAACAAAAATTATAAACAACATCTTTTTATTGGGTGTAGCTTTTTATATGTCCCTATCTATCTTATTATTTCCAGGTAAGGTATAAGTAAAAAAATTACATTAAAGAAATTACCAGTTCTAAAAAGCTACCTTTAAAAAAAAAAAAAGGGGGGTGACACACTAAGAAGATATTATTGTGGTTTAATTGGGTGGGTGGTTCATTTCTTTTGAAACAGTTAGAACTGCCATGATTTCATACTTAGTCTTAGTGGAACTAAGTATGTTTAACTGGAAGGCATCATATTCTAGAAAATGGACAAGTTCTACTGGAAATGTAGGAGCAGGAGGAAAGGCATCTGGAGGGACTGATACCCTTGTGGTTTGAGGAGGGAGAGATTTTCTTCTTTCTGCTAGTTTTTGTCATCTTGCCCTTTTCTGAGGTGTTAGCTTCCTGCGTGTTGCAACATGAATGGAAACCAACCATTGCACGTGACCTCAGTCTGAAATTGAAAGTGTGAATTCTTCAGCCCTGGGCCTCTGAAAGTGCTGCTTGGGGGAATCCCTGTGTCTGCACTGATGCTACTGTGAAGCTTTATGCCAACACCAGGGTCACAAGTCTTGCAGAAGGTGAGCTGAAGACAGCTGAAGAGCGTGGAAACCTCGCTTAAGCAGAGCTGCTGAGTTTAGAAATGTCTGCGCTAATACAAACTTAGCCTGCTACCTGCAGGAATTATGTACATATAGAAGCCATTGTTTTATCTAAACTTTTTTCCTTGATGATCTGATGTGCAGCTAGCAATGAGTGTGAATTTTCTTCTGCTTTTTTGTTCATTTTTGTGGCTGTGACAGTACTTTTGTGACTCTGATTTGTCAGATTTTGTCTGCAAGAGAATCTTTTGCGCAATGTTCAAGATTTTCAGTAAGGCAGAGAGAGAACAAAACCACAAATACAAGTGGTGCAAGACTTAGGAAGAGCATCGACTTAACGACTTAACCTACTGTAGTAGGTGAAAGTCATCAGTTATGTGCAAATTAGTACTTGTTCTTTCTTTCTAAGTAATATTGTGACAGCATTCCTCATGCAGAGCTCTCAAGGCTTGGTTCTGTTGCTGTTTTTTGTTTGTTTTTCCCCCCTGTAAATACCTGTGATAAGTACATATCTTTTTTGTAAAGGGGAAAAAGTTTCATCTGTACTGTTTGCACTTTAAAAATTCTGGGCCCTATTTTATTTTTTTTTCCCGTGAAACCTGGCTATATTTCACAACCAAATGTGTGATTGTTCTGACCCTCCCTTCCCCCTCTCACCCCTTCAGTGACAGAAATCTGACATTTGCTGCTGCAGGTCAAAACCGTAGCCAAGGACCATGGTGCTCCCTGACTTCAGGGGCCCTCAGAAGGGGCAGTGGGAGCAGTGGCAGAGCCCTTTCCACAGTCTGCTGAAAGAAGCCTTGTTCCTGTACTCCAGCTTCTGTGATGTGTGCTGTCTTCCTGCTAAAAATCAGTACACGTTGCTCTTAACTTGTCCAGGTAAAACAGAACATTCAGTCAGAGGGTTCAAGGGGTGGAAGATGTGGAAGCTTGTCCCTGCACAAGTGAGCTCTGAACACATGCAGTTCCAGTGCATCTGTGTGGGCCTGAAAGCTGTTTCTTACTTGTGGCATCTCAGATACTGCAGTTGTGGGAAAAAAATTCTTTTCCCTTGGAGTGGTGGTTAGGAAGGTGGTGCAAAGATGAGAGGAATATACATATCACGGTAGTTGCTAAAAGCAATGTCTTACAGGATTTAAGAGCATCCTTTTTTTATTCTCTGATTCTAAATTGTGCTTTTATGCTTATGGTGATAGTAAGTGATGTAAACAGATGAAAACTTGTATCGACGTTAACCTCCTTATAGGTATAAATAAATAAATTCCTTCCTTTCTTTTTTTATATGATTTTCTAATTGCATGCAGGGAAGGAATTGGGTGAGATTCTTCAGCATTGTTGTCTAATTCCTAGGCAAAATTAGTAACAATGTCATGACTGCATCTGGATAGGTCTGCCTAGTATCCTGAATTGCTCTGTGTCCCCTGGACACCACCACAGCCAAGGCTAGCATATGTGCACATATGTATTACAGGTGACAACTCTAGTAAAAGCTAGAATGATATTTTTAAATCCACAATAAACCTGCATTGACTGCTACATGCTTATCTTGAGTTTATTATTATTCATGGCATATAGTCTCGTGGGTGGGCTGAAATAGGAAGAAATGTTTTGGAGAGGTTTCATGTGCGCTTTAGCCAACCTTAGGATGGGATTTCAAACTGAGTAAGAGACTAAATATGATAGAAAGGGTAGGGCACTAACCTAACACTGAGTTAGGTTATCTCCTCTGACACAGACCTCTTAAGGCAAGTAATTTTAAAATCTCCCTGACATAGCTGTCTTCAATAAAAAGGGTATAATAGTAGTTCAATCTCTTAAAGAGGCATTGCCACAGTATACTCTTTATGCACTCTCTAGTGCTGTTATATTGTGATTATGAGGCCATGCAACCACATAAAATAGAAATTGTTGTAGTTCAGTTTCTGTCCTATAGTGGAGGAAATTAAGCCATGGACAATAAGAGGAGTACATCTGGCTAGTGTTGTCATTTTCTTAAAAAAAGAAAGTCTAAAACCCCGACCAGTACAGATCATGCAAGTGGAAGAGCCCTCCCCCTTAGCCTGCAGTTCCAAGCAGAGCTTGTGGAGAGTGCAAAGGCATTATAGAACACTGCACCTGGGGAGTATCAGTTAGAGATCTCTACTGTGACACTGACATGTATATTTTAATGTTAGAGCTTTTCTACAGGTGAATTTTCATGTGCTTTAGAAGACTTCGTGACTTTTATATCGAATAGCCTTAAAAGTTACCTCAGGGTGGGGGGAGTTCCATGGTGTACCTAAAAAGTAGTGTTCTATAGTAGTTTCTGAATTTGGTATAACTGTTCAAAATGAAGATGCTTTACCTGACATCTTGCAAATGCAGTCTGTGGACGAAACTGAGATCAAGGAAATACAGAAGAATAACCTCGTGTTGGCTACCTTTTTGCTTTTTAATGCAAAATAGGCTGCTTTGTCTGTCTTTGTTTACCTGTTAGAAATACAGAATGTTGCACATGATACATGTTGTGAAGCTGAATGAATTGGTGTTAATTATTGCTTTAACTATTGCAAAGTATTACGTAAATGATGAGTATTCCAATAACATGAAGTTTGTTCATGGACAAGTTCCTTCATTTACTTTCCCCAAGAGAATTTGTCTGCGGTATAAGAACAGGTAGAATGTTTTTCTGCCTTGGTGGATTCATAGGTCTTTTCCAAATGGGGAAGAACTGTGTAACGAATGTCAGCTCGCTGATGAGAGATTGGATGTTCATTCTTATTGTTTGGAGATTTGTTGAAAATAGTAATGTCATCAGATGCCGTGGGACATAAGCTGAACTAGTAACCTACTTGAAATAAGAGAGTGCTCTCTAGCTGGTGTGAAAAAATCCTTTAGAATACATTATCACAGAATGCTTTGCTTTGGAATGGACCTTAAAGATCATCATCTCATTCCACCCCCCTGACAAGGGCTGGGACACCTTGCACTAGACAGGTTGCTCAGAGCCCCATCCAAACTGGCCTAGAACTAAATGACTAGATGCATTCTGGATTGTAAAGGAGCATCAGTCTCAGAATTTCTTTGGTGTGAGAGGATCAGGTTAATGGAATCCATATACCTGAAGACATGATTAGTTAATTAGCCCTTCATTCTAAAGTGAAAACTATTATGTAAGGGAATTTATTTTTTCCTTAGTGCTTAGTGATTTCTTTTGTAGATGGTCAAGTGTTTAGTGCAGATGATCTTATCACCTTTTCTGATCTTCCAATTATTTATGTCCTGGCTTTTTTTCCGTGATTTGCAAGGACTGTTAATAGCAATTACATAGTCTGTATCTTTAGCTAATACAGATGTTCAAAGTGCAATGTGGGATTATTGAACCAAAATGTTATGATTTCAATTAAAATGTATTTATATTCTGGGACTCGCAGAGCAAACTGTGCAAGTGCAGGATACTTCTGATCTACTTACACTCACAGAATTCCATGTACAGGTGGATTAATGCATAAACTGTAGTTTTTCCCATAGTATTGAGCTTAATCATTGTGACCTTAACTTTGTGTTTTACTAACAACTGAGCCTTGTGCTCAGTTTAAAATAATTTTGTAAGGGTTCTTTTCTGTAACACTTCTCCTCATGCTGTTATTGAATGACTTCTTTTCTTTCTAGCTATAAAGGGCACAATGAGTGGTTTGTTTGGTTTCGGGTGGGCTTGTTGAGCTGAATCTTTAGGAAATTTCTGACTTTGCTCTGAGTACATATGAAGTTGATGTCACTTTTGCCCCATAGTGGTGGAAGTGCTTTATAATCCTAGTAAGGATACAAACAAGCCACTACGGAAATGGAAGCGCTTTGTATTTGATCCAGTATTGGTGCCTACCATCTGCTCTTTCCTTCCTCCACTGAAATCCCTGTAGCTAAAAGGAGGAGATTGGGTGGGTGTCTAGCAGGTAACTGGCAGGGAACTCTGAATCCAGAGACCTGGAGAGTGCTTTGATTTTTAAATTAAAGATTAAGAAATCAGAGTGCTCTCTGAGCCCCTCGAGTCTTAAAACCTTGCTGTTTTTCACTGTGTGATGACCCTGCTGGCCCACCTTTCAGTGTTCCTTCTTCCAGTACTAGTGTGCGTTTGCTTAGCTGCATTGTTGTAATGCCTCACAGCCCCAGTCATGGTCAAGAGCTTACTGTACCTTGTAACAGACCAGCACAGTAAAGAAACCCTTTTATAGTCAACAGTGACTGCAGGAATTCTTAAAAGACATAATTTTAGAAATCTGAACTAAAGCCCTGTCAGTGCTGTTAAATACTGACTGCGCTCAGTCAGTACTGTCATCTGTTTGCTGCAAGTGTGTGGATGTGGGCAAACCAAGGTCAGCACTGCTTCAGCTTAGATAACTGCTGATAAACGAAGTTATTTCTGGGTCAAGTGAGATAGAGGCAGGCATGTGACAAAAGAACAACTATGTTGTTGTGTGACCTTTTTCCTTCACTTTTTGGCTTACTCCCTCTTCTTTGGTTATCACTACCCTGATTGCATCATGTGTGAAATTAGATTTCTAAGCTCTTCGTGGAAGAATCTCCATTAGTTAGTGGCTAACATTAAAGATAATAAAACTTTTATGACCTCAAAATACTTCATTAATATCAATGTATTGGGTTTCAAATATTATTCTCATTTTATGAAACAATTTGAAGTGGCTTGTTTAAGGTGCATGTCTGTAGCAGAGCTGGAAGCTGATCCCAGATCCCAGGGGTTCTGCCTGTACATGTAGTCTCAGCTATTGTCCAGTCAGACTTGGGCGAGTGATGATGCCTGCTTGACGGTCTTAAGAATGTCTCTGCCAAGGGCTCAGGCTGAGGTATTGAGTACATTTATATTTCTCATGAAGAAACCTCCGGGAATGGAAAGTATCACTGTCTCTATGAACTTTCACCATTCTGTTCCCTTATTTGTAGCCCGTTACCTCTTGCAAAGCCTCAAAGGAATCTGTAAAACACTCAGACTTTGTTGTTCCGTACACTGGACGTCTGTGCAAGCCTGGTTTTGTTCTGGAGTGCTGAAGAGGTTGAGATGGGAACAGCTGAACCTGTAGCAATCTTTCCTGTTGCAGCCCAGTGCATTCAGATGTGTTTCCTTCTCAGGGCTAAAATGCAGAGAGATTTGGTCTGTCTCGGGGGTGTCCATGCAATTCTGCAGCTGGTGTGTTTGTGGCAGGAGAGGCATTTGGACTGAAGGACATGTTGTGGTCATGTCAGCTATGTGAATGCGAGGGCAGGGAAAAGCTTTTGGGCTGCTCTTTGCCATTCTGACTTTGGAGCCTGCTGTGATTCCATCATGTTGGTCTCTCTGTTGCTAGCAACTGCCTTCCCAGACAGCTCCAAACAAAAAAGCTTAAAATAACTGTCTAAGGGCTTACATTTAGAACTGTTAACCCATTTCCAGTGGGAAAGAATTATGTTCATGTAACTTTACAAAGCCTGAAAGCAGCATTTCATACTCCGTAATTACTGTGCTCCTTCTGCACTCTAAGGCTGCCCAAGCCTCTTCAGATCATTGTTTATCATGATGACAGATTATAATAACAAATATTCTTAACTTCAGTACAGTTTATAAACATTAACCAATATAAGAAATGTACCATGTACCTATTTTATTAAAGGATAAGCCTGGTGTGTGTTGCAAAGCCATTTGTAAAGATGGGCTTTCCTGTGTATGTGTTTACAAGAGTCTGGATTGTGGAGCTGCCTCTCTTGTAGTGTAAGACCAAAGACTAGTCTGGTGCAAATCATGAATAATTTGTTTTGTGTGATGAGGTTTGCAGGAAAATTCGATTATTTTGGAAACACCACACAAAGTTTTGCTTGAAAATAAATGAAATTGAAGATCTTACACATTCCTTCAATAACTGGTAGAAACAACACTGTCAGTTCCTTTAAAAAAAATCAGGTTGTGGCTTTTTTTTCCCTTTTGTTGTTTGTTTAATTATCTGCTAAGTTTTAAAATGTTAGTCTGTCTTTTTAGTAGTTTTTCTTCTTCATCCATGCTGATTTTCTTCTTCTGATTTTCTTCTGTTTGTGTAAGCCACGTTTTGTCTGGCTTGGTTGTTATAAGGATAAGACTAATCAGCACTTGATGGGCATTTTCTTTGTAGCAACTTTTTGTCTCTTCCTCATCCATTAGAACAAAATTATGTGGAAAATCGTAGGTGTGTTTTTAAAGCAAGCCTCTAATACTTGTAACCAAGTTTACAGCTTGAATTGAGGAAGACAACCCCAAAAAATACGTTAGTTTTTGAGTGCTCATTGACAGTATATGACTTTCCTCTCATAGAACTGTTATCTGAAAATTTCCCTTTGAGGTGCATCTGTGGTGCTACAGACCCTGTAATTTAAAACACCAGAATCCTTCTCTGTAACATCCTCCATACTAGGATGGATCTGTGTGTTTAGATAGAGTGTGGAAAAATTGTGGTGACGGGGATAAATAAAACCATATCCATGGATGTAAATGGTAGGTCCAAATAGAATCCGAATGCATGCTTTGGTGAATTTGAAGACCATTGGAACAGAAATGTACCTAATTAAATAATGTTCATAGGGCTGCATTTTAACTGTCTCACCTTTATTACATCCTTTACCATAAACCAAAATATTTTCTTGAAGGAGGTGTTGTATTTCTCCTTGGATTGATTACTTTGTGAAGTGTAGTTCATATATTTCCATTTGGGTATGTCTATTTTCCCCAAACAATATGGTAGTTCTACATTTTGTGTTATTTTGCTTGCTCTGGGTAATTAACTTCTGGTGCTGAATGTCTGGAAGGGTCTAGATTGGAGCAGTAGTTTGTGGCATCTGGTGGTGCAATACAAGCTAACTGATTTTGCTGGCACATGGTCCTTCACCAGCATGACCATTTTCTCCCACGTTTTACCTCACAGAGCTGATGGGTTTCACTTTTGAGTCTCTGGTTAGTACAGTGGTTTAATAAAGTTTTATTAATTCCCAGCCTCTGAAAATGGGAAAGTGAAAGTGGCAGCAAAGTGATTCTAACAGTGCCCTCAGGGCAGAGGCGCCCTTGTAGTCAGTTATAGCTTTAGTCTTTCTGCAGTAGAAATGGGCCAATCACATGAAAATTTGAGTAGGTCATAAACATATGCCATGCATACTACTTATTTAGGTATGTGTTTGCTAGCCCCAGGCAGGCACCTTCAGGAAACAGTGGAAGTTGCCAAACTTCCTGGATGCTGTTTTCCCTTTTGTTGTCTGTCTGTGAAGCAGACAGACAACTGTACAAATATACATATGCTTAGTTAAGAGAATATTTAAAGACATGGAATAATGGTGGATAGTTACTAAATATACAGGCAACAAGTTTTAAAGAGCTTTCCTTTCATCTCTTTGTCTTTATTACAGGCCTGCTGTAGGATTCCTCTTTTTTTGCTATGAAGTGTTACACAACAAGTAAGCCTTCCCCATTTAATAGGCTTTATTGATTCTAGAACTTGAATCTGGTAAGTTCCCTAGATTAGTTTCATACTTGGAGGTATTAGGGGAGATGATTGATACCTACTTAAATTCTTTTGTAGTGGGCTTCTTTTAAACTGCAGATTGTTCAGTTGGTCGGTTTTGCTTGTTTGCTTTGGGCTTCAGCTGTTGCTCTTGTGTAGTGCCACACTCCTGGGAAATACTCCTTTTGCTATAGAGACAGACATTCTAGATGTCTGGAAAATGCCATACCATTTGGGATAAAGTGACAAGAACATGAAACCATCATCTTCCATTTATGTTTTTGGCTTTCTTGCACACTGTTGTGTTTTGTAGTTGCTTTGAGTTTTCCCTTGTCTTTCTTGAGGACACAGATTGCTGTGCTTTGCTGTATAGAATTTACAAACATGGTTTATTTTCTGTGCTGTGCTGTTATCCTTCCTGTTCAAGGTGTCTGAAGGTGGTGAGTGGGAGGTTGCAAACAATCTGCAGGAATTTTGATGTAGCTAACTGTCTGGAAGAAAATGTGACAAAGTGAGTGTGCGGGAGAGGCTTTGGAAGGAAGGATTGAAGCTGTTTCCATATACAGCAGGGTAATCATAGACTATGTGCAATAAGCTTTGCAAATCTTCTACAAACAAAAAAACTGACCCATGCTTTCATCCTTTTCTCTGTTCTTACTCAAGACTATTGCAAATGGTGCTGGTGGTTTCACAGAGGCAGATTTCTGCTAGCTGGAACAAGTTTCTTGTTTGCGATGCCCTGTAAGTCTCCAGTCATTTTTAAAAACGCAAACCACAAAAGCCAGAAACAAACCCTACCCTACTGAGCCTCGTCTGTCCTCCTATTGCACTGAAGGTATTAAAACTTTTTTGCCCTTTCTGCACACGTGTGAATAGCACACCCAATTTTTGTCTTCCACAGATAGATTTAATTAAACCTGTGTTTTCTTCCAGGTTTGAGGAGGAACTGGTAGCTAGTATATTATACATTGCTTAATTTTTGACCTTGCTTGTTGTGCGATCTTAGAAGTGAGTTAGTTCCTGTGTTTGTCTTCCTCATTAGTAAAACATGTATTATAATTCTTTACGAGTTTCATAAATGGGGGATTTGATGATAATAATGAGCAAATTGGAGAAGGAAAGTTTGATTACTCTGTCTCAGAAGGACACAGTGTAGCTTGCTGCATTTGTCTTAAATGCAACAGTTGTTCTTGGAATCTGTTATTCATCATCATCATTAAAAGTGATTGAGCTGCTTACAGCGAAGAACCATAATTTCAGTTGCTGGCAGCAGGAGGACTTAGTGAGAAATGATTGTCATCACCCTAATCTGACAGTAAGGAACTGTGACAGTATTGTTGCAGTTAAGGCTGAGAATGTACATTAGCTAGAATAGAGGAACACTTTATGTTACATGAAAAAAACCCTAAAATAGAGGAATTTAAAAGCTAAAATGGTGGAATAAAAGGCGGTCTACAACTCCAACTACAACTTGTTATTATTCTCAGCATCCTTAATTTTGCTGAAGTTTGAGGAGCAGTTAGAGTCTTTCCTGAGTCATTTCTGCAGCATTCTGTCAGAGAGAAATGTTTGCAAATGATCTCAAAGGAGGATGAGGAATGTGCACAATTTAAACTTGCTTATCCTGCCAGATATAGGTGATGTAGCAAATGGACGAAACAAAGCACAGGACAGCGCAAAAGTGAGCCGAAGAGTAAAGATTACTACAGTGTGTGAGGTCATGAACTTGATATGTGGAACTATACAAATATACATATGCTTAGTTAAGAGAATATTTAAAGACATGGAATAATGGTGGATAGTTACTAAATATACAGGCAACAAGTTTTAAAGAGAGATAGAGATATTTTCCATTAAATGGTTACCACTGAGTGTTTTAAATTTGTCACCTAAATCAAATAATCTTTAACTTCAGTTAAGGTTTTATAGTAAACTCTCCAGGCTAATAATAAACTCTGACAAGATAGTTGCACTGGATAGGGATGTCTCAATGGTTCTGCTTTGGATTGAATAAAATCTGCTGATGGGTGGTCTGGGCTGGTAACAGCCTAGTGAGTGGCTCTGAGCGAAAGGACTTCATAATTTCAGAACAGAATCGTGGATGCAGGCAGAGACTCCTCCACAGTCCTGTTGTATACTTCAGGAAGTCCTTCAGCATTCTTTGCCTAAATGTAGCTCATATGGTGTTTTAAATGTGTTTATGATTTTCTTTAATGTGTTAGTGCAAATACACTAGAGAGGTTTTTAGCTAAAAATGCTAACTCTAACTTTTCTCAGTAAGGTGCCATGGGTTACTTTCCTTATGTATTTTTCATTCCGGAAAATACTGCATATGCCCCCCTGGGGTATATGCATATCTAATTTGACATTCTTTTTAGGTATAGAATAGAAAGCCTCACAATATGAAAAATTCCTTAGAAATCTGAAAATATTTATGGTATTAAAGGAGGTGATGTACAATTTGTGTTCATCTGGAGAAAGTTCAGGAAAAGTTCTTGAATGTCAGAAGCTCCTGGAAGTGAAAATAACTGATGATGTTGCCTGCCAAATCTTAGAGTTATTAAAACAAAATATACTGATGCTAGGTTCTGCTTTTTCTTTGTGCAGTGTAAAAGCAATGCTAAGTATCATAACACTTCAGTATATTTGGAGGCAAGACACAGTATCTTGTGGAAATTACAGTATTGGAATTAGCTCTGTGCTTTATTCAAAGGTAAGGCATGGTCTGGGGTGTACTGCTCCAAAGCACTTAAGCCTGGAAGCATGTTGCCATTTTACTGTGCTACTGCAGGCTGACTCTTCTGCTGAAATTAAAGTAGAACAAAACAAAGCAAAAAACCCCAAAGCTGGTAACTGGCTAGGATGATGATTGTGTGAGCTCATTCCCCCAACCTCAGGGAGGGAAGCCTGTTTAGTCAGAGAGCCAACAGTGCTCATGCAGTGAAGCTGCCAAGCATGAGCTTTCCTGAAGCATAGTCATGCTGCAACTTGAACATTTATCCCTGCAGCTTAAACTATGGACTTTTATTATTAGGATGACATAGAAGATATTTTTATGCAGTTTTTCTATTTTCTTTTTAGAAGAAAGAACTTCTAAAAAGCTAATTTTGTGATATTTTCTTTTACCATCAAATACCGGATGCAACAAATCCTCTTTTATCTTGGTGATCTCTTAAGATATAGTTATTTTTGCATGTAACTGGGAGAACTGGGATGTTCAGTAAGCATGTTTTCTTCAAAGTACCTTAAGTTTTTTTCTCCCTGGTAATGTTCTTTTCACTATCCTGGGTTTTGTGCTGAATAGCAACTTCGGTTGTACATATTCCTTTCCCTCATTAAGGTTATCTCTGAACTTACTCATTTTACACTGTGCATCTTAATAGTTTTGTTAGATCTCTTTCCCAGATTGTTGCAGTTCTAAACTGGTCTGAGTTAGACCTTGTGACGCTGGTGTCTTCTTATCTAGTAATAGAAAAAGCAGAACCAAAGTCCACACAAGTATAGGTTTGGAAAGTTGTGCTTATGCAATGCTTTCGTACTAATGTGAGAGTCCTCTTGCTAAAGGTCTTCTGGGTACTTTTCTGGGTGGTAGTGGCAAATCCCAGCCACGACTATTAAGAACAGCATCAGCTGGGCTTGCTCTTTCTTTCTTCCTTTCGTTGAAAATAAGGACCCTTGAAGTTGAAAGTTGAATGCCGTCTTTTTGACAGTTACTGTTGCATTTTTCTTCAAAGTGTAGAAAATCTATAGCAGAATTTCAGAAAGCTGTCTGGCAGGTTAAAACTTGATCTAGTGGTAATGTCTTCTAATATACAGAAAACCTTGCATTTGTTTTATCAGAATTAATGTGACTGATCAATACAAAAGCATGTAGAAGCATCAGTAGAAGGAAAAAGTTGCCTAGTTTGGAGAGAAAATTAGCTTGTGATGATTCCACAAAGTAAGACTGTCAGAAACCACTCTTAGTAGTATTACCTTAGATATTGAGGTTTAGCTGTTATCTCTGATACATTTGCAATGCTGCAGAAAGCAAGGAGACAGGATAAGATAGCATTAATGCTTCTGAGAGGCATATAGCAGCTTTGCTACCTCCACATTTTTGCTACCAGGGATTCAGTTTCCTGCTGTAAGATGTTTTTTCCTCTCCTAGTGAAGTTTTGAAGTAGGAAAAACTTACTTTATGAAATCTTCGTTTGTGTACTAGTTGCAGTTTAGAGAGAATTTTCCATCTCACGTGTCCATAATTTCTCCTAGAGTTATTTTTGTCCTGTTGTGATAGTCTTGGAAAATGAACTGAGACGTTGTGCTTAGAGGAGGGAGGAATGCCCTGGCTCTGTGATGCGGGGTGGCAGAGGTCCATGGTTTGTAGCCAAGGTGAAGGGGAGGCAGTGTGGGGGAACAGCCGTGTAACAGCCTGAGGAAGTGAGTCACTTCACTCTGAAACACAGTCCCATGGTTCCAGTAGCACTGAAGCCAAGCTTGGCCTCTGAGGTGGAAGTTGCGTAAGTTAATTAAAACTCTTTGTCTTTTCCTCCTCGTCATGTTCCCAACCCCACCTCAGTATTAAAACCTGCACTGTACCCATATCCGTCTGGGGAAGCTCAGGTTACAGGACTTCAGTGAGCTATATAATTTTGGTTTATTATTTTTCATTTTAGAAAGAGGGATAAATAGATTGCAGGTTTCATTGGAGGGGATGTGTGTGTGCCCACTCAAGAGAAACTTGAGCAGATGTTAACAGAAGGGATGTAGTAAGAATAGGTTTTTAACAATTTGTTATAATTTTCCTGGAATATACTGGCAACGTGATTTAAAGTGGAACAGAGTGCACACTGAAAAGGATAGGAATGGAGACTTACACTAGAATGTTAGTAGTAGTAGTCTAAGAATATAATTGAATTTAAAACTAAACATCTAAAAAGGTTTTAGGTGTCCAAATAGAAGTACTAGTGTATGTGTTCACACATTAGACCTTAATCCTGCAAGCTAGCCTCTTAGAGTTTGTGGATAGCTTTTCTTCATGGAAGAAGAGGGTAGGAGGGTAGAATTGTTGTAGAGTTCCTGTTCTGGAAAGGCTTTCTCCTGTTACCTTTGTAGCTTTACACGAACAGATATTTGCTGATGTCTGGGAGCAGCTGTAGCAACAGCAGCTGCCTGAACTACCTTTCAGTGAGTGTGACCTGAGCAGGAGCAGTTGCTTTCAGCTTTTGAAAAAGACACCTGAGAGCAACAGGTTGAGCAGGCCCTGTCTCCAGTGCTTGTTGGGTGGGCAGTTCTTAACTGGAAAGCATTTCTAATCATTGGTGGTGTGCGTGTGTGACTGATTGGCTGTTGCCTGATCCTTTTCCTTCAGAATACTGAATTGAGCATCTTGCTGCGTGTTTGGCTGCAGCCTTCATGTACATGTGTCTTTTAAAGGTCTTTGGGAAATGTGGCCTTTTGGCAAGCCGTGAGGGTTTTTTGTTTTGTGGTTTTGAGTTGAGATTAAAACCAGATTATTCTGGCTACAGGAAGACATGGAAGTAATTGGCCAGATCAGAGGTAGTTTAAGAGTAAAACTTTCAGGATGAACTTAAGTGATTAGTCAGAATTCTGTGTGCAATTGGGAGTTGCGTCATGCAAGTACAGTGAGATGTCTGTTCTGTAAAACTAAGTTGTTTTGTATTGCATTCTTCTAGCAGGTCAGATCTGTTGTTTCTTCCATATATTATCCTGGTCTTCATTTCCGTGGGAAATGGGACAGGCATACACATTATTGCTTATCACATGAGCGTTCATAGGCCAGTTATGTCTGTTGATGATTCATTGTAATTGCTTCTCTATTTCAGGACCTGTAACTAAGTGGACCCTACTGACCTCTGAACCACAAAGTATAAGAGTGAAAAGAAGTGGGAGAAGTACACAAAGAAAAGCGAAGTGAATGCACTTTCATCTGGACTTCTTTCCTGCCCTTTATTACTGAAGCTGAATGGGAAAGAAAGACTGCTGTGCCTTTCCTCCCCCAACCTCAGGGATGGGTGGATTATAAATACTGTGTGTGTGGCTGGGAGAATAGACTGAACCATGAATCTTCAGGCTCAGCAAAAGTCTTCAAGCAAAAGGACTGGGAAACGAGTTGCCTATTTTAATGAGCAGGACATAGCTGTGCCATCAAAAGAACCACAGCAGCAGCTTAAGGAAGGACAGTACTATGGTCACGGAGGGAATATACCAGTCTCCCAAACGATGGAGATTTCTCATGCAGGAGGATTAACAAGTGCGCCGAACAATGTTGCTTTGATGAACTCTGTTTACAATCAAGATAGGGGAGAATCAGTGATGATGCCCCAGTCAGTAACAGCGGTCAAATGGCAAAATTCACTAATGGGAAACCGGTTGCCAGAGAGGGGTGACAGCCACTGGCAGTCTCCACCTTCAATGTGGAACCACAGTATGGTTTTTGGGGGCAACCCAAAAGGACCCCACTCCAATGCTGGTGCCCCAGGCTTCTATGGCCACCCAGAAGCCCTTAAAAGAAATCAAGAGAAAGGAGTGTTTGTGTCACAGCTGGATTTATATGGAGATGCTGTCCAGCAGATGATGTCCCAGAAGGCTCAGCTGGAACAGCAAGCCCTGGTTAGACAACAAGCTCAAATGAATTCTTTTCATCAAATGCAGAAACAGCAGCAGCAGAATCAAAGTCTGCCATTGCAGCCTTTCCAACTTGCATTTGGTCACCAAGGCCAAAAGCAAGGTCTTCCTGAGTTGTTACATGTCTTTCAAGAAGCCCCAACTTCTTCCAGTCCAGCATTTACTGCGCAACAAAAACAGCAAGCTCTTCCCCAGCTACAACTCTTTGAAAATTTCTATCCGCAGCAGCAGCAGCAGCAACAGGCTGCCACACAAGCGTTTGGTCTGCAGCAAACAACTTCCATAGCCCAGCCTCATGTGGCAGCTGCAGCACCTCAGCATCACATGATGCCACACCAGTTTCAGCAAGCAGAGAGGAACCAGGAGCTATTCAAGGCATTAACAGAGCAGAACCAACAGACTGTGCTACCTCAGACCCAGATTCCCTTTCCAAGAAGATCACGGAGACTCTCCAAAGAAGGTGTCCTGCTGACATCTGCAGGAGAAGTGTTGACTTCTAAGCAGGCAGAAGAACAACCTAGCAATTTATTTCTGCATCACTGGCAAACACATCAGCAAGAGGTCCCATTACAGCAGACACCCGAGTCACTGACCCACAATAAAAGTAGCTATTTGCACCCCAAAAGATTGGATCTGGGGCAGAAGGATGTCCTGGTCAATAGTGAGCAGTGCCAGATGGAAATAGACAGGCAGGCTGCAGCCCAGAATGGTAGAGATGAGGAGAAACAGGCAGCAGCACCTGAAGAAAACACTCAGAGAACTAATGATTTTCAGGGTGTCAGAGGTGGTGTAATCCAGAGTACCCGACGGAGACGACGTGTTTCTCAAGAAGCCAATTTGCTGACTTTGGCCCAAAAGGCTGTTGAGCTGGCTTCTCTTCAGAATGTAAAGGTAAGGTATAGACCCTAACCAATATATCATGTTTTAGACTACAAAATAGGGCTGAAACGAAAGGAATTTATGTACATGTGCAGGATAGGATGGTATCTTGAAGTGTGCAGCAAGGGCAGCTCTGGAGTGGAGGCATGTAAGTTCAGCTACTGTATTTCATAGATGTGGGAGAACAGAGATGTAGTGTAGTGAAACCACTAAGGGACAGTTTTATTTCACTAACACCAAATGTTATTTTAGCCCATGACATCAAAATATGGATGTTTTCAGCTTAGGTCTCAAGGTGATCAGGAATTTTGAGAGGCAAGTATAAGCAGTTTACTTGTTGTCTTTTTACCAATTTAACATTCTCTTTCTTTTCTGTTAAAAGACTTAACTTACCTGCCAGTTTTTCAGTTTCAGCAGTTGACTTGTTTCTAAAATGTGCTATCTAAAAATTACATAATGCAATTTACATGTTCAGTATTTCACAAATATTAAAAGTCTAAGAAAGCTTCACTTACATGAAGAACCTATACCAGGCATGACAAAAGTCTGTCTCATGCAGCATCCTGTTTCTGAGAATGACCTGAAGGCTGTAGAATGACCTGTCTGCCTGTAGACCTCCTGTAGGACTTAACGGGGAGGAAATTTAGTGCTGACTGATTTGGTAGTTCACTACTCCTAACCTTTTGGTATCCCATCAGTCTAAACTGTACAGTATATATTGCCATATGGCAAGATGACAAGAGTTCAAAATTAACTAGCTTTTTGGGAGACAAGTGATGGGATTTTTGGGGTTGGGTGGGGCTTTTTTGAGGGATTGTTTTTGAAGGTTTTTTTAGAGTTGTGGTTTGACTAATCTTTCGCTGAGTGCTTCTTATGAGGCACACTTTTCCTTGGAAATTTTGTTGCCAAAGGCTGATGAAATACAGATGTTGCATGAGCTACTTTTACCTACAGTTTTGACGCTTGAGTTGCTATCCGGTCAGACAAAGGGAAGGGCATTTTATTCCCTGTTTCGTTCTCATCATCCTTTTTTTCCTAGTCTGTCTGTCACTGTTTTTTCCCATCTCTTCCTTAGAGGAATGTGCTGTTTCAGTGAAAGAACTGAGCTAATAAACAGCGAGGTTAATATCCATAGCCTACTCCATCTCTTGGACAGCAGAAAGCAAACAGTGACTTGGTTGATGCTGTCTTCAATCCTTTTTGCTCTAACTCCAGTTGAAGGAGCAGATTTGATAAAGAACTGGTAGTACCTAGTAGCACAGTGTATTTGCTCATACTTTGCCAGCCATTGTGTGGTTATATTGCAGAAGGCTTGCAATTCACATTGCACTTGGATTGCTAACAGAGTGTCAAGACGAAGCAAATAGAGCATCTAGGAAAAGGCCCTGAGAGATGAAGCAAGAAATTGGCCGTTTGAAGGCACGTCTGCTTGCAGTCTGATTCATAATGTAAAGACCAGAGAAGTGTTTTGACAGATGCTCTTTTGTTCTTTGCAGTTACGCAAGCAGCTTCCATAATGGCAGTAGCAGAACTCTTCATGTTTAGATCTCTTCGGGCTTTCGGGATGAGGTTTTGAAAGATGATAACATTCTTACCAGAGGTCTGATGGATTTTACATCTTTAAGGTGTTGAATATTGTGTGAGGGAGAAAAAGAAAATATGCTGAATGAGAGCGGTCTGCTTCTCTTACGAGTGTCTTTCTGTTAAAAATGACCTAGAAGCCTTCTCTGCATAGGTCATCTGAAGAGTGTGTAGAAGGCCATAGAGTTAAATTATTGATTAAAGAAGATAGTATTCATAATTTGAACCAGTTGTTTGAACATCCCAGTCTAGGTATGTGTACCTTATGCAAAAATAGTATTCTGGACAGCAATATCTGTCTACATGCAGTGTCACAGCTGATGCTTTGCACCAGAGCTGCCTGTGGCTGCCTTTTTTTCAGGTGGTGCAAGCTTATTGCTGCCTACAGGCTGCAGTAAATTCTCAATTCTTAGTTTAATGGTTTCAGTGTGATTTGTTGTCTTCCGAAAGTACAGAAAACTTTCCACAAATCTGGATGGTTGTCTTAAAGGGTGTCTGAATTTAAATATTCCTTTATGGAAGGAAGACAGGTTTTGGTTACCTGGATGCTTTCCCCTGGCACAAGGCAGGGCACCAGCTGCTACAAACAAAAGGAAAAAAAAAGTTTTGTTTGCAGAATTGTAGTTCTGGACTCACCTCCTTCATGGACAAGCTTTGGTTTGACTGCAGACAGAAGCTGCCTCTCCTTGATGCAGCTGATGCAGAATGATGGCAGAAAGCCTTCTGTGGGCAGGTGTTTTTAAAAGGCTGGTGGGGTTTCTTATCTGATCACAGAAGTGGCCTTGGAACAGTTCTTCCAGCTGTTGCAGTTGGGTTTTTCTGTGAATTCTAAGTTTTTTTAGAAACATCTTGAGGGATAGACAGGATCAATGCTTAGATTGGAACGTCTGATGGGTTTCTATGGATTTCCGGGAGGACTCTAGATGTTCATCCCTCAGTATTTGTGCAAGAGTCTAAATGAAAGTGCCACATGTTGCATTTGCTGCAGTTATCCAGCAGCTCTCCTACCCCAAATTCTGCAACACGGATGCTGAGGTAGCCAAAAATTCCCTAGCAGGTCTATGAAGGACAGTCCCATCCCTTATTCAGAGACTCCTTTCTGCTTACCTCTGAGAATAATCAAACCGTTGAGAAACTACTTAAGGATCTGAAGCAAAAGGCTTAATTCCAAAATTAGTCATGTCTCCTCTTAATTAACCTTAGGTATGTGTGAACTTTCGTGATCAGAAAAGCTATGGTGTGGACCAGAAGATTTTTAAGGATGTCTCAACTATTTATATTAAGTTCCCACTGGTGCCTTTTCTCTATCTGTACTGCTGTTCATGTCTCCTCTTCTTTTGTCTCAGAGGGGTCATCTCTCCCATCATTGAGGAGGAGTCCTTTGCTGATTTCCCCCCAGTCTTGAAAATAAAAGGAGCATGGTTAACCAATGATAAAGCCAGAGGAAAGTGACAATTTTGTGTGACTAGCTGCCATAATTTCCTCCTTGTAGTCAGCAAATTAGTTCATGTCTCTTGACCTACAGAGGTCTGTGTAGCACATAGGAAGTACCTGAGGTTTTTAGATTGGTCAAAATTGGTGCTTATTCACATATTCACGTTGACATTACATGTTTTATTGATGTACCCAGAAAGTGGTGGAGGGAGGCTACAAAAATTTGCAAGAAACCCTTGCTATCTAGAGGTAGTGGACTCTAGTGATGTCTGTCAGCATGATGAACATGATAAACACCCTCCAAATCCAAAATTGGTAGTTTTATGGGAAAGTGCCTGTCACCAGCCTGAAAGCAGGTCCTCAGAGCTCATTAATTTCTCCTGAGGCATAATCTGGGACAATGGATGCCACTTGTGACTTTACAATTGTGTGTTCCATCACTGTTTGGTAGGGGTGGACATCTGTAGTCTCTGTGAAGAAGCGGTCAGACTTGTAAAATGCAGGGTCAGTTATAGGATAAACCTTTCTGTGCACATTTAGCCCAACTCTAATAAAAGGTCTTGAAAGGAGGCAGTCCTGAATCTTCTTGATATGGTAGATTTCATGTGCTTCATTTTGTACCTGGCTTATTTTGAAGGCTTCATGTTTTCCAGAGTAGACCTGTTTGCACTTAAAACCAACAAAAATTACCAGGTCTCTCATTTGGACAGAGGCCAGAGCACTAACCCAGGCTCTGACTGATGCATGTTGTGACAATACACTTGTGCTTCCCTCAATATAGATATAGTGTCAAAGTGGGATTCTCACTCATCAGTGAAGCTGAAGGGCTTCCTTGATCTGTGACCACAGTGAAGTGACTGCTGTGTGTCTGAACCCTTATGACAGAACCTGCTCATGCTGGCTTTTTAATCAGGATTAGGTACTTGTAATGGCAAACAATAGATTCTGTTTGAGGGCTTCAGTAAATCTCTGCAAAATTTTGAAAGTCCAGGTTGGAGACCTCTTGTCGTACCTGAGAGGTTATGTACCTTAGATTTTACCTAAAAACCACAGCTGTTCAGGTAGGTTCCCCAGCAGACTCTGGCTCTGACAGAGGGTGACACTGCATACCTAATCCTGTCCAAAGGTTTTCCACCCAGAGCTCAAAGCTGGGAAGATGTTCTGAAACACCAAAAGGAGCATCTTCTACAGCTTCTACACTGCACTTCATCAGAGCTTAAGAAGGCCTTTTACATCCCCAGAGAGAGGTGTTTTTGAAAGTTTTAATTAGTATCTGGCTTCTAAGTGAGCTGGCAACTCAACTTAGAACCTATGAATTGAGAGTGGCATGAACATTTGGATAGTCATTTGAAGGAACAGAAATCATTGATTGCTAGCAGTACCTGAAGCCATATGATACTACAGTATCCATATGTTTATCCATCCTCCATTCCCATCTCCTCAGAGCTCAATTTTCTAGGACTTCCATAAGTAAAACAGACATAGAAGCTGTAATACCAGTGGAAAAAGTGCTGGCTTGCCGATAATATCTTGTTGATTCTGTGGAGCAAAAGTACTTCAGGCTCAGGCCTGGCTAGACAACAAAACTCAGAGGCTCCAGTTATAATAAGAAAATATCCTTTTGTCCTGTAAGTCAGAAAAAAAAGATGAAGCAAAAAGATAGCTCTGGGTTTGGGGTTTTTTGCGTGTGAGAGATTTAATTAAGATATTATCAGTTTCAGTCTTCCCTGGAGCAGAAATCCAATATTTCAAATTAATAACCTGCAGCTTTTGATCATTGCTAAAACTGAAGAGCCTTTGTTGAAAGTTGTAAAGTAGGATACAAATTCATATAGAAAATAAAATGTCAAAGTATAGGTAGTGAAACAATTCTTAAGAATGACGTATATAAGTGTTCTAGCAGTTGAGACTACAGGCAATCCTCAAGTAATTCTATGAAATTTTAGTAACACTGTGAAGTATTCTTTTTCCTCCAGTAACGCTTCCAAATCCATTTCAGCTTGCAAATTGCATCAAGAAACTTGATATACACTGAAAGTGAGATGATATCTGATTTATTATGTAAGTAATACAGAACTTTTTAGGAATCTGTTTTTCTTTTCAGGAACTGGATAATTCAGAGGAGAAGAAGAGTGTGCTGGTAACCGCTCCAGGACCTACTGCAGCATCAAAAAGTGTTGTGGAATTCGCCAGTTCTTCACCAGCTCCCAAAAAAGCCCGGGAGGATAACAGCCTTGTGCCTCTTATCATTCCTGTGTCTGTGCCAGTGAGAAAAATTGACTTGCAGAGCCTTGAAAAGGAAAAGTCTGAGGATGGAAAGCTCCAGAGAGGCCAAACAAATGATCGAGCTCCTTGTGAACGAAAGCCTTCTGTGATAGTCACTCGGAGGCGATCTAATCGTAATACTAACATGGACACCTCGAGTCAGGTATGGATGGACTAAGACACCAAAGATGAGCCAGATCTGTTAGATTTAATCACACAGTTTTTAGCCATGAACTTTTCTATTAGTTTGATCTCAAGTCTTGAACTTAGAATGTATGTAGTCTGGGGATTTTTTTAATCATAATGCTGCCATGTATTTGGGCATTGCTGGCTTTTCATGACCTACAGCTAATGCTAGTACAGCCAAGCAATGCCTCACTAAATTTACTAAATAGTGAATAAATCCAGATGGGCAATAAGACTGGAATAAAAGTCTGTTTGTGTAAAAGAGTGCTTTCTTCATACGTACATAGAAACTAATAAATTCTAAGTAGTGAACATATCTCTCAATGTGAACAAAATCCAAAGTGAAGATTTATTCTCACAGAATTGAAACCTTTTACTGAGTTCTGAAGGTCAGTACTTGATTGTTCCCCTGCAATGTGGTAGTGATGAGTGGGTGTGTAGATTTTTTTTATTTTCCCTCTCTTCTATCCAGAAGTACAACAGAATGTTCGGATACCAGAGAAATGGCAGGCATCTGGGGAGGTTTCTCTGCATTTAAATGCTTGGCCATCTAATAAAATACTGTTATATTGTCTTCTGTTCTCTTACCATTATTCGGTGTCACCATGTATCTGTATCAGGGTTCTGCGGTGCTTTTTTGTTGTCTTTTAAAGCTGCCATGAAAGTTGGACCAGATGTACATGTAGTTCTTGCGAAATATAACTTCGTAATCACATGAGCTGGAGCTGCTACCTAATAGTTCCTGTGTCCAGTCCATTCCATTCCCTGTCTTCTTCCTCTCACTTTCCCCTTCTGCTAATTGTTGAGACATCCTCCAACTGTCCTATCCAGATTTTGAGCTGCCATGAAAAAATGTTGTCATTTCGCTGAAGTTTTTCAAACAACCTGAGGTTTTAAAACGAAATTAACTATGTAATTTTTTATTTCTAATAGCATGAAGATGCTGTTCCAAAGGATGAAGCAGAGGGCTTTGCCCGAAAACCAAAGCAGCGGCCAAGACCCGAGCCACTCTTCATACCGCCAAAAGCCGGCACCTTTATTGCACCACCTGTTTATTCCAACATTACTCCATATCAGAGCCACTTACGGTCACCTGTCCGTCTGGCAGACCATCCTTCAGATAGGAACTTTGAGCTACCTCCTTACACTCCTCCACCAATCCTTAGTCCAGTGAGAGAAGGATCTGGGCTGTACTTTAACGCTATCCTCTCTTCAAGTGGTCATTCGGTTCCACCTCCAATGACTCCCAAAAGTGGTCACAGAACTCTGCTTCGATCAAGTAAGTTTCACTTTAACCTTCCTTTCTTGCCTAATTTATGATTAGGAACTGCAGAGCATTAGGAAGAAGATCATGCCCCTAGGAGGTGTGGTTGTGTGAAACTGGGGCTTCTTGATTGTTTGGGGAGCTGGAATAGAGGAAATGCAGTGTTGCTCCATCTGGGCACGGATGTTAAGACGGTTCACAAGCGACCTGCAACACCCCCTGCTGACGTTCCTGGGAATGGAAAAGTCAGTTCCTCTTGGAGATGGTCAGTATCTTGAACTGAGGGGAGGAAGGCAAATTCCTGGTCATCTGAAACTCCATTATGTAGCCTGGGGGTACCTTTTTTGAGAGATGGACAGCTCTGATTAGATTTGCAAGCTGTGTGAAAAGCAAATCTCAGATGTGAAGCTGAGCAGTTCTTTCTTCTTGTTGCAGATAGTTCGGAAGTTACCCCTCCGATTCTTACGGTAGTAGGGGAAGCCACCCCGGTCAGCATTGAACCGTAAGTAGCCAGTAGATTCATAGTCTTTTAGTAAAAGTGCTTCCTTCCTTCCTCCTAAACCTTCAAGCTGCTCCCTGTAATACCGATGTATGTCTTAGAAGCATTAAAACTATTCTTATTGGTGGTTCAAAATATAAGTTGTCTTGATTAAAAATTACTCCATACGATAGTGTTTGTTTGGGCAAACATAATTCTGGTGATACTAACTGCCTTCTATTACTGCTTATTTGTCTCTGGGCTGAAATACTGTTAATTACCTAAAGGCGAATCTGTCCCGTGTTGTTGTATGTGAGCACTTCTTTGTATGCTGTATGCTTGTTTTAGGGTGGGAAGATGAGGCTCCTTTAGAGGAAGGACAGAATGTAGCATGGAAAACTGGAGTTAGCTCTCACATGGACTGGTCAGATCGCAGGTGTGTTGTAGCTGCAGCTACAACTGTGAACAACTACAGCTGTGAATGCCTCGCTCCCCCCTGGGCGTGCTCAGCCTGAAAGCCCTACAGCCTGTGGCAAATGGGGTGTGTGCCCTGAGCTAATCAGCCTTGTTAGTCTTTAGCTGGCTGTGTGCTGGGAAACTTAAGACATACGTGGACGTAGCAGCACTAGGGAACAAAGTCTGGAGATGCTGAAGCTGGAATTGTGAGCTTAGGCTTGGTGTCAGTCCTGCTAAACCTGAGCGGAGTTGCAAATGTCTCTGCACAGCCTTTGCAAACACTCTGGGAGGGTTATCAGTTCAAGCTCAGTGCTGCAGAACTACAGCAACATAGTTCCAGTTCATTATTATACCTACTTAATGAACTTCTGCAAAATCTAATTATGGAGATGCATGACATGGAAGCACCCATATGGCATCAAAACACCCACGTGGCTCTGTATCTGATTGTGCAGTCAGGAATCTCCTTCTAACACTGAAGCATATCCTGTAACAGCTGAGATATTTAACTCAAACTTTCCCAAAATAATCTTTTGATTTTATCCAAAATGGTTTATATTTTAAAAATGGACTGGAGCATTTGCTGACAATTTTTATTTTTTCTCGCCCTTTTTCCATTCTGCCTTCCTGTTTGAAGCTCAGTTTTCTGCACCTGTGGCAGCAGCCTGTCCTGAGCAAATGTTGCAATTGTGAATGAACATAGATTTTTCTTGTCACCTTTGCAAACCTCCTCTAGACTGAGCCTGTTCATTGAAATAAGCACATTCATTGTTGTATAAATTTATTTTGGATACTGCCTAATTCATCTTTCTCCTGTTGGTTCATTTCACATTAATCCAGGGGAACTTGAACAGGTATTTTTCGTCCCTCCCAGGTCTTGATCTTTGACCTCTCTATGGTGCAACAAGTTGTCTTTGTTGTGTCTAATGGCTTAAATTGCTGAAGTTAATGACATTAAGTTAGTTGTGATTTTAGTTGTGTGTGAAGATTTTTTAATTTGTTGCTGGAAATTTCAAACCATGGTAACTCAGTAGTGCAAAGTAATTTCCTTTTGCCAAAAGGGAGTTGCATGCAGAGTTGTCTTACTGTCATCTGAAGTCTTACTGAACAGATGCTTATGCAGGTAGATAGCTTTTAACTTTTAATCACAATAAATTAATAACCTGGTGTCATTCTGTGTTTGGCAGCACTGCTGTGGTCAGTTATGTAGACATATCTTCCTTAAAGAAAATACACTTTTTTTTTAAAGAAAAAAATGTTTAATTTGCTTTGTAGTCTTGTCAGAAATCGACTCTAACTTGTGATTACCCAATATAGCGTTCTTAATTGCTTTTGCTTTGCCAAACCTTTTGTTAATGCTTCTCAAAAGGTTATTTAATTGCAGTGATTTGGAATAGGAAATGTGATAATGAAGCTTAATTCTTTGTGAAGTGGTACAATAGGCAGCTGTTGTCACAGATCCTTGTGTCCCACTGGTTTTGTAGTTCAGTTGCATCAAAGTCTTGAAGTCACCCCTCAGCTAGGCAGCCTTAAATATACCTGTGCTGCATCAGCTGTGAACTGCCTTCCCAATTCACAGCCTCAATTCTGGATGTTGTCACATTCAGCTCCCATGGCATCCCAGGAGCACCCGAGGTGCTTACAGGCAAGAGCTCTTGTACTGAAATCGGGGCTTCATCAGTAAAGGAACAGTGTAATAATATAACTTGACTGGATCTCTGGAGACCATCCGGTCCAAATACCTGCTCAGAGTAGGCAAAATTTAGGTTACCCAGGTCAACTCTTGCAGTAGAATTCTGGTTTTATTTGGGTGTTGCAGGAATGAAGTGTAATTCATAGTTTTTTCTAGCCCAGAGATGTCATATTCCAAGTTCAGTTTCAAAATGAAAAGCAACTTTCAAGAAGGCCCACATTCTTTCCCTCCAGATTTTCCAGTTGTCTCTTTCCTTCTCAGAAGTGAGGTCAGAGGAGTCTGTGTCTTGAGACACAAAATCTCCCAAATTTCCCAGTGCAGGTTGTACTGCATAAACACCTTTTTATCTGTTTCCAGGTGACAGCAAAGTGTCAGTTTTGAGCGGTCATCCCTTCTAGGGCAGATTATAATCCATAACCCTTTCCTCCTCTATGAAACTGCATGCCATAACAGTAAGCAAGACTAATCACAGTGAGCAGAAGATTCCATATGAACATCACTCTGCAGTCCATCTCAGTGTGCTGAAAGGAAGGCTGGCTTACCAGGGTGGTTGTTTTGCTTTGCTTTTTTAGCAAGGTCTTCTCAGTCTTGCATGAAATCTCTTGCTTTTCGTTTTCAGTCTGGATTGTGCTTTTTCTGTGCAAGATGAACAGGACAAGTGAAGGAAAAATGGAAAACTGTATAGTATTATAAACAGACTTTTGTACCTGTAAAATACTCAAAATCAAACTTTAATGGTTTTTTGGGGTTCTTTGTTCTTCTTACATGTTCCACCTTAGTGTGCATTTGAAATGAAATTACTTTTGAGAAGCAGAATGAAACAGTTACAATGAGGGGCATCGGAGATGTGACATTTTCAATTGCTTTAGTTCTTCCCTGCCCATGGCTGTGATTTGAGATGTGTAATGTCCCTATTGCTTTACCTTCAACAGGTATTGGAAATTGTGTTTTTGGGGGAAAAGAGAGATAGTATATGGCAGCCTGCCTAAAAGTTCCCTGCTTACATCTATCCTGCTTGATGTCATCTTGCCATCACCTACAGAGAGGAAGTTAGAATCAGTCTGTGCATCTATCAGATTGTGAAGGAAGGAATGCAAAAGGAATCCCACCCCACTTGTGTGGAGCTGCTGCTGAGTGGGTGATGAAGTTGGAACAAGTGTATAGGGTAGTTGACTTCTGCATCGCTTTGTTTACACCTGAACTGTAAATTGTTCCCCTTAAGTAGATCTGGATCTGCTATAGATGCAAAAGAAATAGTTTGCAAAATCTCTTTGTATGTGTGTTAGAAGTCAGTCATTTTTTTGAACACGGGCTTTTCCAGCACAAGACATCTTATGACGCAGGTGCTTCATGGCAATGTCAAAATGAGGAATTGGGTGTAAAAGAGGGAATTCTTCTCCTTGCATACCCCCTCCCCTTGATACCACAGTCTCTTAGGACTTCAAAACACCCTATTGAAACACTTGCTAGTATCTCACTGGATTTTTGTACAGGTTGTGTATTGTTTCAAGGCCTCCCCACACCTCTTCTGAACTCCTTTTCATAATAGACATGTGTGTGTCATTTCAGAGGACGAGAAAAGTCTGGAAGTTGGCATTTCTCAGAAGTTTTTGTTATTATTCCTTATTGCACTAGATCATGCTTTTTCTCTGATAATTGTGCTGGGGGAGAGGCACCAAGCCAAGACTTGAGAATTATAGCAAACCTTGCCCTGGGCAGGAAGTTGTACTTTTTTCTAGTGAAGCAACTCCAGAATTTTATCATCTTGTGGGCACCACCTGATCTGCTCTCTCCAAAAAAGAGCTTCTTTCTATATGCTTTAGTATGTCAAGAGCTACCAGTGTGGTGCTAGTTGATTGACATCTGCATGAGGAACACTTTTGCATTAAGTATATAGCAGAATAGTCTTTCAGTGGGGTTCTTACCCATCTCTGTGCAAAAAGTCATGTTTGCTAGTACAGAGTAGAATCTCTATGGATGGTCACTTGACTTAAAGCAAGTGTAGTGCTCTGTGGATTGCATGTAATGAAAAATCTGTCTGCTAATTCAGATGTAAAAGTAAAAGATTGCTGCTAAAAGGATAGGATTTGGGTTTGGTACAAAATGAGCAATACAGGTTTCATTGTTTTATATAAATTTTTGGTTTCAGTTGTTAGAAAGAGTACCTAGAAGACACCAGCTTGTATCAAGATCATAAAGAACCAAATTTTGATCCTGCTTTGAATGGGAAGCTGGACCAGATGACAATGTTTAGGTTGAAAAGGACTTTTGGAGACTGGTTGAGTTGTTGGCTGACAAAATGTTAATACTAAAAGAGGCTCACCTATCTTATACCTGAGGAGCAAGCTTGCCATAAGAGAACCCTGTATGAGAGCCTCACAAAAAGTGATGGTTATTGGAAGCTAATAACTGTTCTTTGAGCAGCTATTAGGGGATGCTAATTTAAATACAGTTTCAACCTATGCTGATGAAACAATGGAAACTGGTAATGGATATAAAACCTCTCAACTTCTGAGTTATTTATGTAACCTACAACACTGTTGGTGTTATGTGCAAGAGCCTGCTGCATTTGTTTCTTCATTTGTTTCTTCGTTAGTATTTCTAGCAGAGATGGAGACTTCCTGGATATTGTAAAGATGGCCTGACTGTAATGTTTTTCCTTCTCTGCAGGCGAATAAATGTAGGAACTCGCTTTCAAGCAGAAATCCCATCACTCCAAGACAGAGCTCTGGCAGAAGCTGATGAACACAAAGCAGAGCTGGTGTGGCAGCCATGGGGTGACTTGGAAACCAACAAAGTCACCCAAGAGAATGGTAAGAAGGTAGAAGGCTGGTAAATAGGACAGAGTTGTCACAGCGACTGTAGGGGTAACCACATATCTACCGTAGGCATAATTAAAAATCTTTCAGAGCTGCCAGTCAAGTGACATGTTTGAGTGGTCTTGAAAACAGTTTTAGGAACAAAACTTGTTTATTGGATTGCATTATGGGGCCGGGGGAGGTTGGTAGGACTGGTTCTTTTAATTGTGAGAAAACTGGGACCATTGTTTCTATCAGGCCAAGAGAGGCCTTTTGCTCAGTGAAGCTTCCTTGGTTTTGTTAACATTTGAAAGCCACATACACTCAACTCCTGTGTTTTTGAGGGATGTTCTAGACGTAATAGTGTTTCCAAAAAATCAAGTTGTAGACAGAAGTCAGGATGAGGAAGCAGGAATTGTGGTGGCTGGTTGCAGACTTGGGAAGCTGTCTGCTTTTGTTGCATGTGGGTTGTGGCCTGTATAAATCCTGAAGGGGAGAGGAAGTGGGCAAGCTTGGAAGGAATATTTCTAGTGAGAGAGAAGAAAGAGTTTTGTGAAATGGAAATTCACAATATAAGGGTGGATTCAAGAAATGTCTGAGGTGAAGGGAGGTGGGAAGACATTACAGGAGTGAGGAGATTTGCAAGAAACTTCATGTGTAAATAGTGGTGTATGACCTTGCAGTCTAATGAATTCTGGGGTCCAGATTTGACCCATATAAATTTGCAAGGACATTCAGCTTCTCTGAGTTTTACTTTCTGTTATGTCTAGTCCTCCTTCAAAAGAAGTAATTAATCATGCAAATCCTGTAGGAAACTTCATTTTAATCTTCTTTTCTGAATTTTTTTGGTACCCGTGTGGAAATAGTGGAAAACCTGCTGGCTGCTGCCTGTTCAAGTATTTTTCCTGGGGCTGGAACCAACCAGGAGCTGGCGTTGCATTTCTTACATGAAGAAAAGGGAAGCATTCTGGTGAGTCTGCCTGGCTGTTCACCTCAGTGTGGTCAAAGATGTTAAGGAAGGTCAGGTAACCTCTCATTCCTGAGAGGAGAGCCTTGCACTTTCCTTTCAATGCGTCTGGTTCCCACTGTTTGGTGTCCCTTGTATGTCCCTAAAGTGGGTTCTGACCAAGGTACAGTGCCATGTGCACTTACTATCTTTTATATTTCCAACTTAGACGTGTTTGGCTTTTTAACAGGCACACTGACAGTCTCTCAGGGCAAGTGAGCCAAGACTGCTAAATGAATTTTAGATGTTGTCTTCTGGGGAGATTACCATGTTGAAAGGAAAAATAAGAGGCTGGGGCTGAAAGCTGAGTCAGAGTGCAGTGTCTTGTTCCTCTTTGTTTTGGTAGATCCATTTGACTTCTCTGGTCTCTGTCTATAGAACAGCTGTGCTGCTAATTTTATGTCAGTATTGTAAGACATGATACACTTTCATTATTGCCCTTTCACACCCGTGGGAGGTAATATCAAAGAGCAGAGCAGAGCAAACAGCAAAGCTTTGTCATCCTTTTATAGTTCTATGACTGATTTAACCTGGCATAAATCAGTCCCGTGGTCAGGAGTATCTCACACTTTTGCCTGGCTGCCTGTTTCCCATCTCCTGGCGCTGACACTTATGAGACTGCATGGACTTGCATTGCAGAAGAGATCAAACAGAAAGTAGTTTTTGTGTGTATGTGTTGGGTTTCTGCCAGCCCATCGTTGTGAATGCTGTTGGCATTAGGGAGGAGCAGGACTGCCTCTGGCAGCAGGAGCTCATTGTTCAGGTGGTTTAAACTGCCAGTGGAAGCACAATTCTGTTGTCTCCTTCCTACAAAATTTGAAAGCATTTCTGGTTTATATGAAAACTAAAAAGCAGCTTGAGAGTTGGGGTTTTTGTGTGTATAATCTTTGTCACATGGCTGCTGATTTTTTTTGAAATATTGCTTAGTCAAGTGAGATCAGATTACACAGTGAGATCAGATTACACATCCCAGTGACTGGGATGTGTAAGACAGGTATCATTTAGGGCAGCATCTTTGGATGTGTGTGTAATAAACCTTTGGTTAATGTGATGCAAGGTCTCTGTCTATGGAATTGGCTCTCTCTCAGTACCCTGGTGATTGTGTCAATTCACAGATGGGAAGAGGTGCCCAGAATGTACCACTTGCCTGTGGTATCCACAATTAGATGGATAGTCAAGAATGTGATTTTTAAAGTTGTCCCAAGTGGTAAACTGTGCTCTGGTTCTTTTCTATTAGCTTGCCAGAGAAAGGAGAGGATTAACAATTGCCTGATCTTTGTTTTTAATACCCCAAACATTAAATTAATTCTTTTACTTGTGTTTATCTAAGGGAGCTCTGACCAAACTGCTGTTGAAGAATCCAGTGCGACCACCTACCCACCCTTTGGCAGATTATCACTACACAGGTTTGTTAACCAGAACAACTCTGTACTGCCTGCTTATCACACAGGAATTTTTCTATCCTTTTCTGATTCTTTGGGGTACTCTGTTACATTGCAAGAAGATTAAAAGACCTATCCTCTCTCATAACTCAAATGATGACTTGCCAGAAATTTTGCTTGTGCAAATTATGACACTTAAAACATAAGAAACACTGCGTCCTTCTGAACATGTGCGTGTGTATTGGTATATGCGTGAGTTCTGATTTCCTTTATGGGGGATAAAGGAAGGCAATCCCTTGCACTAAGCCACAGAGAATGCAGAAGGATAGCCAGTTATGTACAAGAAAGGCTGTGGTAGCTTTAGAATCACAGCCTCTCTGGCATGATTTTCCAGGGTGGAGTTAAGCAGGAGTTTTATGGGGAATAGTTTTCGAGCTCGCTGAAGAAGCCTCAGCCAACTATGGATACCTGTCAGTGTTTCTGCAAAATTTAAATGCCATAAACTGCCTTTGTAGTCTTGCACCTAATTAGAAAATAGTCAGCCATGTGACACTGACTTCAGTGATCTGGAGTGACCCAAGCCACCTGAAAGACCTGATGTAAAGTAGTAGAGAGACATCTAGTAGCTGGTGCCACAAAGCATAGAAATTACATTTCTTCATTTTTACACATGCCTACTATTGTTGTTGGCAAATATTACTTGATTACTATCTATAAGGAAGGAGCGGATTCAAAAATGTGTTTATTATTTGAGGCAAGGAATATTTGAGGAATACTGGAGCTGTAGTGAATTCAAGTACATATTGCTGCTGAAAAAGAAGATCCTGTTCTCCTACCCCACCATTTCTCTACTATAAAATCTTATGACTGGGCCACCACAGTGTGTCACTTCACCTTGCTTGGGCAACATCTTAGTTCATCTAATTGAGTAGTTTTTGCAAGCTGAGCTGAGTTAACCTGTGGTGATGAGCACTAGATCTAACACAAAGGAAGTGCTGAGAGGAGAGCTGAGGTGGAGCAGTAAGGGAGGAGTTAACAGCAGTCTGCAGTTTTGCTGTAGTAGGTTTGAGGAGAGACTGCACCCTTACACGTGTGTATTGGTCTTGTTTAAGACAAACACGAAGAAAATGTACGTAGAAGAGTAAACGTTTGAAATTATATGGGCTTCCATTACAACTTATTTTTACCTACAGGATCAGACAAGTGGAAAGTTGCCGAAAAAAAGCTATTCAACAAAGGCATTGCAATCTACAAGAAAGACTTTTTCTTGGTCCAAAAGCTTGTAAGTTACTTTTTTTTTTTTTTTTCATTACAGCAGTGATATATTTTTACATGTTTGTGGAACATTTAATACAGGAAGTTCAATCTTGATTTTTCTGAAACCTCAGTTTTAAGCGTTAGGTCTTGAACTCAAAAGATTTCAGAGAAATGTCAGCATCCAGCATAGCATAAAATCTCACCAGAAAGCTAGAACAATAATGTTTGTTTTTGCTGTTATTGTTTACTTAGCCCTGGTACTTAAACTGCCTTACTTTCATTAGTCCATGCTGCAGCTATCTCCTCTGCAGAGCACATTTATAGAGAGAGCACTGGCAATGTTTGGCTTAGATGGCTTACTGATAAAACTAAAAATAAACACATCTTTGCCACTGATGGAGAAGACCAAAGAAGGATATATGAATGATACATCCTTTAGATCTCTCTTTCCAGTTTTGTGACAATGATAGTAAAAATGATCACTCCCATATTTTGGTGAGGTATGGCATGTCAGCAAGGGGGAAATCACCGAAGGAGAGTGCAAAACCGGGAGCTGCATACATATTTACTGAATAAATTCCGCAAATGCATTTAAGTTGCAAAATCTCAGAAGCTAAGAATATATTCCAAAACTTTCAGAAAAATCACTGATACAGAATATGTAGATGGTCACAAGTCTGTGCTGATAATTGTCTACCACCATATGCCTATGAAATGCACGTGGCCAAAACAGGAAAGGGCTGCAAACCTTCACTTCCATTTTTGGATCGGTATTCTGGTCTGGCCTTGTCTGAAGGGCTGCTGGAAAATAAAGCTCCCTCATAAAACCGAGAGGCTGCTGTCAAACCTGATAGCTCAGTTGGAACATTTCAGAGGCTAAGAGGTGCATTAAGCTTACAAAGTTCCAGGTTCTGTCACTTTTACATTAACCAGCTTTTCTTTGGAAAGTTTGTCCTCTAGTTCTCAGTGAGTAACAATGGCAATAGGGGATGAGCTGTGGGATGAGGCAGACAGGCGAATATGACACAGAAAAGGAGACTTGA
This sequence comes from Gymnorhina tibicen, assembly GCA_013399875.1. Classification (NCBI taxonomy): domain Eukaryota; kingdom Metazoa; phylum Chordata; class Aves; order Passeriformes; family Artamidae; genus Gymnorhina; species Gymnorhina tibicen. The sequence continues at coordinate 1,364,322 of VXAZ01001656.1, forward strand.
ACAGCAGCTATGGTGGAATGGAGACTACTAAGGAAAGAAAATACAAAGTGTATTTATTGCACCCCTGGTAATTATTTATAGGTCTTCTTAAAATCATGTATTCCATTGGACTTTAATGTTTTTTAAACAACAGATAAAAACCAAAACAGTGGCTCAGTGTGTGGAATTCTACTACACATACAAGAAACAGGTGAAAATTGGTCGGAATGGGACCTTAATCTTTGGGGACATTGATGGTGCTAATGAGAGATCTATGAAAGATGAAGCTGAAGTTGACATAAAGGTAAGTAATTTCCTAAATTTCTCTCACCTCTTTTGGGCTGTGGTTTGAAGCCTTGTGTGTTGTCTCAATCAAATCAGAAGCACAAGCAGTCTGGCTTCTCCACAGGAGTCCAGACTCACAAATTTGTGTCCTGTGTCACATAATTGCATTTACTTACAGACATCAAAATTAACAGTTCCTTTATCTTCTGGTGAAGAGTTCCCATAGGTTTGCACGTGTTCTTCCTCTCAGAAGGGACATCTTCAGTGAGGAACAGGGGCATGAGGAGGAGGAAGAGGAGGAGGAAGAGGAGGCAGAGGAAGGGTTGGATAACAGAAAGAGGAGCGCAGATGCTCTGAAAGATGAACAGACACTACAAGATGGTGTAATGGTAAGTGCTGCATTGTGCATGTTGTGTTTTCTATGCCACCTTCACTCTGCAAATAGTTTAGAAAACAGGTGGGCAGTTCCAGATGCAAAAAGTTTCCATCTCTAACTTTTTCCAGAGCGAGGGATTGGGCTGAGGTATATCAAGAGTATTACTATCAACCAGACTGTGTGCTGTGGGAGAACTGGGATGTGTAAGGTGGAAAAATGCAATGTATTCTTTGTGGCTGGTGCACACAGAGGGTGATGATGAGAAATGTCCTTAAAATAGCCTGAAGACTTTCTCATTAAATAAAACCTTTGTCTGGAATAAGTGAAGCACAGGAGCTCAGCCACTGTCTTCCTTCTGATGATGGGTTTAAGTGTCACTTTGCCTCAACTCTTCTCCTCTTTGCAAAGGCCAACAACACCAATATGAGGAGTCAAGAGGCAACTGTCATGAGCAGAATTGGGAGGAAGCCAAGGGAGACAACAGTGAAACCTCGAAAGCCTATTACTGCTCCAGTGCAGAGGAAGAAGAGGAAACAGAAGATAAAATCAGATGCTACCAGTAAAACACAAAACACAGAAAACACATTTCCATGTAAAAAATGTGGCAGGTAAGACCAACTCTGCTTCCAGCAATAGTCACAGAATCACAGTAAGGCATCTCCTGTGGAAGTTTTTGTCAAATGAGCTTTATTGGCAATAATTTTAATGATGTTGCCCCACTAATACTTGAAAATTAAGGATTGTTTTTTCTCAAATGGCATGAGACACCACCTGCATTTCAACTGTGTACAGTATTTGGTGTTAAGCTGCACTTTCAAGCAGCTGCTGTATTGGCCCTCTGTAATGCTTACATTTTTGTAACGAGAAGTTTCTATGTATTTGCTAGATCACATGTTAAGGACATGGTATAGACTTAAGAGCAGTGGTGTAGAAACACAAAGACACTACCATGTTTATAGCAGCAGCTGTTATGCCAGTAGGTACATAGTTCATCTGGTTAAATTTGCAGCTGTCTTTGGTAGATATCAAATATATTTGTATTTCCTCACACAGTTCTAGTAGTTTTTGTAGGTTTGTTTTGCTGCCAGCGGAATCATAACTGCCAAAAAAATTCGGTTCCCTAAATAAGTTGCTTACTCTTAAAACAACAGTCTTGTAGTACCCAGTGGTTATCCTTTTATTTAAAAAGATACTGAGCTAGGGGATGGCAAAACCATGCAATCTCTGTCCAGTTACATCACCAGGGATATGACAGATTCCTGCGATGCTGGAACTTTGTTGAAAGCACCTTGTCTCTGTGCCCACACGGAACATGTGGCTTTGGAAAGGGCGGTGCTGTGAGAGGTCAGGCAGTTAAGATTTGGTCTTGGCCTCTGACACAGGACAAGCAGACAAGGATTCTTAATGGTGTCTGAACTTCACTTGTGGCATTTGATGCAAAGTCCAAATAGTTAATGGTGGAAGATGGAGGAACAGATCACAGAAATGTAAAGTCAGAAGGAAAAAGCTCAAATGTTTCAAGCTGTGTGGACAAGGCTCAGGAGTGGCATTGGGCCATCATTTGCCTCCATGCTTATGGTATTGTTGCAGCACAAGGGTATGCCTGAAAACCAGGGCCCTGTTGTGTTAAGCAGCATGTGCATAACTCAGATACTGCCCCTCTGAATTCAGAGCTGAATGAGAAATGGCCACAGTAAGAAATACAGCAAGTGGTTTGAGGGTGCTCAGGATCTCCTGCTAGCACTGCACCTCGTGCTGGTGCACACCGAGTGGTGTTTGCTGTAGATGCCCTATCGCAGTGCCAGCAGGAGTTCCGGAGCTGAAGCTCACAAACTCGAGGCCGGAGCAGCAGCAGCTCTTTTGGAGAAGTGATGAAGGAGGCCATAGGAGGGGCCAGTGCTAATGTACATGTGTGCCATCCTCAGGGTGTTCTACAAGGTGAAGAGCCGCAGTGCTCACATGAAGAGCCACGCAGAGCAGGAGAAGAAGGCGGCGGCGCTGAAGCAGCAGGAGAAGGAGGCGGCGGCGGCAGCAGCAGCCCACAGCGAGGCCCAGCAGGAGGAGAGCAGTGACAGTGGGAGCAGCAGCAGCGGGAGCAGCAGCGCCAGCTCAGATGAGGACGGAGAAATATAGCAGCAGACTGGAAGTGGAGGGAGTAGCAAGGCTGGATCCAACCTCCCTCTCGGTGGTCTCGCGTTTTTTTGCTTGCACTTTTCTTACCTGAACCATCAGGTCTCGGTTTCAGTGCTGTCATTTCCTCATGCCACATGTTCCACTTCACCTTGCCAGTACTGACCAAGCCAGAATGGTGGATAACAAGATTTGTTTAAACTTGGATTTTTTTTTTAAGACTAATAAGATTTCTATTCTATTTATAATGATATCCAAGGTACATAATAGAACAATGTCACCTGCAGTGGAAGTAAGTTCTCTCAGGTCAGTCAGACCTTTCCTTTTGTTCTTGTCAGGAATCATGGTAGTGGGACTCCTGGATATAAAGGTTTCCAGACTGGAGCAAGAAAATGAAGCTCTACTCTGAGCTAAGTGTATCCAGTTACTGTGACACTGGTGATTTCTAGTTGTTTCCTTTCTCAGCAAGTTCTTCTTCCTTTTATGCTTTCCTGCCTTTCTTTCTGAGCAGTTATTCAGGCAGACAACAAGTTTTGTGGAAAGATAGCGTGCACTTTTGACCTTTGTTTCACAAAAATGAAAAGTGGGATGAGCAAGACAGTCTTCTTCCTTTTGAGAGGAATTGTTATTTTTCAAACGGAAGCCTGAGGTCATTTATCTTACGGCATTAAGAATGTAGCAATGGATCTAAATATATCCTGTGGGATTAGAGTAGCCACAGGCCTTGCAGGTTGTCTCGTCTTGGAAAACAAAATAGTCAGCCTTTGATTAACTTAAAGGAGTCTGGGCTTCACAAGTGCAATTTGAAATGAAAACTCCTGGGTTTGAATTGCATAAATGGGAGCAAGTTTGTTTAGTGAAAATGAACCCAGATCTTCTTGTGTGCTGGATTGTGTGCACCTCAGAAATGGGAGGAATGGACTCTCATCTTCAGCAGTGATTCCTCTGTGAATGTTTTTACTTCTCTATATCCTCTTCTGTCTTGTAGCAGCCCTCATTTACTCCTTGAAATTGCCATCATCAAGCTTTTATGGCAGGGCCCTAGTTTCCCAGATAGTTGCTGCCAGACAGTATGGACATGCAGGAGAAGCTTGTCACCTATTTGCACACCAGTGGCTGGGCAGTGCTGCCTGCTGGGTTGTCCTGCTATGAGCTGTGCTCTTTGCTGAAAGGCTGACTCTTCCTTCAGAACTGACACAAGCTAGTAGCCCAAAAAGCCTAGCCACCAAAAGCTGCTGGTGGAAGAGAATTAAGAAGAAGTGGCCCAGGTGACAGATGTTAGATTTGCACAGGATTGTTCTGTACATCTTTATAGCCCACATTTATCATTATTTTGTAAGGATGCAGAGAATCCCTTGTGCTTCATGGGCAGCTGGTCCCAGCCTGTAGCCTGGCTGCCCAGCTCCCTCCCTCCATCCAGTCCTTAGGAGCAGCACTGATCCCCAGCTTCTTGGGTGCTGGCACTGTATCAGACCAGACCTGTACTGAAGGAGCTGATTGCTCCTGCCTTCCCCAGCAAGGATCCAAGAGATGTTGTTGTATGTGAAGTACAGAGTGTGCCTGACTGGCAGATTGTTTTTTTTAATCTTGACCTTTCCAGCTGCTAGATAAATTCCTGGTTAACTATGGAAAGAGGCTCTAATTCCAGCATGTCATCTGTCAGTCTTCTTGCCCTGTAGTTTTATGCAACCGTGATGGCTTCACTCTCTTGTTTGGGAGGCTCTGTATTGTACAACATTTGCTTTGACATATCTATGCCTTTGCATAGAATCCTTTTTCTGAATAGCAGAAAGAGTTAATACTCTTACAAAATCAGGAGGAATATCATTAAGGACTGCACTTTTTGCAAAGTTGACACTTTCACCTGTAAGTATTCAATTTTCTGTCAGGATTGTATCTTTCATTCCTATCAAAACTGGGTTTTATTTCAGCATTTGGATGACTGTTCCATGTTCCTACATGCATGGTCTTGTTGACTAACCAGGCTGTGGAAGCAGATGGCACATCATGGACTGTTAAAATAATTTAAAAACTGCAAAGAACGAAAAGCTGCTTCTTTAAAAAGAAACTTAAGCAAATCAGTCTTCCTATTAAGGGTTTCAGTGTTGATTGTTATTTTTTTTCTTTTATAAATTGAAGAAAATGCTTGTCTGCCATTATCGTAGGGCCCTTGGAGAGAACAGAAGCTTTAGCATGCTGTGTCAGGAGGGACAGTAGGTAAAGCAACTGCAAGCATTATTACGGTCTTCCAAAGGCCACATCTTTCACTGATTCTCCCTGTTTTAGGAAACTGATACAATTTTTCCTCTCATCAAGGACAAGCCATTGAGGTGCTGATTAGAACAAATCAGAGACTTTCTTTACTTGCATAAAAATGTTGTGTATATTATATACTGATTCCAGTACTGGTTGTTCCTCTCCCAGCCTGCTGCAGTATAAGGTAGAAGAGAACAGGAAATCTGGACACAGTCTATCACTGGAAGAAAATCAGAAAAGGGCTTTTTCTGAGGAGAACCTCTATAAGAGCTATGGGTTAGCAGGGCTGACCACAATCAGGTAAATGTGCCAAGTAAGTGGCATCAAGTTGGAATGTTTCTGAGCATATTTCCAAATTGCTAGTAGCCACCAGAAGACTTCTTTTCTGGCATGGTAGTAAGGAAAACGGCTCCTCCAAGTGTCATCTTAAAAACAAACAAGCAAACCAAGCCTGCTGCCCACTGGCTTATGGTAGGAGTTTGGAATTGATCCTGCATTTGAATTAGATCCTGCCTACTAGCAAAAGTTGGCAGAGAATGGTTTTCTAAAAAAAGAACAAAACCAAAACCCAACCAACCAACTCCCAATTTCTGTGGACAAAGCATTTGAATGGAATTTGCCTAATCTGGAATGAGTTATACTCCTACTCTTAGTGGGGGGGAAAAATAACTTGAGTGGCTCTTTACTGCAGCACAGTGTTAAGTTTGTGTTATTCCAGTTAAGATTTAAAAAAACCCACCCCAAACAAACAAAATTCTTGTCAATGTTCTGTTGATGTGTCTGTTTTAAAACTCCATGCTCATTATTTTCCATCATTTAAAGGCCTGTTGATTGATCCCCATTTAGTGTAAGGGTTTGCTGCTAATTTAGAAAATGGGCAGTAAAAAGTCACTAATTTGAACAAGGTGTCTCTTTGCTTTAGCCCTTTTATATGGGAACAAAAGTAAGATTTATAGACTGCAATTCTGTAAATGTGTACTAATAGATTTGCCTTTTACAGTGCAAGATCAGGCTTCAGGTGGTCATATACCCCATAGTCAGATGGCTGTTTCAAAACTACTACCTACTTGAGTCTTGATGCCAGCACTGGGCATCACGGAGGTGCAGCGACAGGTCACGTTTTGCCTTGATCATGCACTTCTGCCCATGCTTCTGGCTGCCCTTTACGGATAGATTCAGTCCTTCAGGTTTGTGATTGCATGGGATAGCATCTGAGTTTTGTAAGACTGTGTGTGTACGTAATTACTAGATAGATGCATGCACTTGTGATGCATATCTGATATAGCTGCAGGTGTTTTGCAATCTAGCTGCAAGAACCACTCTGCATTTTAATTTATTTGATGTTTGTTCATTTACTGATACAGTGATGGTATCAGAGAGAACTTGACTCTGTAAGTTGAAGGCCTACAGAATTTCACTCAGCTGTGCAGGACCGTGGCATTTTGCTGGCTAGAAACAGGTAGGGATGTAGCTGCTTAAAGGCAGGGCAAAGATAGAAATTCAAAACCTTAAAGGTAACTCATCTGTTAAACCCATTGTAGACAAAGTCCAAATTAACTAAAAATACTCTCTGTCAAAGTGAGGCTTTTGGTCATTTCTATCATTACAACAACCTTAGATTAAAATCAACATTCAAAAAAAAGTGTTTCCTTAACCACAAATGTGGTTTCTCACTCTCAGCAGTTACACACTTCTTAATTCTCTTGCAGGCAGCGGACTAGAAGGTTCCTCCAGATACATACTGTATTTTAAAGAAGAGTAGGAAGGACAATAGCCATAAGAGTCTTGTCTGCTTTCATACAATGGCACATTTAGTCCAATGCTTACCAGAAACCTTATTCTAATCCACATTTTCCCACACAAACTTTCTCCCTGCTTTATCTTCTGCTGTATGTCTGGAAGTTTATAAAGCTTTAAAGAGACAGAGAAGCGAGTCTACCAGTCATGTTTGATTTCGGGGGGGGGTGAGTTTCTATGTAAATTCGTCACTTGGGTTCAGCTGCTTTACTTTCCCTCCTTCTCTCCTGTGTCATAAGAAGACACAAACTCTGAATCCCAAGCTGTCTAAGGATCTTTCTTTCCAAGACTAAGATTCCACTGACAGCTGAGCCTAAAAAACCCTTAATTTCTCCAGATTAGAAGACAACATATATTTTTATAGAAATGTAATTGTGTATTTTAAAAAAGTTTCCTGCAGCTTCTCCACATGTATTTTTCCCCTTGTAGTTCAGATTTGATATAAACTTTTTTTGTGTTCATTCTTTTTATGTTCTGTTTTTAAATTTGTAGTCAAAGCTTTGGTGTACTGTACAGGAGCAGTCAGCCTTTGTAATTACTGTATAAATGCTTTATAATAAAGTATATTACTTTTATTTTAACAAGTGAGCAGACACTTCCTTTTGTGTGTCTGCTGCCTAGGGCACCTTTTAAAAGACTGTTACATGTTTAAAATGTACATATATAAATATATTTACCTGTTGCTGTACAGTTGTGATAGACTGGACTGAATTTATTTTTTGTGTGCTTTTTTTATAAAATATTAATACACTAAAGGAAATCTTGCTGATGTGATTGTAATGTACTATGTAACTTATTTACTTAATATCCTCTATATATCTAAAAAACCTTTTATTAAATGAGGTTTAAAAAACAGTTTGTTAGCTGAGTTTTTTCATGGTATGAGGGAGTGGCTGGGAGTTTGTGCGGGCTGCGGTGCACAGGAGGCTGTCACGAGTCCTTCTGGCTGGTCTGCTCTCTCTGCATACTCGTCTGTGTCTTCCACAGCAGCCCTCGAGGCTGTTTCTCACGTCTCCCCCGAGGCACGAGCCTGCAGTGTGTTTTGTGTCCTACACCCAAGAAAATAACTGGCGCATGTGGCTGTAGGAGTCCAGAGCAATGTGCAGTTCCACTGCTTTACAGAAGTGCTGATGGGATGTGTGTCCCACCCTAAGCCGAGCACCCTCCCAGAAAGCCAGAAACAACCTTGACAGTGTGCTAGGAATTCCTGGGGAATACTTCTAGGTCTGCCGGGCTGTAAATAAGGCCGGTGGGATTCTGATGCTACCTGAAACAACTACAAAGACAGTGGGCAAGGCAAAGGCATCATGGAGTAACTCAGCACCCGAGGGGCGTGCATCAGATGTGAATTCCAGGATGGCTTCAGTTGTACATCATATTGTATCACACTTTTCAATGACAAAGTTTGAAAAAGCTTTCAGTAAATACTGTCTTAAAAGGCACTTACCTGAATCTAAGGGGGGTTATTCTAACAGGTTTTGTTACACAGCATGTATTTTATTCTGGCAGCAGCTGGATCTCTTGCTGTGGGTTTTAAATACGCTTCCATCCATCCTCAAAATGTCTTCCTTCTGTTTTGGTACTTAACCTTTCAGTTAACTAGGCTACACAGGTGTTCTCACAGCTATGGGCATGATGTCTTTAAAAGCTACAAATGCTACATAAAGCAGATGGCAGAAATGTGTATCAGTGCCTGACTGGTCTTCTGCGAGACTGCACCTAGGATCTAAGGCAGCACACCTGTTAATTTATGCTGACCTTTTCATTTCAATATTCTTGGCAAAGCTGGCAGGAGAAAGACTCAGCCCAAGTGTTTTCATAAACACTAATTTTTTCAGCTCAGCGTAGAAGTCCTTGCTTTAGTTTAGTCCTGTGCCTGTGGCAGTTCATCAGCAATAGTGTTTGGAAAAGAAGTGGTATTTTCGTTGGTGTGCAGAAGAGACAAGGAACACTGAAGCCTTCACTTGAGATAACAGACCAGGACTTTTAAGGCTTTAAGTAATGCATTCACCTCCCTATCAAAGCCAGCTGGCAAAAGTGCTGAAGTTTAGTACTTTGCACTAAAACTGAGGCTGTGCAAACAAACCTTAGACAATGAAAAAACCCACACATTTTGAGCATTTTGGGTTCTATCTTTTTTTACTGCTGGATCTAAGCCCAAGCTTCTGGAAGTTACTTCAGCTACTGAAAGAAACCTTATAAAGCATTTTAGTGATTAGCAAGTTTTGAGTTAGTGGTATTGTGAGGAATTCTGCAGTAATTCCCTATAGGTTTTCTAAATAGCAGTACAACCATCACTGTAGGATGCTGCTCTTGTCATTACTGAGACCAGCTGCTGTGGGGTAGAAAGAGTTTTCTTTATATCAGAGTTTTGACATTACATTTCAGTGGTCTACCGAAGGCTGGAGTTTCTGTTAGAGAAGCTTATGAATCAGTTAGCCTTCCCCTGTCTGGGTTTAATGGAACTGATTGTATATTACTGTTAACAGAATTTAAATTCAAAGTGAATTAGCAATTTTCTACTGAAGAAAGACCAGTCATTTCTCTAATTTATTTGGATTTTTTCCCCATGTAGCAGTAGTAGGCTTTTCTCTTAGGACCTAAGAACAAATTCTGACAACCAATGTCTTAAAAGATTGAAAAATATTTATGTATCAGATGACAACAGACACAATATATCAGCATTTTTAAAGCCTTAAGTTATTTTCTATTCTAAAATATAGAGGCAATAAGGAACAGCATTTACATGCTATCATACTATAAATACATTGCTCCCTGAGCAGCTAGGAAAGTTTAATGAGAACAGAATTTAGTTTCCAAATACTCTTCACAAGCTGAACTATATAATTACACATCAGCCAAAGACATTTGTATAAAATAAGGTTATATTATTTTTGAACAAGTTTCACAGAATAACATTTATAAACATAGGCCTAAATAATTTAAACACAGCAAATTTAACAGCTTTTCATGCTACAAAATTATTGTATACAAAAGATAGCCAAAGGGGATGTTAAAAGTGCTCTCTTGCTTGAAGATTTTTCTAGATGAGCCTACACCTGAGTCATCTGCTGGTTCTCAGGTCTCTTCTGTCATTTTTCCTCAGTTCTCAATAATCACTGCATCCATCACCTCTTTGAAGACAGGTGAGCGTGCCAACAAGCAAGCATAAACCTAGCTAGTTCCTACCACTAATTTAATTTTAGGCTATTTCTCTAAGGAATAAAGTGGATGCTAGTCCTCCGTAATTTCACTGGGAAAAGCAGAATTCCACATGGCTTGCACATTTTACATGGGTGCTCTTTTCATCCATGAATAAGAGTGTGCTTACTACTTCACTGGATGTGGTGTGATAGGGAAGAGCAAAGTGTACAAGTGAAAGCCAGGCCTTCCAGCATCTCACTCCAGTGTCCCTGTGGGCGCACAGGCCCAGTGTCACTGTCACCTTGTATATGGCATTGTGTAGCACCAGCAATATGCAAACCAGCTGTTTTAATTCTACCACCTCTCTGTGTCTTCCACCACGTCCAGTGCATAGTTTTAAAGTGCAAATTTAAAATTTTAGGGAAACTTTACTTTGGAGGAGAAAAAGTTTGGGGGGGTTGGTTTGTTCTTGCAAGTAATCATGGCTCATTAGGCAAATCAAGGTTAAGTGAAGCTTCCAGCTTTGAGACGAAGCATTTCCTGACAAACAAGAGCCACAGTTCATTCTTTTCTTACTGTATTGTTTCAATGAGACTGACACATAGTTTTTGTCAGAAGGGTTTTAAATTATATGCTAAGACTGGATGCTCCCTTCCTTCAAGAATGATTCTTTTTTCCTTTTTTGGTGGTATTTGTAATGCAGCCCCCAAAGAAAAGAGCTAGAGAATTTGTGCTGTTTAATCTGTGGAAAGCACCAATGCCAGTGAGCCACACAATACACCCAGCTCTACCACCATCTACCATAGTTTTTGGACTGATTCCCATACGTGTAGCCTCTATTGATCACTTACAAGAGCCAGGAACTGCTCTTATCCCTCACAACTTGTCAGTGGAGCTGTGTTTCATTTCAATCATCGCAACATAGTCAGAACACTATGTTTCTATTTTGCTCTCAGAATGCCCCGGAATAGCCAAAGTGTAGAGTATTTGCTCTATCTAACACAACCTGCAGAAATGTACAGTTAGGCCATATTTAGATATTAAAGAATCAACCAGCAGGATCACTTGGCATTGGACTGTGCTCGTCACTCCCTTTGCCTCCTGTCACATTCACGTGTGGAGCTAGCCCAGCCATACACACCACTCTTGCAGATGTGCTGGGAGAGACCTTCAGGTCCAGAGCTTCAACCACTTTTCTTTGTGGCCAAGCACTAGGAAAAGAGCACCACATGGTCTAATCTGAAAATAGCTCCAAACACAGGGATGAATTTGGCATTTCTGCTTGCTGGGAACATTCAGAAGGCAAGTTTTGAGTCAGTCAAGCTCTGGCTCACATTACCCACACTGTAAGTACAGTTGTCAGGGGCACAGCCAATCCCCTGGGGGCCCCCCCCCAGCAGATGGGGCCAGTAGGGCCTGAGAGTGTCACGGGGTCTGTACTGCCCAAGCACACCCACTTTGCCAAGAGTGGCTGGCTTCAAATGATGCTTGCATGAAATGGCTGCTGACTGTAGACACTCTCCTCCATGGCACTTCTTGGTCAATGCTGCCTTTACGTATGATAAAGCTAGGAGAATACTTCTAAAGAAATAACAAACAAAAATGAAGTTGTCTAAATCCAGTGAAGTAGTGAACTAAGAAACTAGCTTCTGGTAAAGAGGACAGCTGCCTGGAAATAGCTTGTGCTGGGTGAAGAATGTCCACAGTTTTTGCCATTGTGCTCTTGACCTTATTTTTAGTAATAGATTCAAATCAAACTCAAACCTCTTCAGCAATTGCCAATTTAAATTGGAATGCTTTAGAATTCCTCCAATAATCACAGATTAAGTAGCAATATATTGAAATTAAACTGTGATTGTCTTGTAATCATCTACTTCACAGTGTTCACTTAGAAACTGATTAGAAGAATATTCTACTACAATTATACCTGGAGCTTGAGATCAGTACCACTGTTGCCTGGGCCAATTCTACCATTTTATCTCTGAGCTTGACTTCCAAGATTTCAACTCCTGCCACATCTTCACAAACAAAATAATTAAGAGTGGCATTCTGCCCTCATCCCTTCTATGCCTGGGCTGGAACCAGCAGATACACTTGTTGCCACTTTAATTTAAACAAAGATGGTACCACAAATTAGAAGAAAAGCTTGTTAAAAAACCAAAAAGGAACTGCAGAAAAATCTACTCAGGTGACTCGATGTATTCTTCAAAGAGAAGAAGAAAAACCGCACTACTGGCATCCCACAGTGCAAGCAGGTATGTCTTCATCACTGTTTAATGCTTTTCACTAGAAAGGGCCACATAAAGGGGCTTTACTAAAACTGGTTACCCTGCAATATAGCATATGCAGCACCTCTTCAATACTTTTTTTACCAATTCCCATCTCATCTCATCTCATCTCATCTCATCTCATCTCATCTCATCTCATCTCATCTCATCTCATCTCATCTCATCTCATCATCCCCGCTAACTACATATACTTTCTCTCACTGCTCATACCTGTGCTTTCACAAAAAATGAGTATCCCCAAAACCAAAATTTTCTGTCGAGCCCAGGTCTTCTGTTGGCTGTTTGTTTCTCTGTTACTATCAGCCTACTTAGTTACAGGAAGATTCCAGAGCTGGGAAGGATTATGTCCACCAGTGACCCAATCCAAAGCCAGAAACCAGCTGTAGGCTAATAGGCCACATATTCCAATCTCAAGTAATTCCTTAGTAAGAGACAAAACCCAAAGTTAGCAGTATTTTAGTCTTACTGAAACCATGCAAAGAATTCCCATTGCCTCCTAAAAATAAATAAATATATAAGTTATACATGGCCTTCTAAGCAATGCAGTTGGGTTCCAATGTGAGAAGCCCATTTCAAGACTGAAGGCCAGGAACAAGCAATCATCAGACCGATGCCTTTTTGTGCGTATGTCTGCAACTACTGGGCCTGTTTGGCGTAACACTTAAAGGAATGAAAAGGCAAACTCATGTATTAAAAATACTGAGAAAGTCCCATGACAAAATTAAATACAACAAAGCTTGTCAAGTGTCTCTAAACCACAACATTGTTCTTTTGGCCTCGGTGTTTCCATTTCAATGTTGGCCAGCAGCACCAAACAAGCTAAAATGGTTGTCTGATAACCCAAGAGTGAACAACAAGCACCACTAATCAGGAATTAAAAATAGCTATGTATTAATTTAAATAAAGATCTCTTGCTAGCCAAACAGCAGGTAAACTCAGCTCCACTAGTCTCTACAGAAGGTGTCACAAGCCTGACAAAACCAGTGTGATCAATTTTTGGTAACTAATTCTTTGGGTGAGAGACTGTGGAGACAAGCTGGTCTTTTAAAAATTGCCCAAAGATTTTCTTCAAAACTTATAAAAGTTTATGTGCCAAGCTATCTGGAGTTACTTTAATAATTTAATACCCAACAAGAAAGTGTCATCAGTTTGCTCCTTCTGCTCCTTCCCCTCCTTCTTCCTCTTCTTCTTTAACGACTAAGGTACCTAGGAGAAAGAAAAAAAAAGGAAAAAAAAAAAAAAGAGGAAGACATAGTTAATGATTATCTACCTGAAAGCTTATCTGTCCTGTTGGAAAGAGTCAAGACTTGTATTTCCTGCCTATTTCTAACCAACATGAACTTCTGCATACCTGAATTGGTCTTAACTAGAGAAGCCTTCAACTGATGAGCTCCTCTGTTGGATGTTTTTCCAACTTCTTGGGTAACAGGGAATAAAAAGGTACTAAAGCATGGTCTGCAAAGATCAGCCTCACTTGGTCTTTGGGAGATGCACCAAGTCAGTTCAACTGCTAACAGCCAACCAGCACATCACCCTTCTCTTGTGGGGCCCCTACTTTGTGCTGCCTTTTCCAGGACACACACGCCCAAGTTTTAGTGTGGTTAGTAAGTGTAACCTTATACTACCAAGGGTACTTTTTGCCCACAGATATGTGCCCTATTCCATTTTTTGTTTTACGCTCAAAACTTCTCCTACTACAACAGCAAATGGAGCACTGCGGGCCATCCTTCCTAGCAATGCAATTCTCTCATCAGGCTTCCACTTTCTAATAATTTTTTTTACTGCAGTTTATCTGGTTTCAGATTGAATCTGGTAATAGATTTCCCATCCACCACTCCCTATAATGAAGCTGTCTCCTTTTGTTGAGATCCCTACACTCTTCCCTTCCCTGCTGCTATTCTGACTCTTTGTTAGTGTTACCAGTCCTGCTCTTCCCTTTGCTGCTTTAGTAACCAAGGGATAATAGTGAACAGCTAACATCTCCATTGACAGGAATTAACATCTTTAAAAGTAGATTTCAAAATTATCTAATTTTTAGTCACTAAACAATTGAATATCTTTTCATGTCAGTGTCTTAAATAGGAGAGGAGAGATCACAAATTGAGGCTTACTGCAGTAATGGAGGGGGATATTCAGGCATTAAGGAAATTTGCATTTGAAGATTTGCCCTTGCATCAAAAGCGACCCAGAGCATATCCCTGCCTATCCCCATTCGCTCATGTCACCTCTTTTGTTGGGAAAACTGTAATTCAACTTGGCAGATGAAAGCCTTGTTAACTTATTTAATGCTAAATCTTCCAGTTCCCTATTAGGTATTTGATAAAACTACTTAGGTAACTACAGAATAATGCCCAACTGTAGGTTGCAAGACCACTTGGATTTAACACTCCAAAACCCATCAAACACTGCGGCCAGGATCTCAGTAACTACTTCTGAATAACTCCAAAGAGGAGGGAGGAATATTCATTTCATGGGCACACAAAGAAATCTCTGAGGTTATGATTCATTTCCCTGTGGTTGTCTTTCTATTAAGCTTTTAACTCACCCCAACTGCCTCATGCCCCAAACTCACCATCCAGCTTTTTCAGATTGGGTACCCGTTTGGTTGCTTCTTCAATCCAACTGTTCTGATCAGCAGCAAATTTCTCTTGTAGTGGATTGCCTACAAACACCAGCTCCTCTAGTAATGGCAGCTCTGCCAGTCTCACAAACTCTGCTGCAACCACAAAGGTGAAAACACCAACCAGATTGTAGAACATGGAAAGTACACCTGCACCACAAGTTCCTTTCAAACTCAGTGCAAGCATGAAGAGCATGGGATACAACAGGAGAGGGACTGCCTGGGCTCTAACTGGTGTCAGGTTAAAGAACAGGGATGCATTTTAAAAGAGGTTGGAGAAAGATGATTCAAAGCATCAACTTAATTGGACTTAGAAGGTAAATTCAATATTCTAACTATTTTTACTCTCTTGCATGAGTGGATGTTTAGGGATTTTTTGTCTGCAGGCTTGTCAGTTAGAATCAAAGCTCCATGAGATACAGCACTATTTTTCACTTGGTGACTTAACTCATGCATTCACCATACTACAGGAGAAGTCTCTATGGAGTAGAGATGCATGGCTTACCCCAGTCTTTCACCAAATTATTTGACATATAAAGAATCTTCAGCTTCTTCATTGCACGGATACCCCTCAGTTTCTCAATTAAGTTGTATGAGATCCACAGCTCCTCTAAAGTATCAGCAACTGCCTCCTGGAAAATGACAGGACTACTCAGATAAGCAGAAGTACATCTTCCTTATTATTCAAACTCTTTCTTCACCTTCTACAGGTCACCTCATGTGAGAAAATACTTGGGTAGATTAGTCCTAGTTTCCTTTTAAGCAAGTCCTGAATTATTATGCATTGCAAATGCTCATGGGAATTAAAAACAAAATTATATATGCAAATATATGTAAGAAGGACAGAAATCGCTATATTAGAATAAAACAAGATGTAGATGGCTGGAGTAGTTCTTAAGGCACAGGGGCAGAGGAAACAGACCAATCTCCCTACTTGTGCACTGCAAGCATATATGAAGAGAATGCAATTCAACAAGTGCTTTGGAAGGGATGTTATACAGTGTGAGAGCATTATTTACTCTGGTACATTCTGGTATGTTTGTACCTGCTGGCCAGAAACCGCATTCATAATCTTCTCAAAAGAGAGGTTTTTTAAAACCAGTCATTTCACACTAACTCTGCATTTCACACTTAAGCGATATGGCAACTCTGAAGGTGAGAACAGCTTTGAAGAGAAGCAGTATCTCTTGAGGAAGAAAATAATTTATATATTCATTAAAAAAATACCGATTGAAAAAAATATTCTTCTGGCCTGAATTCAAATGTAGCAAAATTGATCCAATTTTTTCCTCAACAAATTTTGCCTTACTAGGTAGACTCAGTCCTGCCACCATCCTCTCTAAAGTCATACTGCTCCAGGTGCCAGTTAACATAAAAGAGACTGACTCTCAGGAAGTGCATGTTTATAGGACTGCCAATATTTGTATTAAAGAAGCATAGCCTAAGTGTCTTCAGATAGAAAATTCCGCATGCAAAAAATCTGTAGGAATTGTATTCATGTAAAGCCAGTGGATTTAAATGGCTTTACAGATAGACGGCAGTTTTCAAATAAAAGTTCTGATCATCTTTAATAAAGACAACAAAATCTCTCTTTCTAAAATTCTTCTGTGTAGTAAATCAGTGTAGCAGAATTTCCAAACATGAAGAGAATTTGAACCAAAAAAAAAGTGAACGATTACCTGAAAATTCAGAAGCAATGTGTAAGAGTGAACAGATGATAGCAAAAGGAGAATATAAAAGGTTAGTGCCTAAACTTTTATTCAATTCAATTTATTAAATTCAGCAAAGACTTGTATGAACACAGGGGAATTACCCCACATTCTGTTTTGTTAGTGAAGGATTGATACTAAAAAGCACATACCAATCCATTCAAGTTCTTTATGTTATTTCTTCCCAAAGACAGAATCCTCAATTTTTCTGTAATAAATTTAAAAAAAATCTTGTTAATAAACAGGGTTTTTTTAAAATAAGAAGATGCTGTAAGTCAGGTAAAACGCCATATTCTGCTTACAAACTGCACTCTGAACAGGCTGCCTTAAGAAAGAATGACCTGACAGAAACAAACCCTCCTGACCTAAACAGATCAGCAGGTGAAAGCTCAGAAATACTCTCATGAATACAAAGCTGCTTGTGTGTAGGTTACCTAGCTGAAATTCAGTCTTGATAAATACTGAATAAAAATTATTATTTCACCTTGCACCTGAACTCTAACTGCTGACTTGCTTCTTTTGATCTTACATAATTCATATCCCTTCTCCAGGCAAAAGTGGTTCTGATCTTATTTTAAGGCAGTAGATTTAGTTTCTATACTAGAAGCAGCATATAAAGCTGCCTTACAGATGCCTGATGAGAGACATTCAACTTAGTTCTAGTTTGTCCAGCTTTAGCATCAAATACTTGGTATAGACTGGATGTTTTGAATCTACATTAATATAAATATTTACGATACTTTAAAGGTTTTTAATGTTTTATCCCACCAAAAGATTTAATTGGTTTCACTTCCATGTATAACTGCCTAATTATTTTTTCTCATGATAGTTACTCAATTGAAGTGTTACAGAACAGTTATTTGGAAAGACTACTGGAATATTTTTTCCCTGACTAGTATTTCCAAATCTTTTGAAGTCTGAGCTTGTTATGAAAAGAAATAAGTTCATCAAGCTCCTTGACAGATCTCTTGGTGTGCAGTTGGAGAGGACGAGATTCCAGGTTCCTTATCTATCCAGCTGACATTTTAATGGGAACAGAAAAGCTTGGAAGCTCCACTTCGAAACCTGCAGCCCTTTTCCAGCCTCATGCCACAGTCAAAGTTGTGAGGACAGACCATTAAGACTTCTGTTCCAAAGTCAGTAACCCAAGAGTTTCAAAGACAGCTGTCCAAGAAAAAGAAGCTCTACTTCTAGACAGGTGGCACATCCATTTATAAAGTATGAACAAAATGAAACCAAGTATATCCAATCCTCTGCAAAGTGGAATGACATTTTTCCATCCAGGTCTACAACACTCCAACCTCACTGCAACCAATAATGCGTTTGCATTATTGCATTTGTTGAACTGCAGACTGTCTCCATCAGGAGCATGGAAAATGGTCATGACATCACTCCAGAACTGATTAGGTGTTGAATACCGCAGCAAGGCCCACTGGAGGGTGCCAAAGTGCTTACTGAAGGGAATTTTTTGTTTGTTGCACTGTGAGACAACTGTCAAGGCTAGTGCAGGGATACCTGCTTCAATACACCACTGCTGCTCAGCATGCATTCTCCATAAGACTGATCATTTTGAAGGTCACTTGTAATGTTCTACGAGGAGGGAATAAAAAAGGATAATAATAGGTATAAATAAAGCTGGACACACATAACAAATGATGGTATATATCCTAACCAGGCAACTAGAAAACAAACACAAGGGACAGCTGGCTTGTCACTTACTTAGGTTGCTCAAGTTGGCGATTCTATCAATGCAGTTTGTAGACAGCGACAGTTTCCTTTAAAAGCAAGAATAATCAATTCACAGTATATAAGGGATCACTACATTGGAAGAGTTCCATGTCCAAACACCACTGCATTAGAAATAATTAATGTTCTGGTCTCATTAGATGGTGAACTAACTGGATGTGTAAACAGACTCAAAATATCCTCAAACTATCAAGATTTCTTCAACTTTATTTAGCTTCAGGGACAGTACCATGAGTTACTTACATGACATACTGGATTACTTTTTGATGCCTAGCTTTATCAAATGCATGGATGTTTATTTCTGAAATTACTCTAATCTCTTTCTGAAAGTCCTGCTCAAATCGCCTCTTTTTTTCCCATGAATTTTGGAGTGGATCATAAATTTGCCAGTCAGCTGATAGACTCCAAACACAGAACTGTAATTATATACTGATAAACAGTATACAGTTTTTCTGGGGACAAATCTTAATACAGAATCTATCCTAACAACTTCTGAGTTAAGTTACAGGGGTCTTTGAATTAAAAAGGGCAACTATATTGTAGAAAGAAAAAGAAGAGAAAGCTGCTGCTTTGAAGACCATTGACTTGACATTGACTTTGAAGACCATTTACTACTTGAACATAGTAAATACATACAGTCAGTGGGCAGCAGAAAAACTGACACAAAGAGAGGAGAATATTTTGTTTCCAACATGTTTTTCATTGAACTTACTCGCAGTTAACAAGAGCAGAAAGAGCACCATCCATCTTCTCCACAGGAGGAATCTGCCCGTACAGTTTTACTTCCTTTGCCTCTGAAGCCTTCTGGCCACTTTTTTCTTCCTAAAGAAAAGAGAAGGTGAGGAAGAGACTTACTGCTACATGCAATTACCAAAAGCTACTATACTAAAAGAATTACTCTAAAAGTGACTACTATAGAAGTAACTCCAATATACTACTGGAAAGAGAAAGCATTTTGAATACTTTGAATGTTACCAAGATTCCTGCTGGTGTAGCATAAAAAGGGTAAGGCTGGCTTATTTTCAAAATACCAAAAGAACTTATACATTACATATGCTGGTTTTTAAAAGCTGTGTAACACTTGAGCAATTTAATCAAGGAGTCGTCTGCCATGAAGAATGGAGAATAGATGGAAGGCTAAAATTCTAAATTAAGGTATTTCCATGGAGACTGACATAGAGAAACCTCAGCTAGGGCCAATCTATAGCAGAAGCAGATTTTAAAAGTTCTAAAAGTTTTAAAAGTTCTGACAGAAAAGTTTCCTTCCCACTTCACCCAGAAATCTCTCTACTCATGCCTAACTCACAACACAAACTGAACACAGGGGAGTGTCCTTTGGTGGAGAACCTCAACAGATTCACAGTTTTAAGAATCTCCGCCCGCCCAAAAAATTCTAATTAGCCTTTAAGAAAGAGTGGGGGAAGATGTCACACTTTAGAGAATACAGCAAAAGACAAATTTCCTATTTACAACCTAGATTGATAATTCAGAGCCTTAGAAAAAAATGGATGTAATTTCAGCATTTAGGTTTATTAAAAATACAGTCTATTAAAGTGTTTAAAATTCGGAAGTGATGGCAATTATGGAATAAGTATCTATTTAGAGAGTAGCAGCAGTTTTGACAGCTGCCTCCCTGACAGCACAAAGGGAGCATTTTGTCAGTTCACTCAGTGTTCAGTGCAAGGACTGGAGGTCCATTAACAAAGCAGAAATCTTGGCGCTTTCAAAACAAGGACTCTTGTTTTCTCCCCCATTTCATGAATCTACTGAAAAGAGAGATAGCTGAGTGTGCTCCAGTTAATATGGCTACTTTGTAATTAAATTAATCACATCCCATAAGTCTTTTAGTATCCCACTGCAGAACATCAGGTTTTCATAACATCATTTTTCCTCTTATGCACCCAAAATACTTCAGAAAAACTAATTGTAAAAAATGTTGTCTTGTACATTTATTTATATTCCAGTTTCTGTCCAAATTCAGTGAGACAGTATTTTACTCATAATTAGCGATTTAGCAAATAAGCATGTCAGATGTTTTGCTGGAATACGGCTGTACATGTTCAAACAAAGTAACTATATCAATGGCAAACTTCCATTTTGTTTTCTAAGAACAGCAGTGTATCTATTTGTATTTACACTCAGTTTGTAATCTATCAGCTTATACCAACAAATAAAAGTACATTTTTCCTTAAAAACATGAAAGGGAGAGAGCTTCCAACAGAGACTGTGGCCAGCAGTGAGCACCTGCAGGAAGAAAATTCATCCTGATTGCCAAGTACTTCTGTAAGCAGCTGCACAACCACAGTATGCCACAGAGAAAGTACAGGTAGAACAGACACATTTTTTTGAGAACAGGTTACACGTTTGCCAAGTTGAAGGTGCTTTGATTTCAAGTTGCTTTGATTTAACTAATGTCACCCTGACTGTAGGGCATAGGTAAACCCTTACGCCAAAGGGAAGGAAAACATTCAGAATGCAACACAACACCAAATCCAATTGTACAAGTATGAGGGACCACATGTCAAAAGACATGTAGAAGTTTCACTGAATTCAGTACAGTGAGAATTTCATACTTGTTTATTCTGTGGGAAGGACTGCACTTAGGTAAAGTGAACAGAGCATAATTAAAACATAATGCATCCCCAACTTTGAATCTCTTTGTGGCTTCAGGCCAGTGCATATTCAGCAGAACAAGACAGGAGAGCAAAACAGACTAATCTTTACCAGTTGTATCAATTTAACAGGAACATATAGAAAGTCCAACAGAATGTACTATACAACAACAACAGTAATCATCATTTTACTTTGTGAAACTTCTTAAAGCAGATGTTTCAAGCAAACATATTTCTTCCAATGTTTAAAAAACAAATTTAGCTGAATACAGTCAAACCCTATGCCACTAGACACTGTTCTAGTACTTACCCATCTGGCTAGAGCTTCTTTGATGGTCGTTGCTTTTGCCTAAAAACGAAACAAATTTAAGTGAATATTAATTGAAATTTTTAAGTGGCTTGTTCACTGCAAATCTATTTCCTCTCCCTTCGCTCTCCCTATCCTGCTTGTTTGCCCCCCTTCCACCACTTTCTTGTATTATCTTGGGTCAGCCAAGTCAAAGAAGTTGTAAACTCCCAGTATCCCGTAATTTCATTTTCTGGGGTACTTCGCTGCATTTTCAGAAGCAAACATTGGGCTTAATGTCAGGACATTACCTTCCTGATCTTACTCTCTGCCCCATGGCACATTGCTTATTAGCTTTTATGGTGAAATTCAATTCAAAGGCACAAGAAATTACTGCACTGAAAACTGCAGTCTAATGCTCTTAAATTGTCACACCTTCTATTGTGCATTAGCAACTTCCTGTCTGAAAGCAAATCTGTGACCAGACAATGATACAACCTCCTAAAATTCACTGAAGAAAATGAGGTACATCTTGCCAAAACTCAAGAGCAATCTGGACTGTATATATTTGGGATTTCCTTCCAATTGTTTTGCACTGAGTTACACCATGCGATGTGAAAACGTATTATTCAGTTTGGAAAAACCTGAGAGCTGCTTTTGAAGGTTTTTTAAGGACTGACCCACTGACCAGCTTTCTGTAGTCACTAACTCATACTTTTCTGCCTCACATCAGAGTCGTAGTGAAACCCCATAAAGATATCCAAAACAGTAGTATATAAACAACATGTTTAATGCTTCTCTAAACACTAAACATATTCCAAGATGTCTTCTGGACTAAAAACGTTTCAGAGATCAATCTTTTACAAACACTGATCAACAGTCTTCTTTCTACAAATACAGGAGGACTCTGGTTTTGGCATCTCTGTTGCTCTTAAGTGTAGCAGTATGTGTGGATAAAAGCAGCCTTTCAGGTAATCAGATATATAACCCCCCAAACTATAAAAGTTAAAACCAACAAACTTCCACCAAAAATCTTACAGGCAGCCAACTCAGTCACAGAGCTTTAGTGCTGGATACTTTACCCTGGACCACAGGAAACTCTGGTCCCAGCAGTAAAAGGCAACAGCCGAGTCAGCTGCATATGAAAAATGGCCACAGCCACTGAACACCCAGCAACAGCCTAAGAGCCAGCAACACCAGGGAGCCTGAGCATGCATCTCAGACATCACCATGCACCTCCATTTAGACATCCTCAGATGTCCCAGCTGTTTCTGCCCATTGACAGGCATTCATTTCAATCTTGTCTAGATCAAGTGATAGCTAGCTCTAAGTCCCATTGGACATGACCTCCAAACTTGTGCCACATCAGTAGCTCCCCAGTGTCTGCCAAAGATGAACATCTGCATGATCTCCTCTGGTTCAGAAGATCACATCCCTAAGTTCCCACTACAACAGCCTCATTCAAGCCTATTAAAACAGCTACCACTGTGCCAGCAAAAATAGCTGTCTTCCAGTTAGTTGGAGTTTTTTGGGTAACAACTTCATTGCCTTTTTCATAATTATGGCAGCCAATCACCACAGCACTTGGGTACATGATCTCAGTCCCTCATGTTGAAGGCAGAAATGCATTTATAAGACCAGTGCCTGCTGCTGTTTCAAAGTCATGCCTAAAACCAGTTTGGACTTTAGAGCTTGTGAGCACAAGGAGCAGCTTCTTCCCTGACCTCTGTTATCTCTGCCATTTTGATGGAAACATGGCCATCAGCACAGGGGGTTATCTGGAGAGCACATATCAGGGACTTCATTTTCTTTGAGGTGCACTTAAAATTTCTGTAGGTAAATCAGAATATCTTCTGCCATGGGAGGTTACTTAAGGGAAACCTCTCCAAGAAGCTTACCTGCAGGTTTCTTCTACCTGCATATTGAATAATTTTCTACAGGTATTTAGACTAAAGAAAGTCATAATACTTAAAATACTCAAAATGCCAGGGTGACCAGTGGTCACCATCAACATAGTAGGAACAAGAAACAGAATCTCTTAAGGAGAAAAAATAACCACACCTGTACTAGTAATAGTTGTAACAAAAGATGTAATTTCCCCCCAAAACATGGCAGTTGGACACAGTACTTCCAAAACTTAGACGCCCCAGGAAAAAGCAAAATAGCGACAGCTCGCCTTTATTTGCAGACATTTATTTGTATGGTAAACAGATGAAATCGGAATTGCACAGCAACAGATACCAAGCTAATCGCTGTAGTGATCGCTGATACTGCCGCCTTAAAACCACGTACTAACTGAGGTTTGTGAGACTCCCCTCTTTCCTCGCTTATCCCCGAAATCCCCCTTTCCCAAGGCACAGCAGCAGGCCACCGTCGCCCGCTCAGCCGCCGCCCCGAGCCCCGCGCTGCCTCCCGGGCGGCTCTCGCCGAGCCCCGGCTGCTCGGCGGGGCCCGGCCCGCGGAGGGCTCCGCGCTGCCCTTCAGCGCCACCGCCGGCCCGGGGCCCGCTCGGACCCCCGCCCCGGCCCCGCCGCCGGGCCCCGGCCGCAGAACTCACCATGGTGCCGTTGCTACCGCGAACGCTCCGGTTGCTACGGGCGCGGGGAACACCCCGCCCGGAACTCGCGTAGCGGGCGGCGGCCCGCGGCGCCTTGTGGGACGTGGCGGGGCTGGCCCCCGGCCTGTGCGAGCCCGGCGCGGGNTTGAAGGCAGAAATGCATTTATAAGACCAGTGCCTGCTGCTGTTTCAAAGTCATGCCTAAAACCAGTTTGGACTTTAAAGCTTGTGAGCACAAGGAGCAGCTTCTTCCCTGACCTCTGTTGAGTTATCTCTGCCATTTTGATGGAAACATGGCCATCAGCACAGGGGGTTATCTGGAGAGCACATATCAGGGACTTCATTTTCTTTGAGGTGCACTTAAAATTTCTGTAGGTAAATCAGAATATCTTCTGCCATGGGAGGTTACTTAAGGGAAACCTCTCCAAGAAGCTTACCTGCAGGTTTCTTCTACCTGCATATTGAATAATTTTCTACAGGTATTTAGACTAAAGAAAGTCATAATACTTAAAATACTCAAAATGCCAGGGTGACCAGTGGTCACCATCAACATAGTAGGAACAAGAAACAGAATCTCTTAAGGAGAAAAAATAACCACACCTGTACTAGTAATAGTTGTAACAAAAGATGTAATTTCCCCCCAAAACATGGCAGTTGGACACAGTACTTCCAAAACTTAGACCCCCCAGGAAAAAGCAAAATAGCGACAGCTCGCCTTTATTTGCAGACATTTATTTGTATGGTAAACAGATGAAATCGGAATTGCACAGCAACAGATACCAAGCTAATCGCTGTAGTGATCGCTGATACTGCCGCCTTAAAACCACGTACTAACTGAGGTTTGTGAGACTCCCCTCTTTCCTCGCTTATCCCCGAAATCCCCCTTTCCCAAGGCACAGCAGCAGGCCACCGTCGCCCGCTCAGCCGCCGCCCCGAGCCCCGCGCTGCCTCCCGGGCGGCTCTCGCCGAGCCCCGGCTGCTCGGCGGGGCCCGGCCCGCGGAGGGCTCCGCGCTGCCCTTCAGCGCCACCGCCGGCCCGGGGCCCGCTCGGACCCCCGCCCCGGCCCCGCCGCCGGGCCCCGGCCGCAGAACTCACCATGGTGCCGTTGCTACCGCGAACGCTCCGGTTGCTACGGGCGCGGGGAACACCCCGCCCGGAACTCGCGTAGCGGGCGGCGGCCCGCGGCGCCTTGTGGGACGTGGCGGGGCTGGCCCCGGCCTTGTGCGAGCCCGGCGCGGGGGGCACGGCCCACCCGGGGCGTTGTGGAACCCCACGGGCAGCTGCGAGGGCCCCCAGCTGTGGCCGGTGCAGATCATCCAGCCCCCCGAGCACTCATCTTAATGGAATGTGATGGGAGTTTGGCCTGGCAAAGAATTACTGTGGCCGGTTCCAGGCTCCTCAGTACAAGAGGAGCTACTGGAGAGGGTCCAGTGGAGGACCACAAAGATGACGAGGGGTCTGGAGCCTCGCTCTTGTGAGGGCAGCCTGTGGGACCTTGGCCTGTTTCATCTAAAGAAGAGGAGATCTCACCAATACATACACAAATCTCAAAGGTGGGTTCCAAGAGGATGGTGCCAGACTCTTCAGGGGTGCCCAGTGACAGGACAAGGAGAAATGGCCTTAAGCTGAAACACAAGAAGTTCTACCTCAACATGAGGAAGAACTGCATTACACTGAGGGTGGCAGAGCATTGGAACAGGCTGCCCAGGGAGGTCATGGAATCTTCCCCCTGGAGACAGTCCAAATCCACCTGGACACATTAATGTGTAACTTGCTCTAGACGACCCTACCTTAGCAGAGGGGTTGGACTAGGTGATCTCCAGAGGTCTCTTCCAACCCTAACAATTCTGTGAATGTAAAGCAATATAAATAATGTGGCTGTAACTAAGGCCATAATCAGGCACTTCAGGAAATAGCTACACATTCTGCACAGTGTCTGCAATGTATCGAGTCCCTGGGTAGCATTGTAAATATACAAAATGCTAGTGTAAAAGTTGCCTGGTTTTCAACAGGTCCTTCTATTATTTTGTCCAGAAAACCCTGATTTATTTACAAAAAGCTCCTCACAGTAAAATTACATTCTTTTTATTTTTCCTCCTTTTTAAACAATGTATCATTCACTTTTCCAAACAAATATGTAACATCAAATTCTTATACATGGTTACTTTTTAACAAAGGAAGTGTTTTACATCTCTTTCAAATTGCATATATCTGACAAAATCTAACACTGAATTATTTTAAAAGCTTGTGCTTTAGAAATTAAGTCTGAGAACTCTTAACCTACCTGGTTTTTGTTTTATTTATTAAACTTAACATTTACTTTCTGAACCTCCAGATTGCAATCTTGCATACCAATGCATATGCTGAGGTAGGACTGCAGTGTGGAGACACAGGTATTGGCACTGGGAGAGTGACAGAACAGGATAGGGGAGGTGCTGCTCCTGCACATTTAACAACGGCTCCAACTACTGAAGAGGCACAGATGAGGCTGACCGACAAACAGGAACCTTCAGACAACCCTTTCTTTGACAGTTGCCACTCGGAATGAGTTTGGAAAAAAAGGCAGGGTGCCAGGTATGGGTGACACTAAGGAGCACATCGCAGCAGGCTCTGGTCCTGGACTTCTGGGGCTGCTCATGTTAGCAGAGGTTCAAGCACCAGATATGACTTGGCAAAAAGCCTCTTCAGCTGGTGAGGGAGTTTAGAGACCAGGCATAAAGAGATCTCGTGTGGAGTTAGCAGGATGGAGCTTCTCTTGTAAAGAATGGATGGATAAATTGTTCAGTTGGCACTGATTGTGTGTGAAGAACATGTGACTTTAATCAAATGATAAGGAATAATAAGAGTTGCAGAAAGCTAGTGAGACTGAGCAGCAGCGTAGTGACAGTTAACTGGAGAGAGAAGATCCCTGAGAGCAAAGCAAAATGAGTACCACTAATGAAAGTTTTGTATCTTCCTGGGCAGCTCTCAAAGTGGTCTGACAAAATGACTTTGGAAGGAGAAATTTTGTTGATAGAGGCCCTCATTAAACAGGCCTTCAGCACTGGCACCATTTCAGCAAGACCCTCTTGAGAGATCAACTCATTTGGGAAGAAGTTTCTTTTTACCTGAATGGTGGGGAGAAAAAAGGCACTAGCCAAAAATCAACTTGGATGGAAAAAAGAGAAAAACCTCAGGCAGTCATGGAAAAGCTATCCTATATTTGGCTTTGGGTGCTTTTTTTTTGGAGAGCATTGTTAGTTTGGTATGATTCTGAGTTAATCACCACTGTAAGGTGACAGCTTTTTACAGTTTAAATCTACAGGCTAGGTTTTCTGTCTCCCAACTCTGTTTCCTCCCTAAGAACAGCTGTCAGCATCTGTTGACATCATTAATAAAGAGTTCCACAAGTAATTAATCCCTAACTTAATGGCTGCATTTAGGCATGCTCTAACCTATCCAACAGAAATCTTAATACCCTGAGTGTCAAATGCCAATCCAAGTCATTACAGGAACAGACAGGTACATCCCCAATACAAGACAGTGCTAGTGCTGCCATTCTCCTTGGATGACAAGGAAAAGTACTCTTCATTTTCCCATTCAGCATGTAGTTCTTGTTGGAAAGAAACAGACTGTGTCACCGGAAGGCCACAATGCTAAGTATATGAGCCTCATTTCAAGTAGGTAGCTCCAGCTTCATGTAAATGGAAAACATTTCCAAAGTGTATATGGCTGTACCTATGAGAATTCTGGGCTAAGGCAGCTTAGGATTCCAAGCCAGAGTCATTCATGATTTGGATGTCTACGTTTACCATCCGTCATTGCCAAGGTGTGATCCTGTCTGTCACTGCTGAGGGTGCAGGCTGCCTGTCAACATTCTCTGAGTTGTAAGTACTGCAAGCAAGGAAGTACCTACTCTCTTCAGGTACTTGTTTCTTCATAACATGACCACTTTGAGCTGTCAAATTTGTACCATAGTGCAGCCTGCTTATTGTTTCACATCTCCTCTGTTTACCTGGTTAACTTAGGCTGCTCCAAATAAATCCCTTTCCTTTTGCATTTATGCTTGTAACTAAGTAGTCATTTGGTTATTTTCATATTTCAAGGCTTGTCTCAGTCAATCCCTTCAATTCACCAGTCATCACCTGTCATTTTGGTGGCTCAAGTTCAGTCCTTGCAGGTCTGCAACAGCTTGCATGTGCTTAAGTGTTCATCCCAAATGCAAGTGCAGAAACTCCTGAATCTTTCCCCAGGAGTGTTCCTGTGCATGGGCATGTGCTTTGCTCTCTCCACCCCCCAGAACAGGCACTCCCAACACACGATCCATAGCTACCTGACAAAATGGAGTAGAAGGAGGATCAATTCGGTGACCTGCTCCTGGATAACTCAGGAGTTCAAAGTTCTCTTTCCCATGCTGGCGTAGACGCCTGATTGCCAGCTCAGCATATAAGGAGCTCTTCCACATCCGATCATCTTCCCCTACCACTAAGAGAAAGTGACCTTCTGCTTTTTCAATGGGGATCACACAAGGAGAATTAGCAGGATTCGTTGGGTCATCCAGAGCTTCAAAAATGTCAAATACACCAGTGTCAGAGACAGTGACTTTCTTCATATCAAAACGCAGCCCAGGCAGAGTCATCTCACCATAATGGAGGTCTGCAATTGTGTTTGAACTACAGCCGGAGATAGAAACAGCAGCCACTACTTCTGGCAGGAAGGTGATCATGGAGAGTGCTAATTCTGCCCCTTTCCCAGTCCCAATCACTCCAACTCCTGGTCCTTTCACCTTCAGATAAGATAGCGGGTGGAGAAGAGAGGAAGAAAGGAATAAAGGAAGCATGCATTATAATGGGATTAGCCATTAAATGACTTTGGAGTTGTTTTATTAAAAAGAAAGGTTAGGTTAATTATTGATGTGACCTGTTGGAAAGCGACTGTCTGGACCCAGGCTCCTCCTTCAGTTTACAGTCTTATTTTCCAGAGACACTAAGAGATATCAAATCCCACAAAAAATGCACACAGAGGCACAAGACATACCATCACTCGATCCTTACCTGGTCCCTACTGCATATGTTAATGCAAATTTTTTCTCATTTTCCTAGAACGGGTAGCAGGAAATTCAAGCACAGTCTACTGTATTATATGAGTCAGAAAAATAAAGTAACATCACCAATTACACCTGAAGGATTAGATAAGTAGCATTTGTCTTGTCTTTTTCTAGCCTGGAAAGTAAAACTGAAAGCAACATCTCACATCATCAAATCCATTCTTTCAACTACTATTGAGCAGAGTCATATCATCCTCTCTTAAAACTAACTGTAAAAAAAACCCCAAACAAACCCAACATTTTTATCACCACTGGTCCTGTTTGGAGGATACTCCAGCATTCACTATCCTACTAATCGGCAATCTTTTAGCTCCAGCATGAATTTATTTAACCTACAGTTTGTGCTGGAAGACATTCACTCTCCCCAGTCATATGCATAAGCCACTATTGGGCCTAAACTTGCCCAGCAGAAACTGATACTCAAATCTAAAAAAAAATAAAAACACCACCACCACTTAGGCATAACTGCTGAATCCTCCCCAGTCCCAAGAGATCTCTCATTACACTCACCTTTGGGTGACGCTGTAGGAACCTTGCTGCCTCCTCAAAGTACTCAAGTTTTAATTCTTTCATGACCCTAGGAAGATCTTCAAAGTCAAAATATGGCAGAGACAGAGCAGCAAAACCATGGGTAGCCAGGAGACTGGATCTAAATTCAATCAAGCCTCCTTCATCACCATACATGTCAATCACTCCTGGAAAGGGGCCATCCCCTGTATTAAAGAGAAGAGGTACAGAGGAAAAATTATCAAACAGGACACTAAAAACTGTCTGATGAAGAATGAACAACAAAATACAGAATGCTTAAGACATTTGCTGTTAATAGTCATTACTTTTCCATTTGCACAGCTGAGATTTAGGAGAACCAGTGCTGTATCCCACTTAAGCTATTTCCAACTAAGAATAGGTCCTTACATTCCTGTAAAAATATGTGAAGTTAAAGAGATTTTGCTTTTTTTAAAAAAACCAAAAAACAACAGTTCTAAATGTGTTTTTCAATGGTCTTAACCTCCTGCCCTCAGACCAATCATATACCAAGTCAGGTATTTTCCCACAAAGGCACATCTTAATTACAAAGTGCAAGCTCATGAATAATGAGGCAAGAGCACTGAGCCCTTGAAGTAAATTCTACAAAACTTACGTAAACTCTGGAATAAACTGCACTGAGCAAAGCACAACAAAGATAGCCCATTGTTAAAATCAACTGGATTTATTAGCTCTATCTCAACATCAGCACTGTAAGACTGGGCAGGAGAACTGCTCCTGCAGGTGTGGCAAGACAGAAGGTAGAACTGAGAGCTGTATGGGTGTGGCTGTGTATGCATGACTGATGTACAGATAAACATGCACATACCTGTGTACAGTCTGTCCCACCAAACTACAGAAATAATCAGAACCACGATTTTAAACAGCCATGCTTTTGCAGCCAAGGTCGTGTTGTAACATGTTTGTATGCCAAGCCAGGAGATCTTAGGTTAAAAGGCTGAAGATGCTACTTAGTGGAGCTTTAAAGATCCCAGGCAAGCAAATATTTTTTCTTTTTTTTTTTCCCTGGCCACCAGATGTCATCTCTGATGTGCCCTGATCCAGCTCACTACCACCATCTCAGCACAAAAGAGGACACGTGTTGCAAGAGTGTGTTAGCTCTCTGACACTACTTGTATGTATGTGCTAAAGGAAAGGTCTCTGGCATTTCAACACACTTGAGAAAAGGAAGTTATGTATAAGATGTGCTAAAGATCTTAGGTGGAAAGCTCCTAAATTAAAGCAGTAAGAAGTCAGAAAGGGACTGAAACATGCTTTTGGATTCTTACTCTTTCAGTTCTGATCTTTTTTTCCACTGAAGTTCAGTATTCTACTTGAGAGAAAATATGTTGGGATAAATTTATTATAATGCCATGATCAGCAGTAACCTTTAGTTAGCAGCAGCCAACCTAGATGGCAAGAAAATACGCATTCATTCATCACCCCTACCTGGAAAGCTTTCTAGCAAGAGCATGTAATCAGAACACAGTCATACATGAATGTGTTTCTCTCTCATGAAGACAACCTTTAACTTGCACAAGGATCCTGGACTGCCTCTCTGAGTGCCTACACAGGCCCAAGTATATGGTTCCTCCAGAGCTCACTAAAAAGCAGGATAAAATAGGCTAGACAACTTTAGTAACATTTAAAAACAAACCAACCAACCTCCACATCTGTAACTCTTATGCCTGAATTAAGAAATCACTTTCATATTAAAATTATAGCATAAGCCCACTCATGTTTTCTAACTTTTACTAAGAATGGTTCACATTTAAGATTCCTGTCTTAAAAATATTATGGTTTTTTTTAATCCCTGGAGCATAGAAGGGTATAGTAGTAATTCTGTAACTGGATCCTCCATCATGAGGGATGCCAGTATCATTTAAGCAATTATTCTAGACTTTTCCACACTATTACAATGCCAGACTTTCTAAAGGGGAAAATGCAGTTTCATCTTGCAGGTCTCTGGATTCCCACTGAGCTCAGCAGAAATCATACTCATCCTCTAAGGGAGGATAGATCAAAACAATGTCTCAGGGATGGAAAATCCAGCATGCTGACTAAACATCTGAAATGCAAAGTTCAATCTCTGTTGTTTTTTTCTTCAGTGGACTTTGGATCCGTATCTAAATGGATAAAAAAAATCATTGGTTTGGAAATCATGCAATGAAAATACTTAAATACTTAACAACTGTAGTGATACTTCCAGGAGTTGCTGAACCAAGTAGTTTTAAATTAGAGGTAATGTGGAGGGCAGTTCCAGTACCACAACACTCAGGGAACTACAAGAAGTTTAACTCATAGCTTAAGTGTACAAATACAATCACTGGTGTAAGGTTTCGTTTTCCAACACCACTCAGACCATCAGAATATCACACCTCATAAACCACAACCATCTCATAAGCAGAACCTTGCTCATAAATCTATTTTTTCTTTATGCCACAAAAGTAACCCAACTACTAACTTAGCTTTGGCTCCAGTGTAAAAGAGGTGGAATACATGTATTTTCTAAAATCTCTTCTGCTGCTCTGCTTCCTGGCTTGTATTTCACAGGGAATAAAAATCCTTCTTTAATTCAATCCTACTTAGGGTAAAATCCTTGGGAGATTCAGCACAGGCTCACACAATGAAGCGCATCAGCTTTTCTGGATGTAAGATTCTGGTACTCCAGAGGAAACCTACTGAAAAACCACAGGCCGCGCCCAGCAATGAAATAAACTCTACAACCCCTGTTGTCCTTTAGCTCCGGCCCGTCCCGCAAGAGCCGCCTGCCCGTGCCTGCCCTGCTCGGTGCCGCCGAGAAGGACCAGGCGGGGCTGCCACGCATAAGCCAGGCCCTGTCGCGACAAGCACTTGGGGTATCTTCAAAGAGTTCAGGGCCACCTGTCTGCAGAGCGGCGTTTGGCCATTAGGGAATGCGGATTCCCCGGGTGATAGCCTCTGCATGGGTTTGTTTTAGGAGACTTTCCTTGCTGCGGTCAAGGAGGCCGGGGGTCCCGCCGGCCTCAGGGCGAAGGTCTCGGGCCAGGGCACTCACCCGGCGGCAGGAACAGGGAGCCCCTTACGACTCCTTCCTTCAGCCGGATCCTCCGCACGCCGGGAGCCGTGAACAACCTCTGCACCTCGGCCTTGGCCACCACGGGCCCGGGCATGGCGCCGGGCGGGCTGTGGCCCTGGTGGACCAACACCTCCACCTTCATCGGGGCGCCGGTGCTGCGGGGAACGAGCCGCTGGTACGGCTTCTCCATGCCGGCGGGGGCAAGGCTCCAAAAGAGCCCCATTGGCTCCACGCCGGTGTAGTCCCCGCCGTGGGAGGCGTCCGTGCCCAGGTGCAGCTCCCCGCGGCTGTCCGCCCGGTAGTGCGCGCACGACTGGAAGAGGCAGCCGCGGTCATCGGCCGCCACCGCCCGCAGGGTCACCGGCTGCCCCGGGCTCAGCCCCGCAACCCGCGTCTCCACCCGCTCGTCGGCCGGCCCGGCGGCAGGGGACATGGCCAGGCTGGCAGCCCGCCGGGCCGGCGGGGCGCGCAGCAGGGCCCGCGCCGGGGCNGTACCGCGGCCGCCGCCCCCTTCAGGCGGCCCCAATCGAGAGCAGAGCCCCTCCCCGCTCCCCAGCCCCGGAAAGGCCGCCAGCCCCGTGCCGCTCCCGCCTCCCTCAAGCCGTCCAACCGACTGGAGCAGCGAGCACTGGAAAGGCCGCCAGTTCGGGGCCGCTCCCACCTCCCCCAAAACCATCCAACTGACTGGAGCAGCGACCCGTGAGCAGCGGTTAAAGTTTCACTTTAATCCACTACAAGCACAGTGGATGCAAAACGCACAAAAGGGCCTGATGCACGGGCAGCAGCCGAGGCTGGATGCGGGCTGCAGGCCCTGGCGGGTATGTGCTCGGACACACAGTGCAAATGCGCCGGCAACACCCAGTGCCTTTTCTTTCAACCCCGCGCTTGGGTGCCAAACGTTACTGCCGATGCCCGGTGGGGCTGAGCGCTCACTCCGCTCAGAGAGCAACGGCGTGCAGCCGGGAGCCCCGCTCCGCCACAGCAGGCCGGCCGCCTCACCGCCCCTTCCAGCCCGCCTCAGGCCGCACAGCACTCGGCCTCACGGAGCCGCCGTGCCAGCCCCGCAGCCGGGCTGTTTCAGCAGCCCTTACGAGCAGGCAGCTGAGAAGGCATTTAGGAAATGTACAGGCAGGGAGCTCCCACAGTGCTGCGGACCTCCACAGCGATACCCAGCCGTGCTGAGGAGACACCCGTGAGCGGCTCCGGGACGACGACGAACAGGACCCGTTCTGTTTCTTCACACTTACGGACTTCCACAGACTGTTTAAATGTCTCATTTCTACTGCATGCGCTCAGAATGTCACATCAAGCTATGGGCTGTTTGTTGCATATAAATGTGAAGCTGAGGGTGCTGGCACAGTATTGCTGCTTTCGGTAAGTGAAATATTTGATATTGTTAAGGCAAATGCATTTTACTAGTGTGGGAGAAGGGGAAGGAGCAACAAAGGAGGGAGAAGTGCACAGGGAGAACAGAAAGATTACTGGAGGCAGGAAGAGAGAACTGCTGCTTCCAGAAAAACTAGAATACTGGAACTAGAATACAAAGCTGGGCAATGGCATACGTTTCCTCTGAGAAGGCCAAGGCACATCCCGGTTCTCAGCTTGGATGAGTTACCTACCACTTCAATTCACAGTCAAAGCACACACAGCCTTACCACCATTTGTTTTCCGCAGCTTGTAACCCTGTACTACACAAAACAGGAGGCCAAGACCTTTAATCAAGATTAGAAGAGTGTGTAAAAGGGAAGCAGCTTTCTTGCTTTCACCTACCATCATCCTCCAAGAAACCTAATAGCTTATTCTCTGATGTTCCTTGTTCTCATTCTGAGCCATTTAACAAATTTGAAACACCAGCATCTTCATCTGTAAAGTAACCTAATTCATATCAGAGCTTACTGGATGTTCCAGATGGCTCGCCTGTGAGGTGTTTACGAAAGAAAGCTTGGATCTGCTGCCAAGCATCTATCTGTGCCTCGCAGTGTGCCTTGGGCTCCCCTCCCCACATCACAGGCTTGCCAAATAGCAGGTGCACTGAGGCTGCACACATCGGGAAAAAGGGAGGTTCGATGTAGTGCCCTGCTCCAGGATAACAGACTATCTCAGGCTTTTCCTTCCCATGAGCTTGCAAACGTTTGCTCCCCTCAACTGCAAAGAATTCACTTTTCCAGTTGTGATCATCCTGGCCAACAATGAACAAGAAGCAACACTCGGCCTTCTCCAAAGGGATAAAGCTTTGCTGGTCAGGCCCTTCAAGTGGGTTGTTCAATGCATCAATAATATCAGCAATCCCGGACTTGCTGACCTTGATGCGTTTTCGATTGACACCAAGGGGTGGAATGGTGATGTCCTTGTAGTGGAGCACTGCACCCACATTTGCCACTGAGCCGTTGATAAGGGCAGTGGCTGTGATTCCCTTTAGGAAGGAGGCCATGGAGACGCACAGGTCACCCCCCTTTGAGTGTCCAAGCAAACCAATTCCTGGACCTTTAACCTGGAGGTGAGAGAAGAGAAACACCAAGCAATGAACCATGGCATGCCACTTCTTTAAAATGTTGCCACGTTTGCAGCTGTGTCTGTCCCACATTTGGACCCCATGTATAGGCATCTGAGGTCCTGTGTGCAGGGCCCATGTCTGAGGGATCCTGGGCACTGTTCTGTGCTGGATTTATGATCCTAAGCCCTACTGAGACTGCAGCATCATCCTAACAAAGCTTCAGTGCTGAAGCAGAGAGTACAGCTGTGCTTGCAAAGTGCAGTCCCAGATTCATTTTATTTATAATGCAGTTGAGAGAGGAAGAGGGAAGGACCAGTGGAGGCCTCCTCTACAATTGCTTTCTTTCAGTGCAAAATGCAAAAAGTCAGCAATGACTATGATACTGTCATCACTTATGTTAATGTATTTCTTATATTCAAGGTTCCCCTATTAAGAAGCTAACGTGGGGTAGCAGGCTCCACATGAGCTGCTCTTCTGCTTCTCTAGAATGCTTGGTGTCTAACTCACAGGAAGTAGCCTTATCTTAAAAATAAGTAGTCTTTATCTTAAAAATACAACCTATTAAAACAGC
Source organism: Gymnorhina tibicen (assembly GCA_013399875.1). NCBI lineage: Eukaryota > Metazoa > Chordata > Aves > Passeriformes > Artamidae > Gymnorhina > Gymnorhina tibicen. The sequence continues at coordinate 1,399,842 of VXAZ01001656.1, forward strand.
TTTTCTAAAAGAATTGTACAGTCCTCTGGAGTCAATCTAGAATAGGTTACCTTCATTTTCTTTTACACAAAGCAAATTAACTAGAATGGGAAAGTTAAATGACCTTACTGGGTGCTGAAATCCTCTAAGGATACTGAAAGCAGGTTAGCTAATACCACAACTGCCTGAATATCCAAAGACTCTCAGGGACAAATAGGCTCTGAGACAATATCAAAATTTAATACCTTTTGTATCTTATCACCAGTGTAATAGGCTTCAAACCCACTGACTCTGAAACATGGGAAGGGGGAAGTTAGAAAATATGGCTGAAACTTTGCAACACATTAAAAACACAGTGAGAATAGCAGTAGAGGTGTTAATGGAAGGCAATGGTACTGTACTGCTCTCAGGGAAAAAAACCCCAAAACCTGCAGGGGGAAGCAATTTTCAGACTTTTTTGGGCAGAGAGGTGGCATGAGCAGTTAAGGTTAAGGTGACTATAAAGCAGCCAAGATCTTTAACAACTACTCATCTTTCTGAGGTTGAGGAGGGTATTTATGTTCATTCTCCAAAGAAACTAAGTGTTACTTTGTGCAGTTCTAGCTACTGTCATGCACAGCTACTTATAAGGAGATGCAGAACTGAGCAGGGTTCTCTTCCAAGAGGTGCTGAATTAGAAGGATCCCTAAGTGCACAACTAGCTACTAAAACCCACAGTTACCAAATACTAACATTTGGAGTAATTCTAACAGCTTATAAAATACACAGCAACAACTGTGTATTGGTGGAATTCCTTGCGTTTCCTTGGTTTCCCTGAGACCTGGATCACAGAAGGTTATCATGTGCTCCACAGCCGAAAAGGACATTTAGTTCTGAAGGACATTCTACAGAGCATAAATCTAAAATCCCCACTGGAAGTCCAGTAAGCCTCCAGGCAACTAGCACCCTAGTTATGACACTGGGTTGAATGGAGTAGAAATTACCAGTATGTGACCAATGTCTCACTGTTTCACCTGGTTCAAAAGGAAGAGCTGGAATAATCTGCCAGAGAGCCATGGTAATGGGAGTTAAAGATATGAAACAAATTAATTACAGCCAACTCAACAGCGATGCTATTTTAAGTACAGCAGCTCTGCCCCATCTGCAGTCTGACAGGACCTAACTAATAAGAGTTCACTGTAGTGAGAGTCAATAAACAAACCAACCTGGGAGTGTTGTAACATATAGTTTACAGCTTCTTCAAAATATTCCAGGTGGACTTCCTTCATCTCTTTGGGGAGATCTTCATAGCTGTAGAAAGCCAGAGCCAGCACAGCAAAGCCATAGTTGGCCAGCAGGCATGCCCTGTACTCAGGGAGTCCTCCTCCAGTTCCATACAAGTCAATAATTCCCGGAAAGGGGCCATTTCCTGAGAGAGACCACGTAACAGGACACATTAACCCACAACTTTTAATTTATATTCCAAATTCATAGGCCTGTGAATGTGTCTTTAAAAAAAAAGAAAAAAAAATTAGAGCAGCAGAATGGTATTAAGGGTCCTAAATTACTGCAACAGTTTTAATGAAATGGCTGCATTGCTTCAAGATCAAACAAACTAGCACAAATTGGCAGGCCTGCTATTGTTTTAGGTAACATCAGGGAACAGGCAGCCGGAAGAGCAGGGATCTTTTGACAGTCACAACTAGTTCTCTGTATCATGTAAATTCACTGCAAACGTATCAAGCTCTGCTTCAAAAATACCCAGAAGCCTTCTCCTTAATGCATTTCTCAGAAGGCTGATCAAAAAAATCTCATCTTCTGATGGTCCCAGCTCCTCAATTTCAGTGTACATGTACCTTAGTCATTTATTCTGGGATTAAGAGAAGAAAGTATTTGAATACCTTACCTGATAGGGGAAGCTTTAAGTTAGGTTCATCAGGGGACAGGGACTGAAGTGCAGAGGTGAGGTGAGAGGGATTGCTGCAAACTGCTAACAAAGTATGGAAAGGACAAGGCCAAGAGGGAGACTTCCATACCTGCTCAGGAGGGAGGATGAGGCTTCCCTCAGGTGTCTGCAGACTCACGTCAAACATAGGCAACAGACAAGAACTAGAAATTCACCTCCAGCCTCAAGGAGACAGATAAAGTCAGAGCAGTCAGAGCCCAGGGCACTGGCTGGGACAGCACATACGATTTTAGCACTGTCATGGAAGAGTTCTCTGGGACAGACAGGCAGGGAAGAAAGGGGAGAGGGGAAGGCCTGTGATACATAGAAGAGCTCCTTGAGTACATGGGGTTCCAGAGACGTGGTTGGTGAAAACCTCTGTATAGCAGGGGGAAGGAAAGGTGGGATGTGGTGGGGGTGTGGCTACTACAGAACCAGGGGAATGCCAGAGATGAGTTTCCTACAGACAACTAGCAGAAATCTGGAGAGCTGCTGGAAGGACAATGCAGCATTTGTCAGGCAATCTGAAAACCTCACAGACCCTTTTCATTATTTTCTGACAAAAATACTGCCAGGGCAAGTCTGTCCAATGCTTTCCTTGACCTTCTGCTCACAAATGGGGAAGAACTGGGGACAAATGTGGCAGCAAAAGGCGACTTGGGCTACAGCAATTAGGACATTACTAAGCTCAGGATCTGTGGAGAGGCTGGAAAGGGAAGCAACAGGCTTAAACTCTACAGTTTAGGGAGCAATCTTCCACTTACTCAAAAGAATTACCATCTGAATTTCCTGGAAAACAGCCAGGTAGAGGAAAGGTAACTTGAAGACTGGCTGACTCCACCTCCCATGGCATTTAGGAACAAAAAGTGTACTGGGATCAATGCCTTCGTGTCCAATAGAAGTCAATTAAACAAACATAGGTGCTTCACCACATGCAGCTGCTCTATGTAAGGAGTACGGCCAGCATATCAAAACTGGTTGGGCTGATCAGGCCACTCCTTGAGGAGTGTCCAGTGCTTGCTGGCGAGATTCAGTTCCCCCTTGTCCTCTGCCTGATACAGGGCTCCAGGGGTGTCTGGAGGCGGTCTGGCTCCAGGCCTGGGAGTGCGGGGCCGACAGCAGAGGCAGAGAGTGGGAGAAGGAGCCCGGCACAGCCGGTACTCACCAGGGGGCAGGAAAAGCGTCGCCCGGATCCTCCCCTCTCGCACCGGGACTCTCCGCACCCCGTCGCGCAGGAACGCCCGCTCGTGCTGCGCCTGGGCCAGGAGCTGCCCGGGGCGCTCCCCGTGGCCCTCAAACACCTCCAGCTGCAGGAGGAAGGGGCTCTGCACGTCCCGCTTCACCAGCCGCCAGAAAGGCTTCTGGGGCTGCAAGGCCCAGAGCAGCCCCATGGGCTCCAGGCCGGAGAAGCTGCCTCCCGGCAGCGCAGGGCAGCGGGCGAGGTCCAGCTCCCCGTCGTCCCCCGCCTGGTAGTGGGCACTGGCCTGGAAGAGCTGTCCGGTCTCGTCCCGCAAGGACGTCCGCAGCGTGACCTGCTGCCGCGGGCCGAGGCCCTGCACGGCGATGGCCAGCGGCTCATCGAAGAGGCTGCGGGCGGCGGGCGACAGGCGGATGGAGGGGGCCATGGAGGAGAGTCCCTGGGCGGGGGCTGTCCCGGAGCTCCACGCGGGACTGCGGCTCCGTGGGGCTGCAGGCGCGGGGCCGGGCCAGGGCAGCCGCCTCTGCCAGGCGCGAGAGCTGGCCCGGCACAGGCAGCGGGCACTGACCTGCCACATGGCTCCGGGTCGCTCCCGCCTCTCGGGGCGGATTCTGGGGCAGATCCTCGCGGAACTAGGGCCGGGCTTGGGCCCGCAGTGCCGCTGGCACGCCCCGGCGGGGAGGAGCGGGGCGGCAGCTCCCTTGTCCCGCCCGCGTGCTTCCCTCCTGCCTGCCTGCCTGCCAATTTCCCTGCCTCCCTGCTTCCCTGCCTTCCTACTTCCCTGCCTGCCTGCCTCCTCGCCTCCTCTTCTGTTTTCCCCCCGCTGCCTTTCCCGGCTGTGGGAGGCATCTTCCAAAGGCTACCGAATCCTTGAAACCCGTCTGGGCCTCGGTGAGCTCCTCGGTGTCCCCCGAGCTTTCCCGGGCCGGGCGGTGGCTGCGGGCAGGGGACGTGTGGAGAGGGCGAGCAGATATGTTGACGAGCCACCGAGCAGAATCGCAGTCGGAATTCACTGGACAGGGAAGGGCCGGTGTGGGACAGACCGCACAGAAATGGGCCAGCGGAGCCGAGCTGTGCTCTGCCGCTCAGCCAAGGGACCGCAGCGAGGGCCAGCCCCAGCCGAGGCGGGGAGAAACCACACCAGCACTAACTCGCCACTGGTTCTTGTCTCCTTGCCGGCTCTGCTTCTCTGATGGTTACCCCAAGGCATGGGCAAGGTGGGTTATGTCTCCACCAGGCTCTGCCTGGCCTAGGCAGCTGCACAGCCAGGTGTATTGGGAAGGATGGTCAGGGTGGTCAGGGATGGAGGAGCAATACGGGAGGAGAACTTTCACAGACTGTTTAGGTAGGTCAGGAAACATCTGGCTCTTCTAGGGATGGATTGTGCAAGGATTTAAAAAAGAAGGTCAGTCAGTCCATGTTATGCAGAGATGGATCTTCTGATCCAAAAGGAACTGCAGAGGGAGAGCCATTTCCTTAAGCTCCCAGACTCTTCCTGGGACATGCAGGTAGGGGTGCCTCATGCTCCGAGCTCCTTGTGTCTGACTTAGAGATGTGAAAGAGATGGAAGCATCTAGGGGAATCCCGAGCATTGTCCTGGTTGGAAATATTAAGTGGTCAGAGATATCGGGCAGAGTCTCAGCAGTCTTTCATTCACCATGGAGATTACCCTTTCTCTCCAAACAGGTGAGGTGCTCTGTCATCTAGCATTTGAGTATGTTGTCTGGTGTCCAGCACTGAATGTGTGGCAACTACTCCTGCTGTTGAGAACAACACTCCTTGGCTTACACTACTGGATTTGATCTTGGGCTTGACCATATGAGGGAGCAGATGCTAAGGGGAAGGATCCTGAAGGCTTCAGCAACACTCCTTCTCCTCCATGCTTGGTGATGCAAGAGCAGTGGAAGAGAGTGAAGGTAAGGGGGCTATGCGTCCATCTTCTATGCTCTCTTGCTCCCACCTGGGCAGCCTTTGATCCCAAGTTTCTGCAATCGCAAGCTTTCACCCTGGGATGAGAAAGTAGTCAAGTTGCAAACCCTGCTTCTAACCAAAGCACAACAAATAATTCTAAGACTTTCAAATCTCAGTTTCTTTATTACAATTCTCATCCCAATAACAAAGATTAAAATGTTCCACATCATGTGGGAGAAGATCAAAATGGCTGTAAATTCAACAGAAAGTTCTTTTGCATGATATCCTTGGGCCAGAAGTATCCACGAGCCAGAGCATTTCGTTCTGAAGGGAAGATGGAAAGAAGGCACAGAAGGCAAACAACCTTTCCAAAGGTTTAACCAGAGACAGCCCAGCAGCCTGGCTATAGCTGCCATTCTTACACACTTCCAGCTGCAGAGGTCAGAGATGTTTCCATTTGCAATGAGACATTCACCATAAGAGCAGTGAAATCCCTGCTCCAAAATTGTCATTTGAGAGCTCAGTATGACCTGAGGATAGCATATGCATGTAGAGACCACAGCGACATGGAAAGCACTGTCAAGTATTAGAAGAATAGAAACCACCCAAGAAATGACCTGTTTTATCAAAGACTGATGCAAAAAACACCATTCCTTTTCTTGGCACTTGAGCAAAAAGGTTGAGGGGAGAACAGAAGAGGCAAACCCATTTCTTTTCTGTGTTACAGATGTGCAAAGTCACGGAAGATACTGTAGTTGTACTGGTACAGCTGTGACAAGGTTTGACCTGATAAATGTAGCAGAATTCATCAGATCTCATTGTTCAAAGTTGAGTGTTGCTTGCGCATTATTTGTTGCACATTAGTTAACAATTAAATACTTTTTGAAAAAAGCCTGGATCTGTGACCAAGCATGAACCTGAGCTTTAGAATAAGCCCTGAGCTCCCCACCCAGGACTGCCAGCTTGTGAAAAACAGGGTGGCTTCCTATGGGGTACAAAGGGAAAAAGGGAGGGTCTATGCAGTGTCCTATGCCAGGGTAGGAGAGAATCTGAAAATTTTCCTTCCCTTGAGCCTGCAGAAGCTTGCAGACTTCAGTAGCATAATACTCACTTTTGACAACACGGTCATCTTGTCCCACAACGAATAGGAACTGTGCCTCAGCTTTCTCCAGTGGGATCAGGCTTTGGTTGCCAGGGGCTTGAAAGGGATCATCAAGGACATCAGAATAATCAAGAATTTTGGAATTGGTGGCCTTGGCTTTGTGTTCATATAAGGTCAAAGTGGGGATGGTTTTATCCTTGTAAGAGAGAGGAATCAGTGTAACAGCAACAGGGCCATTGAGGGAAGCAACAGCCATGATGTTCTTCAGGAAGGCAGCCATGGCAAGGGACACTTCAGCCCCTTTGGAGAAACCGAGCAGGCCAACCCCTGGACTCTTCACCTGGGAGATAGGAGGAAATGCTCATCAGTGCTGAGCTGAAAAGCACAACTGGTTCACGGAGAGGAACATTGTCTAATGCTGAGAGTTTGCAAAACCACATGAAGAAAGTGATGGCAATGATTACTTTTTCTTCTGGACAACTGGCACACCCTCCCACACTACCCATACTTCCACATCACAATTCAAACCAGTCACATGCAGAATGTTCCCTGGTGTTCTGAAATCAGCCAGGAGTGGGGGGACATGATTTCATCCATCTAGGGACAGGTTGTAGGTCACAGCTATGAACTGTTAGTCTTAGACACTGGCAGATGCTCTTTACTTTTCACTCTTGAGACTGTAGGAGGACACTTGGTGGCAATTCATGAAGGCTTTCTCCTGCACAGCTTTCCCACCTTGTTATGTCTGATCTGTCTCTTGTGATGTTGCTTTGTGATCTCTCTCCACTGCCCTTCCAGTGGATATATACTTGACCCTTCTCTTTCCTAGAACTCAGACACCCAAAATCCTTGCAAAGGCCAGCCCTGCCATGTGAGTATTTCTGAAGCTTCCTCTAAAGATGACTTGGGCAGAGTGAGAGGACTTTACAGGAGCAATTCCTGGAACCCAGGGGAAACAGGGGGTGTTCCTACCTGTGGGTGCTGCAGCATATAGTTCACTGCCTCTTCAAAATATTCCAGGTGGAGTTTGTTTGGTTTCTGGGGCAGATCCTCAAATTGATAGTAAGCCAGGGCCAGTGTGGCAAAGCCATGATTGGCCAGCAGGCTTGCTCTGTGCTCAGAAAGACCTCCTCCAACTCCATGTATATCGATGATCCCTGGAAAGGTGTCTTCTCCTGGAGCAAACACCAGACAGATGTTTCTTACATCTCAGAAACGTGCTCTGCACCTTTTCCACAGCAATTAAATAATTGTCTTCTTCTGCTGGAAGATCAGAATTGTCTGAAATGACCCCTTTCAGTGTTTCTCTGGTTTAGAATGCATCAAATGAGGTACCAAACAGGAACTGCAGAAAAGCATCTTTTGTGGAAAAGGCACGATCAGTCAGCTGTTCAGTGTCAGCACCTGAAAAAATTCTACAGTGTCTTGCAGAGGAAAAAAAGGTGCAGGAGCAGAACCTCTTAGGTAAGATGCAAAACCTTATTGGTTTTAGGAATCAGCAGTATTGTGCATTGTTCTTAGGGCCAACAGGCAGAGATTGTTTGGTGAAAGAGTCTTGTCCCAAATTCACTTCCTGTAAGTAGCTCTGTAACAACAACCTCTTCACCTACTGCTATAAAAATCCTCAAGGTATCATGATTTGATAGATGCAATGCAAACTACAAACTGTAAGCTTTTTTGTTTGTATTGTGGCTTTTTAATATTTGGGATCCCTTGAAAAGCTGTAAGTCACCCAAACCAGTACTTTGTTTCTTTGACAATCATTCTAACAGCAGTCACTATCAAATTCTGCACAGGATGCCACAGGTATCTCAGTGGATGATCAGAAGATCTCTGTTTGGATCTTACTTGGTCCAGGATGCTCTTTTCCTCATCCTGGGAAATCCTGCACTTGTCCAGCCAGTGCAGGGGAAGAGAATGCTTTGCATGTTGCATTCCTTCAGTCTGATTGGTTTTGGGACTGCAGGCCTCAGAGAAGCTCCACAAGACGCAGGCCAGAGAAGGTGACCCCGGACCTGTTGGTGAGTGGGTAAGACCCAGCTCACGCCTGCTTCTGGCTTCAGGAGAGCCACAGGCCTGAGTGGGCTCATGCATCCCATCCTTTGAGGATGCCCTTCTGCCACAGTCTCACACCCTGCACCACAGTGGCCCGTGCATCGACAAATAAGGCTGCAGGTGGAAGGTGGGAATGTGCTGCTGGGTGTCACGGAGGCGAGGAGAGAGAGAGCACAGCATCTGTTCACTCTCTGCCTTGAACCAAGGAGAGCCCTACCATCAAAAGTGCTGCTGTGCTCTTCCTTCTGTGGCTGTTTGCATGCAGGCAACAGCACATCTACTGGCTCTTTGCAGGCTGTGAGCACTCAGAGCAGTGGCTGTGTACCCAGGGGCCAGGAGTGCAGTTGTCTGTGGCCCATGGCTCAGCTGAGTGTGGCAGGGCTCTGTGGACTTGCACTGAACATGCAGAGAAAAGGTGGTACTGCTGAGTAAGGCTGTGGGGGTGCTCAAGGGAGGTGTGACAGTAATGCAGCAAAAACCCTTTGAGCTCTCTTCCTCTACATGGCCTGAGGAGTATCCAGCTCCTGAATCTGAATGTGGAGATGTGTAGCGTAGAGAGCAGTCTCAGGAACTGAAAATCATAATGGGGTATCTCAGTGCAGGACAATATGAGTTATGATGAAATCATGGTTGCAAAACACATCTCCAAATAGTACTACTGACTCCAAACAGAAATACTGACTACAGACTGAGCTTACAGTCTTGCTAAGCTGAAGATTGTTTGTGGTGGCAGTAGGATGGGGATAAACGCTTTTTATCCTGTGCCTAGGAAAAAATTCAAAGTGCCAGGGAGTGTGTGACAAGGGTTTTTCATTTTAAAACACAGGCAAAAGGAGGAGGTCAGGGGACTCTGAGGAAATGCACCAGCATTTGAATTACTATAAGTGCCTTAGCTCAGTGGAAGTGGGACATTTTGGATGTAAAGTGTATGCAGGTGGCTTCTTCCCTCTCCTGGTCAGCAGGTGGAGGTAGAGGTGAGGCAGGGGAGGGAGTCCTGGCTTTGTTATGGCCGGGATGCTAAGTCTATGAAATCAGCCTTCCCACACCCTGCACTCTGGCAGGGAAGTCTTGGTGTAGCTGCCCAGAACATGCTAGAGACAGGTGGTGTCTTGGGTTATTCTTACATCTCAGAAACGTGCTCTGCACCTTTTCCACAGCAATTAAATAATTGTCTTCTTCTGCTGGAAAGATGTATTCCCTGCAAATGTTCTTGAGTCCCTCCTCCTCCCTCTTTCATGAACTTATGGTGTTCATGCCAGTATGGTGGGCCATGGTCACCAAATAGTTAATTTAGTTAGTTGCTATTGGGGGAGGAGGGAGAAGGATTCCCCAACCCCTCCCAGTGAGTAGGAATGCCAATGACTGTCACAGAGCCCTTCCCCACCACTCTCTTCTGCAGCTTCTTGTCTCCAGTAGCCCTCCTGGCACACACTCACTTTCACTTGCTGTGAATTTCTTCGTGTTTTTTTTTTTAACCTCAAGCCCTGGGTAAGAATGGTTAGTCCTCTGCCTTCTTCTGCAACTGTGTCCTGGCACATGCGTGGGCAGGTGAATTGGGAAGAATGGTCAAGCTGGTCAATGGCATGGGAAAGGGGGGAGGGAAGGATGGGGGAAAAGACAAGGGCTTTAATGGACTTCTTCACAGAGGTCATGGAACAGCTTGCACTAACAAAACACTGGTTTAGAGAAAACAGGATGGCTGCAGTTGGTACTCACCAGGGGGCAGGAAAAGCGTCGCCCGGATCCTCCCCTCTCGCACCGGGACTCTCCGCACCCCGTCGCGCAGGAACGCCCGCTCGTGCTGTGCCTGGGCCAGGAGCTGCCCGGGGCGCTCCCCGTGGCCCTCAAACACCTCCAGCTGCAGGAGGAAGGGGCTCTGCACGTCCCGCTTCACCAGCTGCCAGAAAGGCTTCTGGGGCTGCAAGGCCCAGAGCAGCCCCATGGGCTCCAGGCCGGAGAAGCTGCCTCCCGGCAGCGCAGGGCAGCGGGCGAGGTCCAGCTCCCCGTCGTCCCCCGCCTGGTAGTGGGCACTGGCCTGGAAGAGCTGTCCAGTCTCATCCCGCAAGGACGTCCGCAGCGTGACCTGCTGCCGCGGGCCGAGGCCCTGCACGGCGATGGCCAGCGGCTCATCGAAGAGGCTGCGGGCGGCGGGCGACAGGCGGATGGAGGGGGCCATGGAGGAGAGTCCCTGGGCGGGGGCTGTCCCGGAGCTCCACGCGGGACTGCGGCTCCGTGGGGCTGCAGGCGCGGGGCCGGGCCAGGGCAGCCGCCTCTGCCAGGCGCGAGAGCTGGCCCGGCACAGGCAGCGGGCACTGACCTGCCACATGGCTCTGGAGTTGTTGCGAACAGTGTCTGCATTCAAGCTGAGGCTTCTTCTATAAATGCAGTCTCCCACACACAGGTGAGGGGAGGGGAATTGAGGCAGGAATGGTGTGGGCCCACATGTGCTGGGAGATGCCAAGTCTGCCTGTAGCCACTGCTGCAACCCTGCCAGCGCCCACGGCAGGGCGGGATCATCACAGTTGATCCCCTGCCACTGGTGGAGCATCTCCACCCAAAGAAGAGAAAGCTCCCTGGACACCTTACTGCCACCTTTCAGTTCCTGAAGGGGGCCTGTAGGATGGGGACAAATTTATTAGCAGGGCAATGGCTTTAAACTAAAAGTTGATACAGATTAGATACAAGGAAGAAGTTTTTTACAATGAGGCTGGTAAAACACCGGCCCAGGTTGCCTGGAGAGGTGGTGGATGTCCCATGCCTGGAAACATCCGAGGCCAGGTTGGATGGGGCTCTGAGCAATCTGATCTAGTTGAAGATGTCCCTGCTTATTGCAGAGGTGTTGGACTAAATGACATTTAAGGTCCCTTTCAACCCAAACTATGCTATGATAGCATGATCTCCAAAAGGCAGCTGCTCTGTCCAGACACTTGTTGATGCATAGTGTGCTTATCTGCTGTGGTGGGAGTTCTCTACTGCAGGCCTGCTGGACTGGACACAGGCACAGCTGCAACCCTCCTTCCCGGGTTCCTCCCACGGGCTCTGTCTTTTTTCTCTCAAACCTCAGCCAAGCTGCAGGCCTGGGAACATCTCAGGCAGAGACAGCCCCAGTAGCCCAGCACTGCTCTCCTGGCATCTCCTGGGACGTGCAGTCTCGTATCTTTTGTGAAATAACAGCACCTGTCATGGCCATGAGCTACTCCAAGACTTGTGTCCCTCCCTCCCTCCTGCTCTGTCACATTCTCTTCTTGCCCACGCCCAAACAAAGAGCCTTACCCATGCTAGGGCAGGCCCAGAGGTGTCAGACAGTGCTGCTGATAACATCTGTTATGAAACCTGCTGGCAGGGAAGAGTTACAATGGGGACACCCAGGTGCTGAAAACATGACAGGGCTGAGAGGCAGCTGCTGGCTCTGAGGTCTGCCCCATGTGTGCCAGGCTGGCCTGGAGGACACCTGCAAAATGGAAACACCCAGGACAGCTGGTTCTACCAGCGTGGGGCAATGGTGTTCACAATGGAGGTGGCAGCCCTCCAGGGCTGACAGAAATGGTGGGCCCTGGCTCCTGGTTTTGTCCTCACAAAGCAGTGGGGGGTGCTGGTGGCAGTTCATTGTTCACAGATGTTTTGGAGTGGGTGTGACTTCTCTGTTGATGTGGGGCAGGAGGCCCTCGGGGCCTTTCCACCAACAAGGTCCCTGATCCACCCTGGGATGAGAGAGTGGTCAAGATGAAAAACCTGCTTCTAACCAAAGCACAACAAATGACTCCATGGCTTTCAAATCTCAGACTCTTTATTACAATTCTCACCCCAGTAACAAAGAAGGCAAATGACCTTTCCCAAGGCTTAATCAGAGACAGCCCAGCAGCCTGGCTATAGCTGCCATTCTTACACACTTCCAGCTGCAGAGGTCAGAGATGTTTCCATTTGCAATGAGACATTCACCATAAGAGCAGTGAAATCCCTGCTCCAAAATTGTCATTTGAGAGCTCAGTATGACCTGAGGATAGCATATGCATGTAGAGACCACAGCGACATGGAAAGCACTGTCAAGTATTAGAAGAATAGAAACCACCCAAGAAATGACCTGTTTTATCAAAGACTGATGCAAAAAACACCATTCCTTTTCTTGGCACTTGAGCAAAAAGGTTGAGGGGAGAACAGAAGAGGCAAACCCATTTCTTTTCTGTGTTACAGATGTGCAAAGTCACGGAAGATACTGTAGTTGTACTGGTACAGCTGTGACAAGGTTTGACCTGATAAATGTAGCAGAATTCATCAGATCTCATTGTTCAAAGTTGAGTGTTGCTTGCGCATTATTTGTTGCACATTAGTTAACAATTAAATACTTTTTGAAAAAAGCCTGGATCTGTGACCAAGCATGAACCTGAGCTTTAGAATAAGCCCTGAGCTCCCCACCCAGGACTGCCAGCTTGTGAAAAACAGGGTGGCTTCCTATGGGGTACAAAGGGAAAAAGGGAGGGTCTATGCAGTGTCCTATGCCAGGGTAGGAGAGAATCTGAAAATTTTCCTTCCCTTGAGCCTGCAGAAGCTTGCAGACTTCAGTAGCATAATACTCACTTTTGACAACACGGTCATCTTGTCCCACAACGAATAGGAACTGTGCCTCAGCTTTCTCCAGTGGGATCAGGCTTTGGTTGCCAGGGGCTTGAAAGGGATCATCAAGGACATCAGAATAATCAAGAATTTTGGAATTGGTGGCCTTGGCTTTGTGTTCATATAAGGTCAAAGTGGGGATGGCTTTATCCTTGTAAGAGAAAGGAATCAATGTTACAGTCACAGAGGGAATGTTCCTATTGCTTCCCACAGTGGGAATGCTTCCTACTGGGGAATCAACAGTTACGATGTTCTTCTTGAAGGCAGTCATGGCAAGGGACACTTCAGCCCCTTTGGAGAAACCGACCAACCCCTGGAGAAATCAGGCCAACCCCTGGACTCTTCACCTGGGAGACAGGAGGAAATGCTCATCAGTGCTGAGCTGAAAAGATTAATGCAGGGGAACATTGTCTATTGCTGAGAGTTTGCAAAACCACATGAAGAAAGTGATGGCAATGATTACTTTTTCTCCTGAACAAATGAGAAGAACCTCCTACACACAAATTTTTTCTACTCCCTTGCAAAATGTTCCCTTACAATAGCCAAGAGAGAGCAAGCACAATGACACCATTTGAGCTCTGGTTGCAAGAGAAAAGTAAGATTAGTTAGAGCTAATGTGGAAAAATTTTGGTAGTGGGAGGCTGTAAGAAGGGACTGGGGTCCCCCATATTGGACAGAGACAGTTTCAGCCCTCTCAGAGATGTACCTGATGCTGCCCAAAGATGAGGGGGAGGTGTTTTTAATTTTGTTTTTATATCTCACTGTCTACTCTGTTATTTACTGGCAATAAATTAAATTTATCATCTCTAAGTCAGGTCTGTTTTGCCCATGATGTTAGTTGATGAATTATTCCCTGTAAGGAATAATTGACCTGTAAGGTTTCTCTTAGTTTCTCCACCTCTCCTGTTTCTAAAGGGGATTGAAAAAGTGGCTTGGTAGGTATCCAACAGCCAGCCAAGGTCAACCCACCACAGTTAGCTACCAGTAAAGGCTTTTTTCTTTATATTTTCTACACTAAGGGTTCACATGTGGGCATGTGGTGACAATTCATGAAAACTGCTTCAAAAAATGCAGGTGTCTTCTCTTCACAACCTCCCCATGTTGTTATGTCTCAGTCACTCTGAGATGATGGTATCTGAATAGTACCCATCCTCTGCCCTTCCAGTGCATACCTGTTTGATCCTTCCCATTTCCTACGTGAGCAGATGCTAGCTAAACCAGATGAGTATTTCTGCAGCTTTCTCGAAAGTGGCAAAGTGACAGGCACGTGTGGGACTGCCAACTCCCCTCCCCACTTTTTGTACCCCATGTAGTTGTTGTGAAACTTAATGATCTTTGTATTCTTCAAAAAGATGCTATTTCTATGCCCCAAGGGTCTGATTATGAGAGCAAATAAAGGCCTACTCTCTCAAAACTCTCCTGGTCCTGTGCATCTCCTCTTCGAAAAATTGGTGGATGTGCTCCCTGTACCTTCATTTGTGTTTCTGCACTGCTTGGAAGCATATGAAGGAACTGTCAGCGTGGTCCTCACCTTATAGCATGCAGAACATTCCACTCCAATGCCTTTGGTGCCTGTGCTATGCTTCCTGTACATGGCCTTCAGGCCTGTGCTGTCCTGCACAGATCCCAAGCCCTACAGGAAACTCAGCCAGCTCTTCCTTACAGAGAAGACCACAGGCAGCTCCCACCCAGGACCTGAGGTAAAATGACCTACGTGGCCCTGCCCTTACCCAACAGTGCAGAAAGACATTCCCTTGCAAACGCTGTTTCTGTTTGACTGTAGATATGCTAAATAGAACTGTTTCCTTATACAAGAATCTTACAATATCTTAAAAGACTGAAAGGGGACAATCTCTTCTATGGACCATGTTTGCATGACATGGGGAAATGCTTCCTTGCTTGGAGTTCTCAGCATCTAAAGGTATGTAAGATTAGTGTTAGCTTTAATAAATAGCACTTTTAGATACCTTACAAAATATGAGTGCTTTTCTTACTGGGATCATAACAGACCACCACCTCCAAGTTCTAAAAAATTGGTATACTCTGCAGGTCTCAGCAAGAAATACCTTTCTGCAGAAAGAACAATGAAGAAAAGAGAAACTCTGTGCCTGGCTAGCCCTGCATAAATCTGTGAGGAGTATCTGTAAGGTGTCTAGCCCAGGCAGTTTCCCCGGTGGAATTAAAAGCTGAGGAGGAATTACCAAAATGCCCCACCCCAGCAGAACAGAGTCCAGGGAAAAGAAAAGTTAAGGAGATTTTGCGCTATCTTTGG
Organism: Gymnorhina tibicen; assembly: GCA_013399875.1. NCBI lineage: Eukaryota > Metazoa > Chordata > Aves > Passeriformes > Artamidae > Gymnorhina > Gymnorhina tibicen. The sequence continues at coordinate 1,414,894 of VXAZ01001656.1, forward strand.
CTGTCATTGAAGTGCTCAAAACAGACATGGGGGTGCTTGCAGCCATCACAGAAAGGGCTGAATGAGCTCCTGGTGCAGCTCTGCACTACAGTCCCCAAGCAGCAAAGCTGCAGTGCTGGTGCCTGTGGCTCCATGGAGAGCACACAGAGCAGCCCAGGAAGCGACCACTGAGACATGACGTATTTACCAGGGGCATAAATGGTGGGGCAAGGATTGCTGACCCTCTGGTGAGGATGAATAGACAGAGGGGTCAGTGGATGAGTGTGGCAACAGCATTTCTGTCCAGCCACTAGTGCTTCACAGAGCCAAGAGGCCCCAAGGGCACCTCAGCATGTTCTTGTGTAGTGCAATTTTACACAGCCCAAGTTTCAAGATTTAGCAAAAGCATACAGGCAAAAGAGGGAGGAAAGATTGGCACTGTTGCAAGTATGGGATCTTGGAGGATACAGTGTACACTTAAATCCCAGACAGTTAAGAGTGCATGGGTGCCATCTTGCAAAACCTGGATAACCCAACAGCTCAGAGGAGCACAGGGTAATGCACCCTGCTCATTGTGAGTATAGCTTCAGGAGGCTTATAGACAGAATATCCCTCACCTGCTGACTGCTACGATAAAAGAACATTGTGGAAAAGTGTTTCAGAGGTTTGCCGATATTTATGGGAACTGGCCACACAGCCGGGCATGTATTCATGTAGCTTGATAGGTCCTAAAATGAAACTTTTTTCATCCAGCACAAAAAAAAACCATATTGGAGGGTGCCCCATTTGCCTTGAAAGGACCAATAATTTCATTGCTAGGGGCTGCTGTGGGAAAACCAGTGGGGGAGGACATTTAACCTATATTATTGGACTAAAAAGGAAGCAAGTGAGCCTGAAGCATTTCAAATGCAGCAAATCACGTTTGCCTGAGAAAATCTTGCTGCACCATTCAGTAAGGGCAGGGCCACATAGGTGCATGTAATTGCTCAAACTGAGTAGGAGCAGCCTGCAGGCTCCACTTTTAGGAAGAGCAAACATGTGACCAAGGGATCTTTACAACACAGCATGGGCCTGAAGGCCACACCATATATGCAGTGTGGCACAGCAAAGGCACACAGAATGGTGACCATCACCAAATATGCCCATGAATACTACTTCCTGCAGCCGAGCAGCCTGCTTTAAAATACTGTGAAAACATGACGATGATTTACAAGACTGCAAGAAAGTTCACTGCCTTCCTGCAGTTACCTAGGGTGTAGTAACATGGCTGGTGAAAAGAAGATAACCAATTCCTTTCTCTAGGCACTCAGCCATGCAATACTGCTCCTAGAGCAAATACTTATTTTAATCAGAACATTTGATTTCTCTACCCATGACCTTCAGATGAGATGCAGAGACCTGAACGGCTGATTCACATCTAGCAGGTGTAAGGCAAGACCAAGACAGAACACTTTCTAAACAAGTGTATGTTTATTTTGTGAAAAAATAAAAGTTAGACTTGTGCCAGAGGCTTCTTTGTAGTCAGAATACCCTTCTCAAACAGAAGTGTAGCTAGAGAAATCTTTTCCTCCAAGGTTTCACATGGAAGGTTATCCACACTGATGTGATTTGGATAGCAAGACAGGAGAAATTCGATACTGTCTGTATACTCGGGATCTAGCTCAAGGAACTTGGGTTCTTCCTTATGGTACACTCTTGAGTTTTCTGTTGTGTAGTACAGCATCACACCTGATTCTTCATTACACAGTCTAATAACGCCATGACGGAGCAGGCGTATTTCAGTGTCTTTTGTTATCAGGATATCAACATCGCATGGGCCTCCATCTTGCCACCGGGCTGGGAAGCCATAGACACTCTGCACCTTTTCATTTTGCGTGAGCACCGGAGGGAGACAGTCATGAAGAAACGACTTGGCTCTCTGATCCACAGCAGCATCGATGGGTGCATAGTCAACAAGTTTCTTTATCAGGCTCTGCACCTTCTCCACAAAGGCCGTTCGGCGAGCATCGACTGTGTCTGAGTTAGCCACCCCCATATACCGCAGGTAGTCCATGGGAAGCCCTCGTCGGAACTCCACATCTTCCTCCAGAGCCATCTGCAGGGCAGCTGGGAGTAGCTTCTCCAGAAAGTCCCCCCAGGAATTCCTCTGGTAGGAAGACACAGTGATGTGGAGCGAATGTGCATCAGGGAGACAATCACCCTGGTGGATAAAGCCACGGGAGAAGTACAGCAGGTCCCCAGCCTCCAGCACCGTCTCCAGCACAGGCTCGCCAAGTTCGGCCTGCGTGAGATTTGTGCTGGAGAACTGGGGCAGCACCTCGGCATCTGTCCGGGGGCTGTAGACACGCCAGTGCTTCTTCCCCTCCAGCTGCAGCACGAAGGCCTCGATGTCATCATAGTGCGGGGCAAAGCCCTGCGTACCCGGGGGCGTGAGGTAGGTGTTGGCCCCTGCCATGCTGCCAAACTGCTCCTGCAGGATGGAGAGGAAGTGCCAGACGGTGGGGGAGAAGGCCTGCGGGCAGAGGAGGCGCAGGGAGCAGCCATTCTGGTAGAAGTCCCACACGACGGCGGGCAGGGCTCTACCGGAGGGGTTGTGCGTCTCCCGCACCCCCTCGGCATAGCTGGTCACATCCAGGTGGGTGCCGAAGTGAACCTCTCCGCGTCGCAGGGCGGCGTCGAAGTCGGCCGTGGAGAAGAGCCCCGCGTAGTCCCCGGGGTCGCCCCGCCGCACCAGCAGCGGCTCCCGCTCCCAGTGCCGCCCCAGGAACTCCGCCGGCGCCACCGGGGCCAGCAGCCAGCGAAAGAGCTCGGCCGCCCGCTGCCGGCTGTCCTCCAGCCGCGCC
>VXAZ01001656.1:1425150-1614732 GCA_013399875.1 Gymnorhina tibicen
GGGAAGCCTGAGGGTCCGGAGGGGATGAGAGGGGGCAGGGGTACCCCGGGAAAGTGCGTGCGGAGGCCGGGGGCGATGTGGGGGCGCCCTCCGGTCCCCGCCCCGGCGGGGGGCGGTGGGGTGGGGCGCGATCCCCGGGGTGCGGTGGAGCGGGGGCCCGGCGCAGGTGGAGCCTGCGGGGGGCGGCCGCGGCACCGAAGGGCCCTGCGGGGAGCACCAAGCCGCTGGCCCGAGGGAGCGACCCTCGGGGCGGCGCCGCTTCGTGAGGTTCTCCCGGGGCTGCCTCCGGTGCCTGCGGTCTCTCCTAGGCCTTGAATCCCGGCCAGGTTTTCGTCAGAGGGTCCCTCCGGCGGGGCCGCTCCCGGGCGCTTTGTATCGCTTGCCGCCTGCGCGGCCGGTGGGAGCGAGTGGGGGCTCCGGGAAGCAGGGGCTTCCCCGAACCCGCCGCCCCGTCTCGGCTGGGGTTGGGGCGCTGTGAAGTTCGGGAGGCGTCGGGACGAGGCTTTGAGGCGATGGCGCTGACGACCCAGTCTGGCAGCGGGAGTTGTAGGGGAAAGGGCCCCTGTGAGCAGCGGGGCTCGTCTGTTTTCACCCGGTTCGTGGCTTGGCCCGTGCCTCAGTGCGTGTGCGGCAGCCCGCCAGGCTGCACAAAGGAGCAGCCGGCCGGGTTCGGCCCGTCCTGCGGGCTCAAGAGGGATGGATGAGCAACAGCGTGCGGGGCGAGGGCTGCGGCGGGCCTGGGGAGCATCGCCTCGCTCCGTGCTCGGTGGGTCACGAAGGGTTAAAATGCAGCTCCCGTTCGGAATGCCCTTAACTCCTTTTATTGCGCTCACGGAGATGAGCGGTCTTCAAGAATGAAATGATGCATCCCTCACAGGAGAGTTAATGTCTTGCACCAGCTCCGGTCTACAACTCCTTCGGTCCAGTAGATTTATGTAACCTGCTCATTAATGGTTTATGAAATGATAAGGGAGCTTTTCTGTGTGCTGCTGTGTTTTCTGTGTTGTTGTCAATATTTCGTAATTTAGCTGTCCAGAGTAGGGGAAGCTTATAGCTGTCAACAATGTCTATTTGTACCATTTAAGGGGTTTTGTTTTTCTCTCTTGTTTTGTATTTTTGATCACTCTGCATCTCGAGATAGGCTCCTGATTGAGGAGAGTGAGTAAAATGGAAGGCACAGTCATTCTCTTTGGCTACAGTAATACTCTAGGTATGACTTGTAACAAAAAATGTAAATATTTAAATGGATTTCTGATTCAGTTCTATTTGACTTATTGATCTATGGTTACTGCTAAAATGGTCTTTATGATTATGCAGAAGTTAATAGTTACCATAGAGAAACAGTATTGTTTTTCTGTTCATCAGTGAGTGTTTTCCATTTCTTCATCTCTTGGCAATTCTCTGTGGAAGTGCTGTTTTTTTCCCTTAGCAAAAGTCTTACAGAAGAAATAAAAATGTGAACGAAGTCCAAAACAATGAATTTCAGATGTGTTCGTCATTGCCTGTGATTCTAAGACTCTTGGTACCCTGAGTTATCCTACAGTAAAATCCTTTAAATCTGTAATTGCATAAAGAGTTGGTTTTAAGCCTCAGTGAAAATTCAGATTTACAGAACTCTAAACGTAACACATCAAAGATTATTTTTTCCTGAAGTATACATGTGAAATGCAATTCAAATCAGCCATTTGAATCCTTACTAACAGAAAATTTGTTTTTCATCCTGGGAATTACTTTCCTGCATTTATTATTTAGCTTAAATGTGTGGAAACTGAAGGCGCATGTAAACTAGACAGAGCAGACAAGTTTGTTTATCTTCTCAACCTAGTGTTGTGAAACCTTCTGATTTTGTGTTAGTAGCTTGACAGCATTATGCATTTCGGAAGAAAAAACCCAAACCGACAAGCCACATTGGGCTCTTAAAACTTGCCAGACTTTCAAGTCTTATGTTTTGTACTTTGATAGAGCTGCTTGGTGTCAGAATGATCTGTAGGTAATTTTGTTTCCTGCCATAATGGATGTAGGAAACATGGATGTAGGATGGGATAAAAACTTTCTGAAATGGTAGTGAAAGTCTTTGCAAAAGTGCTTCTCTCCCCAGGAATAGAAGCTATTGGGAAAAACATGTTGTAGTAGATTTTTCATTGTGTGTTTGTGAGAGCCAATTACAGCACTGTGCAGGATCCTTGAATTCTGCCTATAGCAGAATTTTATTCCACTAGTAATACTGAGGGAGCTACATAACATGGGGAAAAAATTAATTGCTCTAATGCTATAGAAATTAAATCTTCTGCACTGTAGAAAAGATGTTTTACAGAATCTATCAGGTAAGAGATTGACAGCCTAAGCTGGTGTAATTGATGACTTTGGAGCTGTATCCTACTTACTGCACTCATCTACTCATCTGACACTGCTGATTTTGTTTTTTTCTTTAGGGGAGGTGTCAAAGTTTACTTATATTTTTATTTGTTTTGCCAGTTTATCAAGCAAGCTTGGTTTAAACTAATGTGAAATCATGTCCTGAGTCTTGTTTTTGGAGTTTACTTTGATCAGTGGACATATATTAAAATTACAGATTTCTTGTTCAGTTAAATTGATCTCGCAATTTTAATAAGTGAGATAGGAGCATATTGCCTTTCTTTTTCTGCAGAATACCAAGCATAAATTCAATCAAGCTAAGACTTAACATGTCCTCCACAGTCATATTATTGCATTACCACCAGAGCAGCTTTGATTTTTCTGCCGATGCTTTCACCAAAAGGATGTTTTCCCATGTTAGTCTTTCTTTGCTGATCCAGCTGAAAATGGTCGTACAGAAAAATGTTAAGCTTCAGTTGGATCAACTGCCTGAACTGACTTCATGGCTATACAAATGTTATTGCTTGCATAGGAGGAGGAGGAGGCTGTGACCACTCTTTGCTGAAGCAGCTCTGTTTTAGTTTTGCCTAAGCTTGTCAATAGACTTGGCAGCTTAAACTGAAGCTCTGGTGGTCGTGTCTCCTTCTTGACTGCGCATCTTCAGCTGCTGGCAAGGAAGCCTTTGTGGCTGCGAGTTAAGTCAGGGAGTTACTCAGGCTGGTAGTTAATTGCTTTTTTTGTTTTGTTGAATTTTGGCTGGATCACATATCTGAACTGGCTGATCACCCAGGTCAGGAGTGGAAATGGGACTTACCGTTGAAGTGGGGTTGGAGATGGGGCCGTAGTAGCTCTGATTGAAATTTCTTTGAGCTTTTGTGCAACCATACATTTCCAGCATGACCTGGGTTAATAAGGACTTATAGCAAACTGTTTTAAGCTAGCTTGGCAGATAAAAATCACAATAAATTGGAGAGTGTTCTTCCATTTCTCTCAGCTGGCATGTTGATGTGGGTGGTAACAGTAATGAGTAGAGGATGCAGAACTAGGGATGTGCTCAGTGCAGTAACCTCAGACTGACACAGCTGTGTCTGGAAGAGGATTTGTTCTCATCCTAAGGGTGGGATCCATCAAATGCTCATTTTGAACTCATGTTCTTTATGGTGTATAGTTAAAGCAGATGTTGCATCAGAAAGAACAAAATTTTAATGACAAGCAAGATCAGGAAGACTGTTCTGTTCCACTGTGCAGGATGTGGTTTTTGTTGTTGTGGGGTTTTTTTCCTTTTTTTTCTTGTTTGTTTATTTTCCTTCATTTTTATTGACCAAGACTTGCAACTGGCAGACACCAGTTTGGAAGTATAAACGGCATCGTGTCATATGTAACTGCAGTTAGATATTCATCCAGACTCCTTTGAAGTGTATGGTTAGGCGATAGCTCTGAAAATGTGAATTGCTTTGTTTGGCATTTGTCATACATAGTAATTCTTTGTGGAGTCCTGGTGTTCTGTAGTAGTAATTACCAGATGTGATGGCTTAAAGATGTTTCTGAACACTAACTTCTGTTTCTACAGAGTTATGACTGAAAGTGTGTCAGGACAAATTCATTTGTGTGTGAGAAATTGCTTAAAAATATGTATGCCAAAATGTAAAAGTGCTCTTGAGGAAAATGTTAAGCCATTAATTTCAGAGTCTGGGAATTGAAACAAACTCTTGGCTTCTTTGAGTGCTGAATCTGTAGGATTTTTGAGGTTTTGCTGGTGGGTTTTAATACCGCAGCCAGAACCAAAGCTGTTACCCTTCTAAGTGAAACCATGGTTTCAAGTACAGTGCATTAAGACTTGGACCAAACTGTTTGGAATCTTTTTCTGATTCCCTTTCCTCTTCTGGGAACAACACACTGTAACTTCCTGGTGAATTGGATTATAAGCAGTGCTGTAGGTATACCTAGAGAGTTTACTCTTCAGAACTGCCTTCTGTAGGTGTATACTTGGTCGTTGGCCTGGGCTTCTTCAGTGATCTAAGAGCTACAAGTGTTACTGAGACTAAGAAAAAACATGTACTTGGCCAGAAACACTCTTACTGCATGCTAGCTGTTCTAAATTTGGATGTGACCACTTGTAATCAGTTTATTTTTCTGGGGCAAAAACTCCAAACATCAATGATCTCTCTTTCCTTCTACTTTTAATGTTGTTTAAACTTCATTAATGCAATTCAAGCCTGTGTTGAGGCTCCACTCTCAGTGGTGAACTGATTTTAGACTGTTAAAGAAGCTTATTTCTGTAATCTACCAGGACTAGAGATACCTTGGCATTTCCAAGGCTGTGTAGTTGATGCCTTAGGTTTTAACTTCTATGTTTTTCAAATCCTGTACTGCCTAGTGTGTAACTCTGAAGTTTCTTGTGGTCTGTTAGCTACTGTTCTCTCAAGCTAGTTAGACATAATAAGCTACTCTAGGTTTGCTCCCCAAGGACACCTAGATTGTCCCAGGCCCCAAAATATGTAAACTAAGGCCTCTGAAGAGGAGGGCAAACTTGGGGTAGTTACATCATTAACTGGGGTTGTAATTGGAGAATTGATCCTGATCGGCAAATGAACCAAACTTACAAAAGTGTGAAGAACCCATGACCCGAGGTCCATCTTGGGTGTAGCCTTTTGACTGCCCAAGGTGTACCTTGAAGGCCCTTCAAATAAATACCTACCTTTATTCCCTTATTCTTGTCTAGTCTCTGTTTTTAGGTGGCCACCCCAGGCATCACAGTTTTGCTGATGGGCACCACTGAGCTTACAAGTGCCAAACTCCTCTTATTCGATGTGCCTTGTAGTGCTGAGTAGCTGGTAAATGCTTGGGGTTTTAGTTAGCTGATATCTTTGGGTGTTGACTTAAGATTTTGAGTGAGCATAGTATTCTTTCAAAGGCATTAATTCATCAACTGCTGTAGTAAAAATCTGTGGAGACATGTGAAGGAATTTGTTCCCCATATGGAGGAATGACACAAATAGAAACTTGGTTCACAATTAATATAGGCTGGGTCTAGCTTTTGTTTAGTAACTAATGATAAAAGTGTTGGATTTATATTTTCCCACAGTATGAAGGAAAAGCAAGTATGTTCCTGCCTTCCAAATGTGTTTAGCAGTAAACTTCCAGTTTTGTTCTTGGGTGTTTTTTTCTGGAACTCAGCAGCACTAGACCATTGTCCCATGAACCTTAATTGCTGGGGTTCTTTTCTCTAATATTTGTTTCTTACTCAAATTAATCTAAATTCTGTGGGGAAAAAAAAAAGAAGTGGGTACTTTACAAAAAGACAGTTGTTATTCATTTGATTTGTACAGGCAGCTTTAACTGCAGGACTATAGAGCTGTATAGGTTGTGCTTTGAGGGTTGTGGCTGCCTCATGTGTCACAAGTGGGACAGATGAATTTTCCAACCTTTTCCTTTAGTGCTTAACTACTGCACAGTGCTTTACTACTATGCCTTTAGCATATACTTTACTTTTTATTGTCAGGGTCTGTTTAACATGGTATTTCTGCTGACTTTTTTTGATGTAAAAGAATGAGATGTGACACTGTTTCTGAAAAGCCTGCGAGGCTTAATCTGGTCTAAGAAGTCCAAGAAAGAATTTACCCATCATTAGTGTGGTACTAGTCAAGGTTTAGTGCTTTGGGCTGGGGTTCCTGTGCAAGTTGTTCCTTGTAGTTCTGATCAATGCAGAGTCTGCATTTATGTTGTCGTCACATTTCAGGTTGAAATGTACATCACCTGTGCATCAAATTCCTTAACCCAGTCTGAAAATCTGTGTATGAGAATTAGATCATCTAGTTTAAGGTCTTACATAAGGTCCTGACTTTACAGGACTCAGTGGCTGTGATGTTGGTTTTGCTTTTTGTATTTTAGCACATACCTACTGATAGAGCTTTTTGGGGTTTCTTTCCTCTCCCCTCACCTTCCAGTTGAATTGTCAGTAACCTAGTTAATAGTTAGGATTAATTGTGTGCTCTCATATTAACAGACCTTGAACATTATCAGAGTTTAATATTGATGTCCAATTTTGCTTGTGTCTATAAAGTTTGGTATCTCTGTGTAGGTTACAGCATCTATGCTGTGAGAAGCATCTCTTATGTAATGTGCTCTCTCTTTAACTGGATTTGCACAGGGTAGCTTTGAAAGAGTGTCATGGCATTTGTACATCTATTTATTTACACATGAGGATTGCTTCCTCTTTTTTTAAATGACATGAATTTGTCAGAGGCCATTTGCTAGTTTAAAGTGCCGCTCAACTGTGCCGTGCATGGATTTTCCTATGTTGAGTAAGCAGCCTGTAAAAAGCCACTCAGTCTTTGAGCAACTGGGCAGTGCTGTGTATTTCTCTTAGCTTGGTAGCAGAAAGCCAGCCTCCTGCAAGGGAATGAAGGACTGCAATTCAGTTGGCCTGTATCTTTTTGCTTGGATATTTTCTGAAAGTGTCTATAAAATAGTCGATTTTTTAACAACCTTTACATAGCTGGTTTTATGTATAATATCTAAGCCATGGCTTGGATTTACCGTATGCAGCTGGCAAGTAGAAGACACTGAATGCTTTGTCAAACTCTGCATGTATTTTGGATAGGTGCATCATGCTAATACTTAATGTGGATTGTTTATCATTTTAAGATTGGCTTGGCCCAAACTTTAACAGCCAAAATACATGAATATTTCTTTGCTGTCAGGTGGGGTAGAGTATACCCCATTAAAGAGGTATATGCTTAGTACCATCTAAAAGTTTTCCTTGCTCTTAGAAGTACAGAATTTGTTTCTCAGAGATGACCTTTATTGACCTATATGATATAATAGAGATTCATATCTTTTACCTCATATTTCAGATATGGTTCCATACTTAAATTTTATTTTCAGTTGCAATAAGTTATTCTCTGCGTAGTTAACTGTTGCTTTGAACATCATTTACTTTGCCTGTTAGAGTTTGTTCTCACAGTAGTCAGTCATGTCCACAGTGTTCAGCATCTTGTCCATACACAGACCAGGAACATAACTGTGACTAGAAAAGGCAATGTGGTTTGTCTGCCTACAGTATTTGTTGACTTGAAGGTAAGGACTCAATTCTGAAAATCATACAGTGTAAAGAATATTTATCATTCAAGCAGATAAAAAAAAATCAGGTCTACCATATACTAATTTAAATTGTTATTCTCTTACTGTAGTCGTAGTTCTTCCTTTATTCTGAGGCAGGCAGTGCTGAGATAGGAATACAGATACACCAAACACAGTGAGGTCATGTGAACTGTGGAAATTTTATTCTTGTTTTGGAATTCCTAGGGAAGATAAAGAAGGAGATGATAATAATAATTATTTTTGAGGAAATCCAGGATGAAAATCTTTTTGATTCTGTCTTGATTTCCTTATTCCCTCAATTTTCTGCTTTAATTTCTTAATATTATGTACTGCAGTGTTTTGCTATGAATCAATATTCTTAACTTGGTTGGGGAAAAAAAATTTCCACAATATGGCATGCCTTCTCCTGTTGGATATTTTCTCTCACTCGCAGGAATTTGGTTGATTTGATAGTGTATTGCTCTCTTTCATCTCCTGCATTTCAGACAAAAAAAAATTTTAAAAATGAATTATGTATTCAGAGGTAAGAAATTTTTTGGAATGTGACATATCCTGGAATTTTCTGAGATGCTGGATCATGACTTATCTCCAGTCTTGCCTGATGACAGCTAAACTTCTTGCACTTCTGAATTGCAGTTCAACATCCCAGGACTGTTTGATTGTATATTCCTTTCTTGAATTGAATAAATGATAAAAACTATTTTCTTTTTCCAGGTTTGTTTTCAGCAGGATCAGTCCCTGTTTTCACTTCTGCAAGCTCTAGCCCTGGAGCTCTGGGTGGGGGAGAACAAACAGAGGGGCTGTGCTGTTGCTAAAAGGAAGTGACATGGATCCGGTGCATACAGCTAATGTAACTATGATGTAGTACATTTTGGAAATGGTCCTGCCTGCCTGCCTCCCTCACCCTCCAAAGATCCCACCTGAGATGAAGATTATGCATTCAGGAGCTCTTCCCTGGAGCTTCTTCTAGATGCATAAGTGATTTCTGTGGCGCAAGTAGTGATGGCTCTGTCCTTTTTCGGTAGAGAAGCATCTGTAGGTCCGATCACGTGAGCAGCCAACTGCTGATCGTCCTGTTACAGGACCCCGGGTTCAGAGATGGGAACACATCTCAGATCCATCAGTGACAGTACATCTCCAGGTCCTGTTGCATTGGTTTGTTGTCTGCTTCTAGCAGATACCAAGATTTGGTTTAAACCAGCTGGATCCTACTCACTGCCGTGGCTCTTGCTCCTCACATAGCTCATCAGTCTAGCAGCCAGAATTAGTTCTGTCCCCTCGCATAATGGCCCTAGAAGAAGGGTTTTCTGAAAGTCAAGGCTGTGCAGCCATCTGACCACAAGTAAAGAGTAGTAACTAAATGGATGTCTTTGTTTCTCATGGCATTAGATCAATAGAGAGATGCAATGAGAAATGGAACCTGGTGTGGTTCAGAATTGTAGGCAAATGCTAAAACTATTAATGTGGTGATGAAGAAGACACAGTTTATCTTGCTAATGTTAATGTTACCTTAGGGGAAAAAAGAGTAGTCCCGAAATCTTCCTTCCTTCAGTTTTTCTGCAAAGAACGGGAAATACTTCTTTTACAGAGCTAGGCTATGGGAGTGGTTTTTTTGTTCCCCTTCACACGTTGTCTCTGGCTCCAGTTACATTTAGAAATATACAGACATACTTCAGTCTTAATGTGGCTTTTACACTGTAAATGATTGCTTATTGTTCAGTTCACTGTTTCAGTGTTTGGTCTAGGTAAATTTTGCATGAGCTTCTTTTCCTCTTTCAGAGACATTTCTGATGTGCATCCTTGCTGTGAGACACATCACATGTATGAAAACTGATCAGTTGCAGCTGAAATAGCTGCTATCATGAAATAGCTAATGATTTGTTGACTCATCTGTTTGAGATGGCACTGCATCTGGTCTAGTTCTGTACAGAGACACCAAATCAATCTACTATGAGTTGTCCCAGTTTCTTCAGTGAAAAGGGACTGGCATCTGCCAGTCTTGCATTGTATCACCTCCAAGTAATGAGGACTGCTGTTCTTTCGTAGGTGTAAAATGCTGTCATATAGCTGTCATATTTTGAAATTCAGGTTAGAATTAATTCCATCTTCCAGGACTTGATTTCAGATATACTGTGGGGCATTTGTAGATAATGCCTGCAGTTCATGACCAAAAATTGTGGTTTTACACTGCACTTTCCTTAGTTGTCCATGTGGTGCTGTATTTATAAGGCATGTATGGCTGTCAGGATACTAAACAATACTGGCTTAAAGTTGCAGGCCTAATTTTTGGGATAATCTAATTTCATAAAGTTGGGGGTGATACCAGTGTGAAATATGCTGGGAATTGCTTCTCTCCACAGCTGTTTACATGGAACTGTGAATAGCCTTTCTGCTCAGGACTTAATAGCCCTTGAGATCTAAGCAATGAATGTGTTCAATTCTGGTAGTTCTTAGCTCTTGCTTCTTTTAGGCACCTCATCGTTATTGAAGACAGTGATTAGTTTAGGGATGTAGCAAGGATAGTCTTGGGGGGTTTTTTTTTAGGTTTCTTTTTCCCAGAAGCACCACATTCAGTGTTTTCATCTTTTAAACACAAACACATAGTTTGTTTGATGTGTCAGGTGTCAGTAACGAGTACTTATTTAGCTTCAATATGCTGTTTAACAGGTCATGTTCCCCTAGTAATCCTGGTATGGAGTGTATGGAGATGAATCTCATTTATGCATAGGGGCTAAAGCAAGCTGCATTACTGTATTAAATTAGGTATGGCACAATTCTGTGTTTACTTTGGGGACTTCATTATCTGCTGTTTTAAATTTGGAACTGGGTTACAGAAGTTCCTGGGTTTTAATCCTAATTCTTTCATGCAATTTAGAAGTTGTTTTTATTTTTCTGAAGATAGGAAATTGTGTTCCCATATCCTCCCCACAGGCTTTTAGTCCCAATAATATTTGTAAAGAACTTAACCAAGAGAACTGTCATTAATATATATTATTTCTGACATTATATATATTATAATTTCCTATAGGAGTCATCATTTAAGTTCAGATGCATGTAAAATGTGTGAGGTGATTACTGTTTAGATTGTAACATATTTCATTACTCTCAGACTTGTCCAGAGCAAAATTAGGGAAGTTCTTCACATCCATTTAAGGTTTTTATGACTCATCTATTTGGGAGTAGAAATATCACTTGGGGTTCATGTGAAAGGTGATCAGAATATTTTAACGTGCTTAAAACTCACCTTTATTCTGTAGTAAAGCTAGATCACTATGCAGTGGTCTTTAAGCAAGTAGCAGAACATTTCTTCTAACTGAGACTAATGGAACATCTGAATATCACAAATTCAGATTATCAGAAAGGGGAAGAGGCAGGGAAGTAGCAGATTGTGTGATTCTGTGAAATCAGTGAAGTAAATCCAATGTGAAGGACTTGTTCAAAATAGAATTCTGGTGGTACACAGGAAGTAAAGGATGTTAAAGAAAACTGCAAATTCATTGCTAATTTTGCAAACTAAAATGATTCATGATGCAGCACAGGTTTGTTGAGAGGGAAGCTGGTTCATGGATCCTCTGCTTTTTTCTTTTTGTTTTTCCTTTTTGTTTTTTTTAAATTTATTTTTCAATTCTCCTTAATCTCTTTCCATAGAAACTTCAAGGCAAAAGTGCAGGTTCTAGTAGTGAAAGGCAGACTTGTGATATCTGGCTTAATTTTTATTTTGTTCTGCAAAGCTATTTGCTGATAGGTTATTTGTGGTTAAATCCAGAAGACTTAAATTTTTCAGTATTAACATTTAGGTTCTTGCCATGCCAAACTCCCAAGCGGATCATGTTTTAGTTCTCATGTGTATGGTGGAAAGTTAGAAATGGAAGACTCTCATTGAAATGAAAGGGTATTTACTGCTCAGTGTAGAAAAGAAGATACAGAGTCTAGACTCAAGTCCTCTTAACTTTCTCCCTTATAACCCTTGGGATTTATAGTTGTAAGCCTCTTTGGAAGTTTAAAACATTTCTGTGGTTAAAGGGTTATTCCCTTCTAACATGTCTGATAGATGTGCCTCTAGACAGGGTTATGACATTCAGAGAAACAGACAAAGGTATGAGCTGTTAGCTCAGAAATACATTTCCGAAGTAAGTCCTGTTCACTAACAAGTGATCCTGTCCATGACACTTGTAGGGATGTCTAAGGATGACCCGGGATATCTCATGAATCCTTAACCTGACTACTGCCACTGGAAGAACTGTTCTCACTGTCCATTGTGTGCTTCTGCTGTGCCTTTTGTATTTGACTTTCTCATAAACCATAATCATTCAATTCAGCACAAGGTATTTTCTGCTGCTGTGGTGAGCTGGATTGTCTCCAAGTGGTCTGGCAAATGCTGTCTAAGGAAGAACGGGAACTAGGGGGAGCACCGAGCGGTTGGGCTGGTACAGCCACCTCCTGCAAACTGGTTTTAAATGTGAACGAGCCATAATTTAAGTTCTCCAGTGCAGGGAATAGAGAAAATAATTTACAGATAGTTTAACTTAGTTCAATTTACATCTGGAAGTAGCATGCTGATGATTTTTGAGATGATGGGAGAGCAAAGGAAGTTGATTGTGTGCTTTGAGAGGGCAGGTTGCACAAAGGAGTAAACAAAAAAGGAGCTACCCTTGAAAAAGTAGAGCGTTTCAACTTTTTTTGAGGGAAAAGTGTTTTATGTCATCACTTTGAAGGTGTTCCTCATTCCAAAAATAAAGTAATGAAGAATGCACTGGGCTAGAGAGTTGGGCCTAGGGCAAGTATAACCTTCTATGTGCCAGTTGTGAGGGCCCCTTCTCAAGGAGGTGAGATTGGTGGAAGTTGTGGTGACTGACTTGGGAACTTTTTTCTCCCCTCTTTAGTGTGTGGATGTAACACTCTTGGTGTGTGTGTTTTTGCTTTAAATGGGGGTTGCTTGGTCAAATGGCAGTTGGTTGGTGTTATGTGGGTAGTGGTGAACTGCACAGCCATGATTAGGGGGAACAGGTGCTGGGCTTGCATGAGATCAGGTCCGTTGGAGAACTTCTCTTACACAAAACCTTGAGCCATGGCAGAGTTTAGGCTGTGAGAGGAAGGAGATTATTGCTTGTGGTCCCTTAATGTGTGTTTTCATCTCACCCCATTGCTGGCTGCTCTTTCTGCCTCTCAGGGGAAGGAAGAAGCAGCTTTTCTCTGTGTAGTGTGCCTACAAAACCTTGTTTATTTCAGGAGCCACCTCTTACAGAGAGCTCTGAGCATTGATTTTTTTGAGACAGATGCTCTAATGGAAATAAGCATTTATATGTTAGTTTCCAGAATGTCTTCATTTAATCAGCTCTTGCTTTCAGAAAGGCTGTGTTGTATCTCTTTCATTGAAACCCTGAGGCACCAGGGAGCGCAGGTGCAGCCACTCGCCTCGACTGTTCGGTACAATCTGTAAAATTCCATCTTTCACTTGTTAAAGATGTAGAACCATCACTTCACTGTATCTAACATGTTACAGGCGGTAGCTGTGATGTGGTCACTCTGTTAACTGTGTTCTGTGTAAGTGAAGCATCAAATCAGTACCTTTGAACATTAACTACCACTTACTGTCGTAGCAAAAGGCTGTAGCAATACCAGGTACCCACATCTGGACTGGGAACATTGCAGCTGATTATCAGGCTGTTAGTCCCCAAAGTCTGCCAAGAATACAGAGTTTTTAGGAAAAAAAATGGTTAAATCTAAATAGCCTAAAAAGCCTTTCTAAAGGAAACCTGAAGTATAAGTGAGTTTAATTAAGTTGGAAAATTTGTCACATGGACCAGTTATTAGGGAGGTAAACACCTTGTATTTATGGAAGAGCTAAAGAATTTTAGCCATGAAAGAAATGCTGCGTGATTATAGACTCAGGAAACTTTATTTGGGTAGGAGGAAGTGTTTAATTTCAGTCTGCTCCAGCCAACTTTTCTGTAATACTCCATGATGCTAAATGCCAACTAATCACTGTTTTTAAAAGTTACTTTGAAGTAAACTTGCATGTTCCATATAACCTGGGAGAAGAAACTGAATATTAAGTACATTTTGATCTGCTTTCCTGGTAAAGATGCTTGCTGTGTTTATTCAGCTATACTTTAGTATGTTATGCTTACCATTTCTATGGAATTTTCTGACTCTGTTATCTGAATTTTCCTGTTTCTCTAAAGAATGGTGATTGAACTTTTCTGTGTGCAAGTCTGACTTTAAATAGGCAGTAAAATAGCAGAGTTCGAAACATGTTGCTTCCCAGTTTCAGTTCTGTGATGTGGACATCTTGTATAGAAAAATCTTAATGGGATTATGTATGGTTTGATTTTATTAAAATTAATTTTGCCCGAAAGTTCCCACTATAACTGTTGTAGTTCCATTTTATTATGGATGCAGAGCTGCGTGCTGTTATAAAGCCCAGGTGCTTTTGCTGTTTGAACACTGTAATCTATTCCCGCTCTTTGTTTTAAAAGCCTCTAAATTTGATAGTATTTGTAATTCACTGATGGGATGTTAGTTGTGCATAAATTGTAGTAGGAATGGTCAATTGTGAGAAATAAGTGTGTACTTTTCTCCCTACCCCCTTCATTCTGGTGTGTGACACTTACTTGCTGGGGCACAGCTGTGATTTGACTCTTTTTGCCAAATGGAGTTGTCAGGTCTTCTGTGTGTTAATGTTCTAAAGCTGATCCAGTAAGCCCTGTGCGTGTGTGTGTGTTGGACAACTCTTATGCCTAAGAAATGAGGGGTTATTTTTATTACAGTGTCTTCAAAAATGGCTGCTCGGTACTTACAGAGAGCCTTTACCAGTTGTTCTAGTAATTTGTAAATCTCTTATGTATGGACAGGCATTCAGATTTTTAAAATCAGCGGCTTATCTATGCTAAGTAAAGCAGAATCAGGTATTTTGTCCTTGGTTCTGTTGGGGCCTAAGATCAAAATTCCTTCTGAGTTTGGCAAGCAACTCTTGCATTGTTTTCTGAACATGTTATTTTTTATTAATTTTTTTTTTTTTACTTCCTTGATGCCTTCATGTTTGTGAAGTAGCTTGTACACGGGCACTGGTGTGCTGCTGACAGGTGTCAGAGTGGCCTGGGTGAAATGAAGTGTGAGACTTGTGCTTAGGTGTGGAGACAGTCCTACAGATACAGCTTAAGAAGAGAGCTGCAGAGAAGCCTGAGCCTGAGGAAATCTATAAATAATGGATGCCTTTGAGCACTATTTAATACAAAGGAGATGTAAGGGTAATGGAAGTGATTGATAATCCAAGTTATTAGCTGACATCCTCCCTTCTAAAATGATTACTTATGTAGGTCATTTGATTTTCTTAAATTATATAGTGAGAATGAATTGTCTTTGGTGGGTTTCCTTCATTCTGGCTAGTTTTGTGGTTTAATTCTGACTAGCAGTTATTTCAAGTTCTGACTTTGCAACTGTTCCGCTGCAGTTTCCCTAAGAAGAAGCTATTTGCTATAAATATGAACAGGTTTGCTTCAAAGTGAAGAGTTGAGCAGAAATTGAAGTGGGAAAAAGGCTGAGAGTTCAAAGTGAGAATGCATATTAGTGGAAACACTGTGTGAGGCTTTTGGAGAGCAGCTTTTGTTTGATTCTGAACTAGTCTGGGTGAAGTCCACCTTTTTTATAGTTGATATTTAAAGGGTTTTTTTCTACTTATTTCATAAAACTTGGTTACGAATAAAATTAATTTTCTTCTTGTCAAACCTGGTTTTCCATTATTCTTCAAGTGGGAAAGCTTAAAACTTGTAGAAAACTTGAAAGGACAGATCCTATCCTGGAAAGGCACATTTTCATATTGAGAAGATGAAGCAACATTTCCTGCTTCTTTCTGCATGTGGCATGCTTGCTCAAAGAAGACAGAGCTTAAGAGGAAGCTTTTACCTGAGTATGGTTTCCAGTTCTTGCACCTTTAGATCAGCACCGTTCTTCTAAATCCCGCGAGTGTTTTCAGCAGGGCTTTGCTGCCTGTTGCTGCTGTAGGTCAAAGATCAGGTTCTGGTTTCAGAGCGATTGCTAACCTCCAGGCTGACTAAATTGTGCAAGTGAAGATCTTCCTTCAGAAGTACTGGAGAAGTCAGTGCGCAGTTATTTTCCATTGAGGTGGCTTGTTTTATTAGCACGGAGATAATGGTGTCTGCACCTAAAAATTACTCAGATAATGAGCAAAGGTATGGGTTGCTTTAAAACTCTTGCTGTTCGAGGTAGGTTCTGCCTCATGGCTCTCAGGTCCCACGCTATGTTAATGAAAGCAATGATCCTGGGTGAGGCAGGTGTAGAACAAGTCTTTTCTTCCTCCCACAGTCTTACTTTGATTTTTTTTTTTCTTTTTTCATTTTTAGGGGTTAAAAAATACAGTAGTTCCTGAAGACAAAAAAAGGTGTGTTCAAAAGATACTTCAAGGAGAGAAAAGAAATACAAGAAATTAGGTAATTAGAGGTTTTAAGTACATGGTGAGGACTATCTATTTAAATGAAGGTGACTTGCAAAGTTTGTGTGTTTTTTGTTGGTTTGTTTGGGGTTTTTTAATGGATGCTGGAGCCACAAGGTTTATTATGATTCTTTTAAAATCCATTCTGGATACAAAAGTGAGGGAAGGATCTCACAGTTATGACAAGTCACAAGTCTGTAATTTCATTTTGCAATTAGTTCAGTCATGCTGACTGAAGCTTTTCATGCTTATAAATTCAGTACTGTTCATGATTAATATAACAATTAGAATTTGTGTTAAAGTAGATAAACACACAGAAATCCTCTGTGTTTGGCTTTACTGAGAGCAAAGACATATCCACTGAAGCAGACAACATCATTCTTAAGTGCTGGGTAAGATGGAAAATAACTGTGACTGAAAATGGGTAATGTTCTTCAACTAACAGGACTTAAAATATGAACACTTGTCTGTAGGAATCCTTCCTTTAAAGGCAGTTTCATCCTGGTTGCTAAGAGAGAATCTTAGGTCAGTTGGTAGCAGTAGAGATGGAAAAACGGCCATTTCCAGTTTGTCCCCTGAGCCTCAATTCTACTGGGATGATGGCAGTGTGAACCACATGTGCCTATTGACAATTCCTAGAGGGTATTTGGTGTTTTTTTAAATTCTGACTATAGGAGGCTGAAAGCAAGCTGATGCTACCCAAAAAGAGTATTAGAAGCACTAAGAAAGAGTTAGCCCTTTAGCAGCTGGTAACATCAACTTTTAAGAAAAGGGCTTGCTTTTTGGATGAGTAAGATGATTTTAGAGGTCATTGTATTAAAACTGCTACCGAACAAACATGAAGTCTCTATCTTTAGATAAGCTTTGTATTAGTCTTCTGTATTATTCTTAGTACAGCTTTCAGTCACAAAACAGAACTTAAAAATAATAGCTATATAGTGAAAAAAAATATATATAGAAACTGAATAATGTTCTGATACTGAAGCAGTTTGGTATTTGGTGTCCTTACATCTGGCACTGTTGGAAAAAGAAATTCTGCAAACAGTAAATTTATCAGTAGAATTTGAGTCTAAAACATGCAGACTTGTTAAGTAGGTTTTCTTTTTTGAGTAACTGGTTGTGAAGGCAGTTTGTCGTTCACAGAAGGGTAATCTGTACAGGTAGCAAAGACATACTGGACAAGGAAGGTGGGAAAGTGGTTGTATTTATTCACGATCTCTTCTACTGTGCTCTCAAACTTGAAGGCTAAGAACAGAAAAGGCTGAATTTCTCATGTTTCCTTCACTTTGTTAAACTGGGTGTTCTTAAAAATGTATATTCAAATGAAGCAGGACTAAGATAAGGTCTAGCACTTGTTAACAATAAAAAGTACCAAGTTCCAGTTACATACGAGTGTTCTCTTATATCTGCATTAAAGCAATGTTGTCTGCTTTCATCTTTCGTTGTTTGCATGAAGGCAGACATCAATTTCTTTGAAACTCTCAGCATAATGGATCGAGTTTCTGAAAGATTTGCTCTAATAACTGGGGGAGAATGTTGCCAAAATCCAAAGGAAATTGTGAAATGTAGTTTAGTAATCAGTGCAATGTGTTTTAAATTTAGTCCCTGAAGTCTACCTAGCAGAAAAACTGTTGGTATTAGGGAAAGCTGTTGGTGTTAATAAAGTCACAAACTAGAAAAGCAAAGACAGACTTAATTTAGCATTTACCATTTAACTCCCAAAAGTTTATGTAGCTGTACTGAAACAATTGCTTTCATTGGCAAGATTGCAGTTTACTTCCTCTCAACAGTTTGTGTTACAGTACCTTAATTATATTCAACCATGAAGTTCCAAGTGGAAGAGATTTTGTCGACATCAAAAAATTATTAAAAGCCTTTTTAAAAAAATTTTTTTATGCCCTATCAAGGATGTTGTTGGTGCAGATGGAGTAATGTCGCTGTTGTGTGGCCTGGCTGGTGGAGGAAACTGTTGCTTTTCCCTAAGAATTCCTGGCTCAGGAACTCCTGGCGGTGTCCGGGCACCTCGCATACAGCTTCTCCCTCACCGTGCGATGGAGGCACGCGGCCAAGCCCACACAGAGCTTGCTAGCTCGAGCGGTATCAGAAGTAAAGAGTCCAGAGATGGCTCTTGCGAGGGATCCGATGTTTATTCTGACCGGCACGCAGGCTGGCCAGGTAGCAAGAGAACGGGCTCCGCCCGCCAAGTTCTTTATCAAGGGACACAGACAGGGGAGGGACAACAGCTGAGGGCCAATGTGGTGTGACCCAAGGTTAGAGTGACTGTCTGGCTGCTGACCAACCAGGGGGACCCTCCTCGCACAGGTCACAAGACCAGGTGAGGGGATCCTGGCCAGCTGACTAGTGGGGGGTGTTAGATCTCTGAATTCACCCACCACCGAGCTGCTGAGCCCCCTGGTTCCCCAGCCATCCCAGCTGGTGGCTCGGGGACTACAACAGAGTAAAAGGTTGAACTTGCAGGTTGTAGGTTGTACTTTCTGAAAAGATCAGCTACAGGTTACTGTGAGCTCAGTCCTGCTAGGTTGAACCATTAGTGGCTGCCATACTTTGAAGCACTTCCCTAGGTAGTTCCAGTGCTGGGGAGTTGGTGTGGGGCTGGTGCTGCACCCGGGCTGGCTATGAGGAAGAGGTAGGGTGTGAGGTATCTCTGTAGCTCCTTGGCTTTGAGTTGTGGACTTGGGCTGACTCTGCTTGGGTGGGTCCCAGGCTTTGTTGCAGGGGACAATATGTACACTATAGCTCAGCTTGCCTTTATCTAGGGTAATGAGAGTCTGTCTCTGTGTATTGATTCAGACTGCAAACAGTGGGGCTGTGCAAAATGGGGTCCCAGGTTTAGACTTGTCCACTTTTAGATAGTGCAGCTGCTGTAACTTTTTTCCTGTCTCTGGAGGAAAAGAAAACCAACTTCGCCTTGTGGTATCTCTTCATCCTGATAGAGTTAAAAAGAGTAATATTTCTTTATCAGCAGGACACAGCTTTTGTTCCCATAGCTCTATAAAGCTCAGTGGTGTGGAATATGTTTTACCACATCTCTAAATTGATCTGTTCCAAGTATGTTCTGAGTAACTAAAAAAAAGGACGAAAACCCAAAAAGATAAATGCTTAGCCTTTTAGCGAAGAGTGTCTTTGGAGAAGAAGGCACTTTGAAACTTCTCCAAATGTTTGAGTCACAGGCATAGTTCTGTGGGATGTGGAATACTATTCTGTCAAAATATTGTCTAACTGACCCCATTCTTTATAGTTTGTGGTTCAGATTAGAGTACAGATATTGAGCTAGCTACGTGTTTGGCCTTTGCTTGTGCCAAGCACACCCCAAATGTTGGCCTTTATGAAATTCCTTGTCAGGATGGTAAAGTACAGAGTTCCCTCTTTGTCTGATGTAAGGACTCTGATACCCTATTGAGTACATGGGCTTATGTAGGCAGTCCAGGTGTGTTTGGGTAGGTGTCATTAATGAACTTGGCCCATAGTAGCACTGAAATTTTTGTCTTAACTTCTGTTTTCTCTAAGCACTTCTTTAAAATAGTATTCTCTTTAGATAATGTGTGTGAGCTTATATAAAAGCATACCATGGTGTGCTCATTGAGCTTAGAGGCCTTAGCGACTGGTATCTCTCAGCCTGAGTCTCTCCATGTGCTCATTACCCCAGCAGCTCCCTTTTTTTATAAGAGAGAAAGGTGTCAGCTGTAAAATGCAACCAGTCTTGTCTCTGGCATGCAGATATCCACTCTCTCTATGTTTAACTTCCTGGTGTTTAGGTAAGGTTTTACACTGAATCTCTCTTTTCTTATTTTGCTTGGTTTTTTTCTTTGCTGCACCACTTTGAACTACACCAGTGTAAGCTAGTGGCAAATCTTCTACTAGGTCAAATTATTTTATAGTTAGAAATTAGATGCAGTACAGTTTCACCTAAAGTAACAAATCTGTGTTTTGTTTGAACTATAGCTTATGATGTAAATCACACCCTACATTTGTTTTAGACTTCAAATGTTGGATTCTTCTCATATTCCTTGGCAAATTATTCCGGTGTCTAAGAGTAAGCTACAAACGTTCATCTAATATCAAATGCCAGCTACTTGATCTAGTAAGAAAAAAACAAAAGATGAAAAGAAGTTTGAAGTCTTTGTCATTTAGATTATGGCCTAGTTGTTGCTTTATTTTTTATTTCAGAAGTCGGTTAAGCAAAATGTAAGAACTCAGTTTTCACGTATGTGTGGGAGTGGGATGAGCTTCTCTTAAAATGTGGGCACCTGGACTGTAGGTACCAGTTGGGGATGAAGATGAAGGAGACCTGTCAATGGGCTTTCCCTGCCTATGTGTTTTGAGATCATTTATTCTGTCCCTGCAGCATCAAATACTCACCTGGTCCTCACTTTCTTACTGGCATAACTAGAATCCACGATAGTCTCTAGTTTAGCCTATGTTCTTTTTCGTGTATACGTGATCTTACGTTTGACTTGTCAAAATCCATATTGAAATAAATCTACTGTTGAAAGGAATTTGTCACCATAACTAGTCCTTTATTGCTTCCTCTGAATTTGTCAGTTTCTGATACTGGCAGATTATGCTGTCAAGTATTCTGCTTTGCAGACGTAAGTACAATACGAGCACTATTAAGTGTAATACTAATCTCTGCTGGACACAAATAGGAAACAGAAGCACCTTCTTCTTTCCCTTGTGGACTTCTATTTACCTGTTAATCCGGTTAATTGATCACATAGGTCAACATTTAACCCAATTGAAATTAAGATTATGCAGCTAAATTTTATGGGATTTATATGCTTTTATTCAACTCTCTGAACCATGATACTAGAGGTTAGTTTGTGGTTATGGTGGTTCTTGGAACAGAAGCTCAGAACTTATGAGAGAAATACTGAGATTGCACTTCATTATTTGTCAAATATTTGTATTGTGGAGATCTGGAGACATCTGAGTAGAGAGAAAAGAAAGATTTCATTGCTTTATTATTATATGATCTGATTAATTCTCAAATTAGTAATGTAAGAAACCATGGGTTACAAATGAGCTTAGCAGCCCTTCCATTATTTGCTGAATCGCTAGTATGGACATTGCAAGAGCTTCCAAGATGTGAGGCAAACATTAGAACGTGTGGAAGTAAAAATAAAACATAAAAGTTCTTACAGTTCTGAACGTAAAAGTTCTTACAGTGTAAAAAGCAGGATATGAAATCAAATATTTTTACAGTGTGGTTATGGCTGAATAGCACAAGTTGAAACCTGTCCTTTTCTCTTTACCAGGTATGAACTAGTTTATATGCACTCCAAATAGTGCATAGAATACGCTTCAAATCAGCCTATTCTGAGTAGTTTAGATGAACTTCTCTCAAAGTGGCTCTCAGGAAGATGGAGTTTAGTATTGTATTATGCTCATTTTTCTGAAGAAATAGAAAAAGCTACTGTACTTCGCTGCTTTTTTTGGTGCAAAATTATGTCAAAACTTTTGGAAATAAGGCCAGAAACAGCAATCCAGTCTTTAAAATAATATTCTGTTCCATACATGTGAAAGCAGTTTTTGAAAAAATGTTGTTGGAAACCTCAGATGGCAACCTTCAATTTAAAGGAATAGTAAAATGAGTCATACTTGAAACAAAAAAAAAGTCTATAGTGTATTTTGTCCAGTAATAGGAAAAGGATTGACTCTGGATATGAAACACTGAGCTTTATTGCATTTGCATTAGGCAGAATTATTAACATTGTATTGTAGAGGCTGTGGCACATTTTTGGCAAGCTGATACATTCCTCCCTTTCTCCGTTGCTTCCTCCCACTCAAGAGCTTTTGTCTTTTCTATCTGCTTTTTGAAGAGAGAAATGTGGTATGCATAAAGACCTCTGAAACTGTAACTCGAGTTTGGATTTGATATAAAGCTAAACTGTTACCATAAATTCAGATTATAGAAATACAGAAAGCTAAAAAACTTTGTATTCTTATTTAAATAAAGTCAAATATAGTTAAACTGTAGTATCAGGCAGTAGGGAATTCACAGCCTGACTTTTGCAGCTAATACCTGGCAGAGCTGAGAAGTGTCTATTGTTTAAGGTAATTGTGCCTTCTCCATGTGTGTTTGTGTCATCTTTTCTCCCTTGAGAGAAGGCTATTATGAAAGATAACAGTGAGTTAAATATAAGAAAAACCCAACACTTGTTGTCACAAGAAGTGTACAATAGTATGATGCCAACTACTGTCATGTTCTGTTTTTAGCAAGTATGAACTTGGTCTGTGGTTTTACTGAGAAATCCTGGTCTCTACTGGATGAATTTGGGGAAGTGCAACCCATAATTTTTTTGTTAGAATGGTAAGAACTTTTTATCATCAAACCTATTGAATGTCCCATGAACTGTACCTGAAAATAGCTGCTTGCCATGAGTTGATACCTGGAAGGATTCTTTTAAGCCTGTTATATGCAAAACCCCATTAGCAAGGTTCAAAGATGGCTCCGTACAGTGCACGCACACAAGATCTTTTATGAACAGCCTTGGAATGCTACATGTGTGGTTGTTTCTAAAACAAATAGATAGTAACTCTTCCCCTCTGCCTCTGTTTATATATAGACACAGATGAATTAAAAAGCTTGATTCATCTGCAGGCGGCTTTTTATTTATTTAATTCATTGAAATAAAAAAGTCTATAAAAAGTAATGCTCATCTTTAAATGGATAATGAAGTAGTTTAGGACTAATATTTATATAAATAAGTATTTTTTATAAAGCTAGTAATATGTAACTTTAAAGATATTTCACTGGGATGTTTTACATCTAAGGCTGAAGAATTATGTTCCTGAGATGAGAAGAGAGGGGGCAGGGGAGAGGGGGCTGAAGCTGACTCTTCATGGCCAAGGATATCTATAAATGGAGCATAAATACTAATACTAATTTTCCTTTTTAGGTCTTCTTCAAATTTTGTGCAGTAATCTATTAGGCTTGCATGGAAAGGTTTTGGTAGCAGGAAGAGCTCAGGGGTGACTTGTGAGAAGCTGCCAGAAGCTCCCCTCAGGTCTGACATAGGCAATGTCAGATGCCTCCAAGGCAGAGGTGCTGCTGGCCGAGGCTAAGCCCATGCAGTGGTGGGATAACAGATTTAAGAAGGAGAAAAAACATTTCTGTGTGAGAACAATTGCAGACAGACAGGAGTGAGCATATGAGAGAAACAGCTCTGCAGTCACCAAGGTCAGTGAAGGGAGGGGCAGGAGAGGCCCCAGGTGCTGGAGCAGAGATTCCCCGACAGCCCATGGTGAACACCCTGGTGAGACAGGCTGTGCCCCTATAGTCCATGGAGGCCCGCAGTGAAATAGACACCCACTTGGAGCCCCTGGAGATCCCCATGCCGAAGCAGGTGGATGCCCAAAGGAGACTGTGACCCTATGGGAAGGCTGCGCTGAAGGATGCTCCTGGCAGGACCTGTGGACCATTGAGAGAGAAGCCCAGGCTGAAGCATGTCTGTGTGATCCCATAAGGGACCCCTACTGGAGCAGTCTGTTCCTAAACAACTGTACCCTGTGGATGGGACCCATGCTGAAGCAGTGGGTTCATTAACTGCAGCCCATGGAAAGGACTCAGGTTGGAGAAGTTCATGGAGGACTGCCTCCCATGGGAGACACCCCATGCTGAAGCAGGGAAAGAGTTGTTTCTCATTATCCTACTCTGATTTGATTGGTTATAAATTAAATTATAAGCTCGACTTGGGAGTCAAGATTGCTTTGCCCATGACAGTAATTGGTTAGTGATGACCCTGTCCTTACCTTGACCCAAGAGCCTTTCATTGTATTTTCTCTGCCCTGTCCAGTTGAGGAGTGGGAATGATAGGAATGTCTTTGGTGGGCATCTGGTGTCCAGCCAAGGTCAGCCCACCACAAAATTATAACTATTATATGAAATTTCTGAAAAAACCAGAACAGCTAGTAATTTGATAGTGGAAGACATCTGGTTGCTTCCAGACAAAGCTTTTCAAGTGATGGGGAAGTATCTAAATAAATATCTTGTCTAGGAGATTGTCATGGGGTTTCAGAGATGCTTAAGAAGATGGAGCTCTGTTTGACTGGTGCAATGTTGCATCTTGATAGCTCTTGTACCCAAAAGTGTTGGTGAGGTCCAAAGTTCTCAAATACTGAGTTATCACATGATCCTTTCATCATGTTAAGTATAGATCCTTAGTGATATGCTGGCATTATGGCTTTTTGAGCTTCAACATCATCCTAGTGTTCGCTGCCTGACCCTTGTTGCCATTTTCTGCCCTTTGCATATTCATAATAAAACTGTAGGACCACTTTGTACAGTCACGGAGTTTTCTTTAGGAATAGACTAAAGAGTGTGTTCATTTTAGTAAAGTTGAATTAGGGAAACATCAGTTGGGTGAGTAATACCGTTCTTTTGTCCGTGTGGGCAAACCAGTTTTTCTTGTTCAGTGGTAACCAGCACAATGTAAAATATGTCCATTTGGGTCATAGTTTCTTTGTTTCATTTCTAATCTAGTATTTTGGGAGGATTGTTTTAAGTTTTTCTATGCTGCTTATATTGATCTCGAAATTTCAAATTCTGAAACCGTAATGAAACCAGCAATATGCTCTGGGAAAGCTAGCAAAAAATTCCATTATTCAGCACCTGAAGGCCTTTTATTTTGGTCTTTCCTTTATGAAAGTTTAGTGCTGGTTGTTTTCTCGACAGGTGTGTACAGATGTCACAGTATGCTTAGGTGCAGTTTATTGCAGGCAGGTGACCTGGTGGGGACTTTAATTGTAATATTTAGTAGCATGGTCCTGGTCATAACAATATTTCTGAAAACTGAATGTCCTTAAGCAGATTCTTTTGAGAAATTTGGCCTCGCAGTGCTCTCTGTTAGTCTTCCCATTTAGTGCTCAGAAAGGGTTTGATGAGCTTGTTGCTGGCTTTCAAACTGAAGACTGACCTATGATAGATATAGCCCTGGAGAGAAACTCCTTATTAAGGGTATGTTTCCTCTCCTCTTATATATTGGGAAATCTGTACAATAGAATAAGAAACTGTTGCCATTTTGTTCAATTTTGAGCATACTGGAATTAAAAATAAGTATCAGGAAAAACATTCCCCATACTTGATTTTTTCCCCTTAATTTTTTTTCTTCTCTCCCGGACTCATATAGCATAAACAGATATATATTGTGCAACAAATTTTGTTTTGGTTGGAGATTGTTAGCAGTGGCCATTGAATAGGGTAAGATCTGATAAAAAAACACAGAAGTTCTCTTTTTGAAAAGGAAGTAATATTATGAAATGGTCCACAGTATTGAAATTATAATTTATAACAGTTAATCTAAGCTTCTCAGTTTTGTAAACTAAATTCCATTTCTTTAGAAGTCATAGTAGTAAAGGACCATTGTCTGGTCAACTCTAAAGTGGAGTTCTCTGATGAGCTGTGTCTGACCTGTGGATCACCAGTAAGATTTTTGCTTTGCTGGAGCTTTTTTCTGAATGCATGTTTTGCTAAAAACCTAAATACTGTGACTCTAACAGACCTGTGTATTTGCTAATTAGTGATTGCCATCAATTTCTGGACAAAAATAATTATTTTAAAATCTTTTAATAAAATTGCTTCTTGTCAGTTGGTCACACCTTTTCCTTGGTGTGTGCAGAAATAACTTGTAGAGATGCAAGCGGTCTCTGCTTTCCATGCTCAGATGCCTCTTTAGACGTGTGAAATGCTGAGTGGTGTGACCCATAGTGCTGTTTCAAGACAGGCTTTCAAATGCTTGGTCGGAATTGTGTCAGTACGGACACGGCTTTGCGTATCTTGGCCTTTAGGAATGTTTAAGATGTTACAGGTCTCATGTTAATACTGGGATTTTCACTTAATGTATTGAGAAGTGATACAGTTTTGCTTGTTGAATGGATGGATGTTAATAGTAACTAGAAAATGAGTAAAATTTAAATAAATAACACTAATTTTCATAGTATCTTGGTTTTCTTCTTTAGTCATTTGTTTTGGTACCTGTTCCAATGAGTTTTGAATCTGATGGGTTAAACCACCTGCTACCGATGTCCATTGGGACAGTGAGCCATTGACCAGTATTCTCTGGATGCAACCAACAGCTCGATGTCCCAAAGGACATTGGTGACAAATGGCATCCCTCAGGTGTCTGTACTATTTAATGTCTTCATTAATGCCATAGACAAAGGGACCAGGTGCACCCTCAGCAGATTTGCCGATGACACCCTCTGCTCTGGTGAGACCCCACCCACAGTGCTGCATCTGGCTCTGGGAAGGACACAGACCTCTTGAAGTGAGTCCAGAGGAGGGCCATGAAGATGATTAGAGGGCTGGAGCACCTCTCCTGTAAGGAAATGCTGAAAGAATTGGGATTGTTCAGCCAGGAGAAGGCTCCTGATAGACCTTATTGCAGCCTTCAGTACTCAAAGGGGGCTATCAGAATGACAAACATTTTAGCAAAGTCTGTTGCAAAAGGACAAGGGGTAATGACTTTAAGCTGAAGGAGTCTGTTTGGATTAGACATATGGAAGAAATGTTTTACAGTGAGAGTGGTGAAACACTGGAACAGGTTGCCCAGAGAGGTGGTAAATGTCCCATATTTGAAAGTGTTCAAGATCAGGTTGAATGGGGCTCTGAACAACCTGATCTAGTCAAAGATGTCCCTGCTCATTGCAGGGGGGTGTTGGACTAAATGAGTTTTAAAAGCTCTCTTCCAACCCAAACTATTCTATGATTCTGCGAAAACAGTACTTTTTTGTGCAGGTATGATGCATTTCCAGTAATAAACTTACTCAGGCAGATCTTTGTATTCACTACCACACTCAGAAAAAAACCTTTCTGTTTTCAGAAGGTATCACACCCAACATTTCTTCATCTGCCATTCTACTTCTGTTGATCAGGTTGTGAAAAAGCAGTAGATGAAAGGGTGCATGCTGGGTGTTTGAGTTTTAGTGTTGGTTGGGGTCAAACATAAATAGCTGTATTTGTAGAGTAAGGAGGGAGAACTGCGCTGAACTGATTATACTTGTAAATGCACTGGAGTTTTACCTAGAGCACTGAGCCGAAATGGTTGCTTGTTTTGGAATAGATTTAATTAAAATTTTGTTCAAAGGCTTTTTAAAAAACCTGTTAAATCAGTTAGGGAGCCACTGATTTAGAGGGAACTGGTTAAGGACATACTGTTGGTTTCCTCTGATTTTCTTTGTTTGTTGGTGTTTCTGTAGATGTTCAGACTCCTTATGCCTTTAAGAGTTGCCTCATATCATACAGTGGTAGAGTGGCTGGAATGCCTGTAGCTGGATATACTAAAGTATATCTGGACTTGTGCAAAATTGGATTTTGTTTATCCCTCTTAGTTGCTAACCTAGCCTTAGGTTTGAAACAATTTATTATTTTAAAACACACTGAAGTTTGGGAATACATTGCTTTTTATAAGTGTAAAGATGATCTCATTTTTAGTCTTGACAGATGTCAAGCTGTTAATATCAGCTAGTCTCTACTTCTCTACAGCTTTTACTGTTGCTGTTTGCTTTGGACACTTTGTTTAAACCAGACCATTGTTCTAAAGTACGGTTCCAATTCTCAGAACTGCTCTTACCACCCTTTGCATGTGAGTGCAGCATTCACTATCCTGTGGCTTTGGTAAGTGCTTGTCATTTGGTAGCTCAGTCATTTGCCATGTACATTCAGAGATCTTTAATGCGTACTGTCCAGAACTAGTAGTTGTTTAAATTGTTGGTTATAACACTTCACCTCCTGACATGTGTGTGACATTGCCTTGCCCTAGAAATGCAGGGCAGGCCGTAAGGCATGAGTTAATATGTAAGATGAAAGAGCTGTATAATGTAAAACACAGAATATATAACCACCGGGATGCATCATTTAGGTTTTCTGAAAGTAACAATTCACTTTCATCACAGTTATAAACAGGGAGCTTGTGCTGCTGTTGAGAAGACAGCTGTGTTGCTGCCTAATTACGATCATTCCAGTGTATATCACATCTGTCAGTCAGGCTCTATTTTTGACTGCAGGAGCAAGCTTAGCCACGATACTTGTGTCATAGGGTTAAACAGAGTAGAGAGGCAATTTGGAGCTGGTTATGGTTTACTTGTTTTGTTTGTAATTTACTGCAATGGTTAAGTTAGAATAGGCCCAGTAAGAAGTTTTTCAAGAAGTGCCTTTTCCCTTACTTTGCCCTTTTTTGAATCTGAACTTCACTGCACCTCCTGCTTGTGTGTGCATGAGGAATGGAATGTAGAAAAGGTATTACTGGGATTGGCTTTGGACCTCAGTTTTCAGGTAAGTGTTTAGGGACCTGAAGGGCAATGGGAAGGACTTCTGTAAGTACCTCAGCAGCCAAAGGGAGATTAAGGAAAACATGGAAAAAGCTGAGGTACTAGATGCCCTTTTTACCTTGGTCTTTATTGGTAGGATTTGTCATCTGGAGTTCCAGGCCTTGGAGACTAGTGGGAAAGTCTGGAGCAATGAAGATTCAGGCCTCAGTAGAGAAAGACCAAGTAAGGGAACATTTTAAGAAGTTCACTGTACAGAAGTCCATGGGAACTGATGGAATGCACCAATAAGAGAAAGCTGATACCGTAGCAAAACCACTCTGCATTGTTTTTGAAAGACTGAGATAATAGAAGACTATTCTTGAGGACTGGAAGAACGCAAATGTTGCTTTTGCCTCCAAGAAGGACAGGAGGGTCTGGGGATTTGACGACTGCTCAGCCTCACCTAGACCCCTGGGAAGATGATGGAGCAAATTCTCCTGTGAAGCCATTTCCAAACGTAAGAAGGACAAGAAGATGATTAGCAATAGTTATTGTAGCTTTAAGAAGGGGAAATGTGCTTGACCAACCTGTCAGCCCTCTGTGACAAAATGACTGGGTTGGTGGAGGAGAAAAGAGAAGTCTGTACTGTTTGATTTTAACAGTGCTTTTGCCATTTTCTCTTTTAATACCCTCATTGACTATCTAGCTGATGTCATCTGGTCTAGCTAAGTAGTCAGGGAAAGAAATGCTGGTGAAATGCTGGGCTCAAAGGGGTGTGAGTGGTGGCACAAAGTCCAGCTGTAGGCCAATTAGTAGTGGTGTGCCCTAGGGGTTGATAGTAGGGCCTGGGCTGTTTATTGTCTTCATTAATACCTGAATGATTGGACAGTGTGCACCCTCAGTAAGTTCACAGATGATGTAAAATTGGGAGGAGTAGATGACACAACACACAGCTGTGCTGCTGTTCCTCTGGACCTTGACAAGCTAAAGACATGGGCTGACAGGACTCTCATGTTCAAAAAGGTTCCGCAAGCAAATCTGCTGGAAGGGTGTCTGCATTCTAGCATCATCATCCCTGTACTTCACTGCTCTCACCATTGCCAGCTGCTGGCAGACTGCTTGTACTCTGCCTTGAGCAGCATACTGCCATTTACACGTGATGATTAGACTAAAATATGCAAAAACTGTTTGGAGAGAACTATCAAAGTCCTAGAGAAGACTGTGATAACAAAATGAAAACATTTATTTTAAGGATACTTCAAGTGTTGACGAGGTGATTTTCACAGCTCTGGACCATTATTTAAATATTACTTGATGCCAGAGTTCAGTGAAGCAAGGAATGTGAAAGTGGTTTTAATCATGGCTTATATGATGGTTTGCCCCTTGAAAATTTGCAGGTTTCCTACTGTCTAGTCCTATGTTGCTGAACCCACAGTCTGTACAGTCATCCCTGCTGCTGCAAGTTGCATGTGGTTTATAAGTTATTTCCTCATGAAAATGCAGCATCTTGTCCAGCTGTCCTTAAGTCTTCAGAATGAATATTGTCACTTCACATTACTGTTTGCTTAAGCACCTCTCCTTCAAGATTTTGTTCACAGTTCTCATCTTTTGAAATATTTTAGCTGTAGTTAACGGTTGCAAAGAAGTGGGTTGAGAAGAGGCAAAACCTTTGAGATTGAGGATTAGGAACAGACTCTTAAGTTGTCTGTGTTTACAGGGGACCAAAATAGCTTTAATAGAAGTGTTGGTGTGTGTATGCTAAGCATCTCATGTGATGCCATGTAAAGCATTTGATACCAGAAATTGGAATCTAGAAGAAGGACTTGACACCGTATCAACTGTGGTGGCCAAACTTGTGCAGTGGGTGGGGGTGTGTGAATTCTGGAAGGTTTTCATAAACCTTATAAAATGAAACTCTAACATGACTACGGTTGTTTGAAAGGAGAGAAAAGCAACAGCTTTGTAGCATCAGTGCTCAGTGTGATCTTAGAAACATAATAGTTCACAAATTTCAGGAGGAAAACTTGGAATCATTATATGCTACAAAATATGCTCTTCCCTGCTGAACAGCCCAATACAAAAATTTTTGTTATTTAAGGTTTGGGCTGGTCTGCTGTAATGTGTCTTTACTGTGGTCTGAGACTGTGACATCCTTCCATAGCTTTGTTCTTTCATGAATGGTGGTGTATGAGTGGAAAAGCCATCACGAGCTTCTAAATTACGGGCAGCCTCTGGAATGGTGATACTTGTCAATGTTGTTTAGCCACACTGCAAAACCAAGCCAAGCCCAAAACTTTGATTAATGTGATTATGCAAAGAATTAAGTGCCAAAGAATTGCTGCCACTAATACTTGATGTAGATGTTCATCTATAGACGCAACACCTTTGCAGGCTTCTGTGGTTCCTTTTTGTTATGTTGGCTTGGCAGATGTGTCAGAGCAAAGAATGGATTTTGTTAGTGCATCAGTGATAGATGACTGTATGTATTAATTTCGATAATGAAGTCGCACAGGTATCACGAGTCTGTATGAGAAGGCAGAATGCAGTCTGTTTGGCTTGAGGTGAAAAAAAAAAATAACCTCTCCTAGTGTTCTGAATCTAGAAATACTATTCCAGATTCTTTATGGGTTCCAAGGTGCTGTGTTATATCAAAGGGGCATTCTCAAGCTTATTTATAAATGGAACCTCTGAAGATTTATATTTGCTGCTGCATTTTCATCTAACAAATAAATGTCTGTGCATCATCATAGTGTAATCAACTGCAATCAGTTTGGCAATTGCTTAGATAACCCTTGGTGGAAGGAATATATCAATAGAAAGGGGTTCTTGTTTTAATCCTTATAATGCAAGCTGGAATGTGTGTTGTCTGCTGGATTGTTATTTGAAGTGGATGCCAGAAATTCTTATGATAAAATCAGTGATAATCATTATGCCAGTTTAAGGAGACACCGGCTCCACCCCAGAAGTTCATAAGAAACAAAATCTGGAAAATGTGATCCAAAATGAGACTGTATGTTGGCCCTGGAATACCTCTCACGCCAAATATGAGTACCCAAATTCTAAAAGCCTTTCTGCCTGTGTGACCTTGGTTTTATTTCTTGTCTGTGAAATTGATCTTATAATTTTGAGATGCTCTTGGCAGGGAATTGGTAAGAAAAATATTTATACAGTTGCAGCTCTGTGGTTCTTACTCATGTATATACTTGATTCCAGATGTCTAGATCCAAGCAGGAATTAAATGGAATTGATTTTCTTTTTTAAGGAAGTGGTAGTCAGATCCCTGACGTGTACAGTAGCATGCCTGCAGTGTAGTTTGTTGAAGATCTTAAAGTGCCAATAAGTGTTTAAAGAGAATTGGTTTCTCATTTTAAATAGAGGGAATTATGGCATGGTGTAATATGAGAACCATAGCATTACAGGCAGGTGAGCAATCCAGGACTTCATGAAAATCTTTTGATAGACTTTGCTCAGTCTGAAATTTGACCTCAAAAACTAACTTTTGCACTTAGAGGTTGCTCAGTGCAATTGAAGCTGAACAGTAAAAATACAGTGAAAACAAAACAATTCTGTAAGAACTCTATGAAAAAGGGATATTTTTCCCCTGCAAGTTTGTACAAAGCCCAAGTAGCAGCTCATAATGTAGCGACGCTTTCTAAAAAAATATGTTTATGTATCTTTCCCATGTACTAACATATTTCTTTATTATTTAAAATGGCATGTGTGAATTTAGCAATACTTCTAGTCCTGAGAAAAGGAGATCTCAGTCTTGCTTTACTTTATAGAAAACGGTGTGTATACACTGTAAGGAATGTGACTAGGGCTTGTAAATCGTAACATCTGGTTTATTCAGTCTGGCTTGTGAGATTTGCT
The DNA here is from genome assembly GCA_013399875.1 of Gymnorhina tibicen. Classification (NCBI taxonomy): domain Eukaryota; kingdom Metazoa; phylum Chordata; class Aves; order Passeriformes; family Artamidae; genus Gymnorhina; species Gymnorhina tibicen. The sequence continues at coordinate 1,457,198 of VXAZ01001656.1, forward strand.
TTGTCATTGCGTTAAAAAGTACAGTATGAAAGTGAGCTTCACTATTTGAACTAGGTTTTAATATATGCAAGCTCAAATGTGATTCTGTGACTTGGCTTTGTGTTTTGCTATGTGTTGCTTGCACGATTCTCTTTGCTATTTGATAAAATTACATTCTCTCTCTCAAAAATTTTTAGCTGTTAACCTTAATCTGATATTAAAAAATGAGGTGATGCATTTTATCTAAGGTATGAAAAGCTTGGGCTGGAAAAAATGCTGAGTGTTTGAGATCTCATCTGCCATGTTTATTTTCCTCCACATCTCAGTTTCCAGTGCAAGTGTCTAGAGATGCAGACTAATTGCAGACACTTAGTGATTGAACTAAATGTGAGAGCAGGCTTGTCCAACTGTTTCACTCCAGTAAACATCGTTAGGGTTTATAACACTAACCTGAATTAGGCTTTTATGTAGTTTTCAGTAGACATTTTACTAAAAAAAGATTGAAATAATGTTGCTTATTTGCTCAATGCTCTCCACTTTCATAAACTTCAAGAAAAATGCAAAGATCACCGTTCATGTTGGGAGAACTGGTAGTTAAATATAAGGGTCTGATAATAAAAACACAGTAAAACCGTATTTAAAGTAGATATTCAAGTAATCTGAGCCAGTCTTTTTGTTAATTTTGTGTTTGAGAAGATAAGACCTTTTGACCAGTAAAAAGCAGTAATTTTACTTAGGATAGAAATAGGTAAAATACTACCAGTTAGGAGCCCTGCAGTTTATTATTGACCTAAACAGCTTGTTCTGTAAGGACTTGGTTCCAGTTCTAACAAATATTGAAAATGAACCTGATTAACATACTCGTTGACCTTTTTCTTTATGTCATGGGCATCTCCTCACAAGTTTGGGAATGCAAAATTCCTAAAAAAGGAAACACAGAAAAAAATCCCAAAGCAGTAAACATCCCATTTTTTTCCTAAATAGGTGCATACACTTTACTTAGTGAACAGACTTGGACTATGTTCACATAAATTCCAAATACCTATATTGGAAGAAATAGCAAATAATTAATAGTTTTGTTCTGCTAAACCAGTTTCAGGAAACATGTAACTTCAAAAGAGAATGGATGTAACAATGAAAACTTTCACACAAGACTACCACACAGGGAGCCTCACAGATACTACATTGTCCCTAGTTCCCTGCAGCTGCTACGTGGACATGTTCACCAGGATTTCTGGCGTGGACAAGGTTTGGTTAGAAAAGCCTCTATGTTCTTCGACACAGTTTTTTTGAAAGCCAAAATAAGTAACCAGCAAAAGTGTATTTATTATCCTAATCTCCAAATTTGCACGCTTCTTACTGCTTTCCTGACAGGATGTTTTGGTGGACAGTGTGTCCCTCCCTTAAGGTCAAGACAGGACAGGGAGTAGATCTTCACCCTTTGGAACTGGAGCCATTTTAAACAATGATGCACCTTTGATATGTGATTGTCTGCAGAGAAGAGGGGTATTAGCTACAGCACTTCCTCATATTGTTGTGTACTCAGAATTACGTCACTAGGAAAGTCTCAAATCTTTACAAAGTCCACATTGTAAACTGAACTGTATGCAAAGCTGTAATTTATGAAAACCCAATTTCTTGAAGACCTTTGTACTGATTCGTTTAAAACTCTACCCTTGCTTGGTAGATACGGTTTAGTGGGCTGTTTTACTCCATGTAACACAGCTGTTTTAAATAGCAAGATAAATGCTGAAGGGTTTTTTTTGGTAGTGTTAGGATTTGTTTTTCTTCTCCTGTTCCTTTCATTTTTTCCCTGCAAATCATGCCTCTTAATTTACATCCTTCACATGTATGTAAACTGACTTAGACACCTTTATATAGCAGAATTAGAGGGCTGGGTTGGTAGGGATTTTTTTGGTATTGTTTTTAAAGCTGTTTTCTGCTGGAAGTTTTCTTGTGAACTTTTTTCTGTGTAGCAACTCATTTCTGTCCTTCTGGTGCTGTGAGTTGGTGTTAAATGAGTGCTACTTCTGGATTACTTGTGCTATTGCTGCTCATTATGTAAGCTTCCCAGTTTGAAAAAAATGTCTCTAGTGTAATTTCAGTGGCATGGATGTAACATTTCAAGAACTACTTGACACAAGGAATGCAAGAGGTATCATGCCAGCTAATGCAGATGGGGCTTATTTGCTCACTAGCCTGCAAACTGAATTCTGAACCAGGAGTTTAATGTGTTTTCCCATGTGTAGCACTCTGCTTATGGGGGTGTTGGTCCAAAAAATCTGCCCTTAAAGTGTTCTCCGAAAAAGCTGAATTCCGTTTTACTGCTGATATGTAACATGTTTTCAGATGAGTGCAAAGGAGCTGTCTTTGTAAATTAAAATTAAATTATGAAGGGAACTCTGTGTGTGTGTGCTCTGTGTTGTGGTGGTGGTGGTTTTTTCCCCCAAAGATCTGAATGTAAGTCTGATCTCTGATTACAGCTCAAAGAGCTGCCAGAAGATCTACTGTAGTGGTTTGATAAGTGGTTAGCTCTTCTGGGAGGAGGGTTGGGAATGAATATCAATTTTCATAAGAGGTTTGATTTTTCATGTTCAAATTAAAAAAAAAAAGTTGCTTTATTCAGGCAGTAGACTCTACTCACCAGAATGATGGTTAAAACAAATTCATTCTTGATGCACAAGAATTTAGATTTGCTTCACGGTAGCAGTTTTAAGTATTGATATTTGATAGGACTTTAGGATTTAATTAGGAAGTGTTTGACTTGCAGAAAACCACATGCCAACTTAAATTAAATATATAGAATTTTAACAGAAAAATAGTAGCGTAATTAATAGCAACTAGCAATTTCATCAGGGATGAAATTATTTTGTAATTCTAAGTAAATCAGAAATAGTTTTGGTGCACTCATGGCAGTTATAAAGCAAATATTTTGCCTTTAAAAGGAAAAAAAAAGGTGGAAAAGGGAAAGGAGAGGAAATCATGGCAGTCTCTTTGGGTTAGATTTAATATTCACAGCATAGTGATATGTTGACTACTGTGATGAAAACTTTTTATTAGTACCTTCAGGGAGATGGAGAAAAGGGGATTAGAACTGTGACTTTCCTACTGAGAGCTTTTAATTTTGGTTTCTGCAGAAATGAAGAGGACAATTGTCCACTCCTGAGCCTTCCTGAATATAAATGTGATGTTGTCTTTCACTTAGCATGGGTTCTTTTTCTCTTTTTGTTTTTAGCTAAGAAAGCTGTTTTTAGCTTTCTTTCCTCTGCTGTTTTTAATGGAACAGAAAATGGAGATGAAAAGGCATGGCTTCTCCTTTAGGCTGGAGTTTGCACAGAGGCTCTTTGGTCTGTTTCTCTTCTTTGTGTGGGTTGCTGAGGACTGGAGTCAGTCAGGGCAGCAGGGCAGTGCACCTGGGAAGCTGAGAGGGAAGGCCACAGCAGAGCTGCGCAAGACCAGCGTCCTCACCGTACAAAGTATGCAGAGTACTGAGGTCCAAGCTCTTCTCTGACCCGTCATCCCAAGCATAGTAGTGGTTTGGATCAGTTTAAATCTGGTAGCATTTTTATGTATGAATGAAGGGAGTGAGATAACTGTGGAAGAGCCCAGTGTTATCTTGTGAAACTGTACAAGCGAGCCGGAAGTCTGGCCCTAACTCACATTTTGTTATTAATATTAGTACTTGATTCTGTATTTTGGTTACTTGAAGACTGGTGGAAAGGGTTTTTCTTCCCCTCACTTTTGTCTATAGGATATTTATCTATGAGTGAAGATGTTCAAAACATGATACTTTGGTGTATGTTTAGATAATGATTGATGTTAGGGGTGGGTATTTCCTGATACTTAATGATGGTTTAGAAGAGTTAGTCATCATTGGCCAGGAAATACCAACTCCAGATTAGATTGAGTTCAGTTATCTGAAAGATATTTCAGTGTCCATCTGAATGTGGTACGTTGCCAGAGACATTGTGTTCATAACAGGATCTTGTTAGTGTTTAATTATAGAATTGGTGGTTGTATGTGGGTTCTGTGTGCTATAAATATGTCATCTTGAAGTCACTACCTCTGCTGCCCCAAGTTTTAGGAAGTGGTCGGACAGTGTTTCCTAAAAGTTGACTAAAATTTTGTAACTGCAAGAAATTTGGATTCTCAAATGAAGGAATACTTAGTACTTCTCTCCCTCCCACAATTGCCATCTATGTAAATTTTGCAGCACACTTCAGGTTGGGATTCAAACTGCATCTTTTCAGGTTAATCAAGTTCCCTTCTACTTTCTGAATGGGAGTGACGATTCTCTGCTTTTAGTCCAGTGTACAAGCATTAGTTTGTACTTGGCATGATAGAAATAAGTAAGTTTGTTTAAGAAAAATGGACAAAAATGCAGAAGCTAACATATACCACTATCAAACAACCATGGTATATATAACCAAATGGGGAGGGGTTTTATTTCCTGACATTAAAATAAAGTATTTCTAAGTATTTGTAAGACCTCCTTTCCAGAGATACTTATTCTGGATATTTGCTCTAGTCTTTACTGACTAGGTAAACCATGTTGATTTGAATATATTGTGGGAGTCGAGGGGGGATAAAAACCACCAGTGCCTTCTGTAATTCAAGCCTGAAGGGAGAAATTCTGGGAATGTCTTCCTGGCTGCCTCTATCTCTCTTCTACCTTTTGGCTTCTTTCCTTCTCAGGACAGGTGAATTTTTCCAGCTGTAATCTTGTAAAAAACATATATTGGGACTTAGCTGTGTAATTGCAGGCCTCTATGCTTCCATTAAGTATTAAGCTCCTTTGTAATAGGCTGAAATTTCCTGCCACCTAGGCTTGTAACTGTCTTATTGGTACACCTTGGGATCCTGTCTTTGCACAGTTATTTTTATAGGTGTGCGCTGAAGAGTAAAGTAGCTCTGTCAGTCATAAAGACTGACTCGAATGCCATGAGTGAAAGCAGGATTCATGAATAACACTCAATTTGGTTTATAGAACTAAACATACTGCACACTGTACATACCCAAATGTTTCACTCCAGACCTTACCCTGCTCCTTCTCAGTTGTTTCTTACAAGTTTTCTTATGTTATCAGTGAGCACAGCTGGAGCTGGCAAAACCTTGCGTAAGCCTTGAAGATGCAGAGGAAATGAGGCATCTGCAGTGGCCCGTCCCACTGATGCAATTGCTCAGGCTTTGCAGAAAAGGCAGGGTGTTGCTGAAGGTTTCACTGAAGTTGTTGTACCCAGGTGGAGGACTGTTGTTGCCTACTAAAACCCACTGGTTTTCATTCTCTGTTACAGAAGGATGGACTTTGTGAGCACATTAACTGCAGGGAAAAAAAAAGGGTTTCAGTAGATTTTATTTTTAATTTTATGTACATGTGTCAGTTGCTGCTCTGGTGGAACTTAATAAATGACAGTCCCAGTAAGCTGTGCTAGTATCTATAGCAGGATATAGCTACTGTTTCTGATTGAGTTGTCCTAAGGTATTACGACTGTAGTAGTTTGTTAGAAAGTATTTGCTCTGGAGTCTCAGAATTGATGCAGGTACTACCAGAACCTGTGCAAAACAAGGCAGCTGAAGGTGGCTTTGGTTCGTGTACGCCGCAGTGTTTCACAGACCCGAGTTAGGTACCCTGGATGTAGCCTTTGAGGCCATGTGCAGTTGGTTTAGGTTTCCCAAAGTGTTTCAGTGTACCTGACCCACGATGAAGGCGCCTGTCCAGGCCCTTCCTGTTGCATGTCACGTCTGGATGCCTAATGTGAGGGGGCGTGGGTGGTGAAGAGAATTTGCAGGGAGTGTCTCAGGGCAGCCTGTCCAGCGAAGCCTGTGTCACAGCTACATTCTTGCTTTACCTTCTCTCTCTTGCAGAACTTTACCTTTTCATGCTCTGAATTTTGGAGAACTCTATCATCTGGATTTATTGTCTGTAGTGTAACTGACCAAGTCTGTATGGGTAGTAATCTGTGGAGTCCTTATAACAACAGACTTTTTTTTTTTTCAAATGGTGCTATGGAAATCAACAACTTAATACTGCAGGTAAAAGTGACTGTTTTGTAGTTTTCACATTCTAGGTGGACCAGATTCAAATTATTGAAGGAGGTATTTGTTTGCACTTGTTTGAATTAGGTACAACAGTGTACTTGGTCAGTTCTCCTTTCTTTGACTGGTTGTGTAATCTGTTTATTCCCTGAACTAAGCTTGTGAACTTCCCCATCATTTCTTAAAAACTGAATATCGCATCTTTTTGTCTTAATATTTCATGAGCTTTAAATTTTGAGACATTCTGTGGAAGATTATAAATTAGTTGTGGGGCATCCTCAGGAAGCTTATTCCTTTTTTAAATATGTATCCTAATATAGCTGAGAACGTCATGTAGAAGTGCTTTTCATGTTCTCTGAACTCCTATCAGCCTAAACCTTTAGCTTTAGTGAGATCTTTGAAAAGTCCTTCCAATTGTATGCATAGGGGGAATCTTTCCCTGCTTAAAATAAATTCAGAAAAGGTTACTAATTACTGATATGTTGAAAGTTTGAACCTTTGAAATGTAACATAATGTAAATGTAAATAAACACTGGGTGTTCTTACAGTGTATTTAGTAGATAAATTTAAATGTTTCTCTAGTTTGAAGACTTGAGTCTTGCTTGGATTTAGTTTTAAACATCATACTCATTTAGCTGATACTATTAATATTCAGCCTTCTACTCAAAATCTATTTCCTCTGTGAGGTCAGTCAATAATTAGTCACTATAAAAGCTAGAGAAGATGTGACTTAGCGATAGCTGTGCCAATGATGAAGTAAATTCTTTTTATTCATGTTTTAGTTGTTATTTCCTTAATTTTTTTCTCCTCAGACCTGGGACATAATGCTTAGTCAGTAATACTGAACACACAGTGCCTGCTCCCATAATCTCTGGGTAACTGTATTTGCAAAAAGCACATTGTTTCTTTTCTTTCCTATTCCCAAAATAATTGTATAAAGGAGAATTAGTCAGAGGTCTAGGTTCTGATTTTGTACCATAGCGAGCATAGATTAACTTCACATGATGCTCGTCAACTTGGGACACTTGGGTTTTACAGAGGTGTTCAGTCATCCCTCTTGCTGGTGTATTGCAGTTCCCTTCTGGAGTCTCCCTTCAAACAGAACGGGAGCTCTGCTGAGAGCTTCACGTGTTGTAGCTGTTTTAATTTTACTGACATAGCCATTTTTATGTGTAACATAATATTATTATCCAGCAGGAAATACAGCCTCCTACTGTGAATTTCAAGACTGTCAAATATTTTAGGAATGCTTTCTAACCTTCTTTCCAGCATCAGGGAAATAAGTATGTCAAATAGTCCTGTTCTGCACCATCCTCTACCCCTTTAGGAAAAAAATTTACAAGTTTGCTTTAGGTGTCTTCACTCTTGTGAAATGTAAGATAATTTAAAAAATTCTATTCAGATATTCATTGTTTTGTAAGTCCAGGGTGGCTTCTAGAAGAGGAACGTACCAGTAACAAAATTTTAAAAATCCTTTTTAGTAGAAAAGACACTTACATATAGAGAATATTTTGAAAAGTAAAACTGTTCTTAGTAAAACAACACCCTCCCCTCCCCATCAAACAAAAAAACAACAAAAAAAATGGGAGTAAGAGAATTTAATTGTAAAAGCTGGAGCAGATCATATGTGTGTTCAGCTATGAATATGATCTTAGGCTTAGGCAAATTTTAGGTATGTTCTGTGAAGTTAGCTTCTGTGGTCAGTCAGATCTTTTGGGATTTTTGCCTTACTAGTTAATCTGTTTTTTCACACAAATTTTACTTGTTTTATGTAGAAAAGATAAATTCAATAACAGGATTGTATGCACCGGTATGTAATATACAAGGGGAATTTTTCTGTAGCTCAAGCTTCTGTTTTCTTTCCCAGCCTTATTTCTTGGTTGCTCTGTTTTTGTGAGAGTTCAGAACATGCAGGCTGTATGCCTTAAAGTAGGCTGTTTTCTGAATCTCCTCTTATTCCTTAATTTTGTGTTGCTGGAACTTTGCTTGGTGTGTAATTAGTATTTGGGTCTGCCACATATGGCTCCAGTCTCCTCCTGTATCTCCAGCACTGGATATTTATAGCAAGCCTGCCTAAATGCTTTATTCCAGCGGTGAGAAACTGACTGAGTGCACATTGTGATTCCTCTTGTGCCCATGTCTGTGACCAACTGTGGAGTTTTGGCATGCATTGCATTCCTGGGTGTGGTTGTAGGACAATCCAAGATAACCTCAATTATCTTGGCTTTGTTACAGCAGCCTGTTGCATTTTAGAAGTTCATGTTAGAGGCTATGAAAAGCATTTCATTCCAGACTCGGAAGTTATTCTGTCACCTTCATCTTTAGTTCTTCTTTTTTGTAAGAATTTAGGGAGAGAGAATTTATATGAGGAATAAAAAAGGCCTGTGTAGATTACTAACCTGATATTTTGAAATATTGGGAATAGAAATTTAGGTAGTTGTGATTGCTTGTCAGCTTTGGGGTTTATGAATTCAGGGCATGCTGAATTTCATCCTATTCTTTCTGCTGTAGTTTCAGGGTTAAGGAGGTTTCATCTTGTAACACCAGTAAGTCTACTCCCAGTCAGAATGACTGTAATGTTTAATCTTAAGAAGTTTCTAAAATGCAAGTTGATGGACCAAGACAGGACTCAGCTTTGAGTTAAACTTGAAAACAGAAGGACCAAGTACAGGAAAGAAAGCCATGACTGAACATGGAAAAACCCACTGTAGCTGTCAGACATGATGCATGGGCTGCAACCCTTTCTGGTGATAAGGAACTTCCAATAGGCAATGTGAATATGAGCGTACTGGAAACTGTTGTCACTTAATGGTGTTGTCATTGCTCAGACTCAAGACTTGGAAGGGCTGAGGAAATTCTGTCGGTTTGTGTAGTCAGACACTGTGTACTTTATAAAGATGTTTCTATGTAATCCCCGTGTAAACAGTGCTGGTGGTCAACTTCCAGGGGGTGCATTTCACAATAGAGAGAGGTAGAAAAGGAGAACCTGATTTTTGCAAATGTGGCCCCTTCCTTTGTAGAGTATTTTCTTACAGACAGTGAGGGAACAAGAAAAGAACTCTGAACTCATTAAATACTTAATTTAACCTTAATAAAAAAGGTGTGACTAAAGTAGGCTGCCCTTGAAAATAGTTATTACATTTCCAAATTGATAGATTTCATTGAAGAAGCCTTGTTTATGTAAAATATTGAGTGTAAATAGCTGAAGAACATGTTATTGCATTGATGATTGATCTTCTTGGGTGATACTTTGAGTTCATCATCTTTGCATGACCACTGCAAAATACCAATTTGATGTTACTCTTAAATATGGTTAGTATGAAATTTGAGGAAAGTCGTTTGTGGCTTCCACCAGTACTTTTTGAGACATGTGATTCAAATGCCCGTAGACACTTGCATAATTTTACTGTCATGAGACTAAATTGGTCAGAGAAACATATGTAATAGTTACTTGGCTTTTTCTGCTCCTACTTTATAGAAGTTCTGTGTTGTAGGAATCCAACTTTTCAAATCTCAGTGCTGGCAAAGCTGTGTATTTATGCTTGTATTTAGAAGGGAAAGCATCTCTTATCTACAGTGGTTATGATGTTGAAAAAAATCTCTTATACAGAGATGTGGAGTTGTGTAGTTCTTGTCTGAGAACTTTCCTTTTCCAGAAAGTAATACACTGGAGGAGACCACTGCCTTTAGACCTGCTGTTTGTTTGGTGTGATGTGTGCAGCTTAAGAGAGCTGCAGGTAAGATGCTGTGTAGATGCTCTCAGGAGGTGGAGTTTGAGCTGGGAAGATGCAGTGCAAACCATAAGCAGAGTAGAAGGGTGGCTCTGTAATATAGATAATTGCAGTGCACCTGATGGACAGCCAGCCTTTGGAATTAAATCTGACCTTTAAGAAGTAATGTGAGGTACTAGCAAGTGCTTGATAATGCGAGTTGGGAGACCTTAGCCATTCTGCTGTACACAGCCATTGGCTTGCTAGAGCTTTGTTGATGTATTTTCGCAAGACACCAGCTGTCATCAGTTAACCAGGGGTGAAGTTGCTACAGCTGCTGGAAGAACAGTGCAGTTTGAGTGGACTTCCTAAGTTCTGCCATGTGCACTGATGTTTTCTGGCCAAGTGAAATGTGTGCCTTTGCTAATCTCAAAGGGACATAAGGTGATGCTTGGTCCTCCGGGGGTTGTGGTCAAGACCGACTCTTAGAGAACTTGTCAGCAAGAAGGGATTGTCACAAGATATTCTGAGTTGAAAGGAGCCCACAAGGATCATCAAGACCAGCTCTTAAGTGAATGGCCCATATGGGGATCAAACCCACAACCTTGGCGTTATTAGTACCATGCTCCAACCAACTGAGCTCATCTCAGTGGCACGTTATGCCAACTTCTTACGAGATCTGATTTTCCTAGAATAGAATAGGCTCACTTTCTACCTCAGTTCAGTACCTATGTCACCAAGTCACTATTTGCATTCCCTGCTCATAACTTCCATTCCTGTGAATGTAGTAAATAATGTGGAGTTTAATATATGTAGAGGAATTGTAACTAAGGAATGTATAATTGATTCCTTGTGAAGGAAGGTGGTGTTGTCTTCCACCTGATTTTATTGGCATTCTAAATGGTGTTACCTATATTGTCAATGTCATATATGCTGCCTATTGTATAAGAGAAAACTGCACATTCTGTAAGGATTCACTTCTTTAAAATTTTCTGGACTTAGAAAGGGAAGGCACAGGATATTGTTAAGAATGGTGATATATGAATGGAGTAGTTGTGCTACAGTCATCTGCCAGAATAATGGAGTTTATTCAAAGTGCTGTTGAAATCAGTAGACTCTGACCAGTCACTGGTGAACATAACACAGTTGTGACTTTTATGGTTGTGTGAATCTGGCAGCATGATATCCAGTGTCCTTTTCACTGAGTCCCTATCATGCCTGCCTTGCTGCTGGGTGCCAGTTGTTCCATTGCAGGCATTTTTAGACTGCCTTCCTCTTCATCCTGTCTTCTGTTGCCCAGCTCAGTTGCCACCCCAGGGAGCAGCTGTCTTTTATGGAAGTAAGAGGATGTTCTCCATACCAAGATGGCAACCCAAGGCACATGATTTCATCTGTCAGCCTGGGCAGCAGCAGCACGATTTCCTACTTGCTCCAACTGTAGAGCTCATACTGCTTTTATGTCAAACTCATTCATACCTGGAGTGAAATGTGTTGCTTGCCACTGTGGCCATCCATCAGCAGGCAGTGATGGCAGTGGTAGAACCTGAATTATTCAGGGGAAACTCGTGTGAGTGATGCCTTAGTTACCTTCTGCCACTTGCTCTGTACTGTGTCTGGTTTTTGAGGAGTGACTGGTAGCAGTGCACTGTGCTGCAGATGTGGAAAGGCTGCCTTTGGGTGCAGGATTTCAGGGTCGTGAGGTGGTATTTCTGTCTTTGCTGAACTTGAAGCTTCATTGATTGCTCTGATAGACTTGAGAATGAAGTCAAATTTTGCTCATTATTTCCTGTTCGACTTTTCTTGTTCTTTTGCCAAGCAGTTTAAAGTTGGGAAGATGACAGCTAATGTATGATTCAAGAGGCTATTGCAGCCGTGTGGTTTTCCAGCATATGTTACTTATGGGCAGTGTACCTTTTGGGACTCTCTCTTTCTGCCACCACACTCTGTGTGTTGCAGCAGATCATTGTAGCTGTTTACTGTAGTGAGCAACACTTGATTTAGAAAGGTGAGAGACATCTGTGGGTTTCACAGTTCTAGCCTAGCTGAGGTCATTCAGTCAGACTGGTGTGTTCGTGAGGACCGTTTGGCATCACTGGAGCTGCTGAATTGCCACTGTTGCTGGCAGCCCTGCCTGTAGTCCTGTACTGACTTCTGGGCAGCCTGATCTCTCTCTGGGAGAGAACGGCCTGCTATGTAGCTGTGGAATTCACTTAACCTTCTGAAGGAGACAGAAGTGTGATCCCACATATGATAGACAGCATCCTACTTTGCTTAAGATCATGACGGGGGTGAGGAAGGTAATTTCTATACCAGTAACAAAACTACTTACCTCTCTATTTCAGGGTGATGTTAATATTGAACTTTTTTCCTGGGTTTGAACAGCTGTAACAAGATGGCCAAAAGCTCAGTTTGTTTGAATAATGAACATCTTTGTCTTTTTGTCCATGTCTCAAATGGCAGCTTATTTTAAAGAGAGTCAATAGGTGCTCAGTTGCAGTACAATAGGCAATATTTCTGTAGTTCTTATCAGCCCTAGCTGACAAAATGTTTTACTGATGGCTTGAGATGTTCCTGACTTAATTCAGCATATATTGCTTGTAATTATATTTTCATTTGAAGCTTTTGAAATAAAACCACCTTTTCATGATCTTTTCATGATCATAATCTTAAATTGACCATTTATTTACAGATTGGAGCTAAAATAAACACAATAGTTTAGAATCATTTAGGTGGGAGAACTGTTAATGAGGAATGGTGAGACAGTTTTGTGAATATTTGTGGGATTTTGGTATTCATGGAAGAGGGTGATAGTCTTAGCTCCTTATATAGATAAACTGGGACCCTGAAAGGCAGCAAGAGATGGCATTTTGAGATGCTTATCTTAACTTTGTCTTTTAATGTATGATTGGTTAACTGTTAAAGTGGTTGGTTAAACTTCATCTCACTAAGTGTTCTGTGTCTTACTGCACTAAGAGTATGGGAACATTTTTGATCTTAATTTCTAGATTTCACAGAGAATTTCAGTGGAGGTTTTTCATTATTTTGAATATTATTTTAAACTGTTTGCGCTAGAATGCACGTTCTGGCCTTTTCTTAATACTCATTTTGAGATGTGAGTACAGCTTTTGAAGAAAGCACATGTGCAAAGGCTCATTCTGGCTTTTAATGCATGTTTGTTTTTTGTAGCAGAAATTCTGTGCTGATCTTGAAAGAGATAATCAAGCTTGTATGCTAAGAGAATTAATATGGGAAAGAGAAAGCTAACAGAAAAAAGTTGAATTAAGATGCCAATATTTTATCACCAGGAAGGTGGTACAGTAAATCTGAATCCATTATATTCTAGTCCCTTATATTTTAAGACTTGACCTTCTGAATTACCATAGACTTAATTTTGACTAGAAGGTAAAATGCTGATGTGAGTTCTTGCAGTTCATTTAGCAGGTAAAGCAGTTTTACAAGTTTGGAGCAGTCTGTCTCAGGTAGTGACATGAGATTCACATATATACCTTCCCTCCCCTCCCCCAGTGTTATATTAGATGAACTGGTTTAAATATTGAAGGTTGGAATTAAAATCTTACTGTGGTCTTGGAAAGACCGAGTATTTTGACTAGATTGTTAGAAAAATGAACATATTGCTTCCATTTCTTGATCAAAGTTTTCATTAAAAAATCTTCATTATCATGAAGGAATTTTGTAATTATAAATTTGATTTTAGGTGAAAAGGGTAGAAACCATCTCCTTGCATGTATACAGAGTTATTTATTTAGAGAAATATATTTTCATTGTTAGGTATACTAAAAGTGGATTTGTATACCTGAACTTTTCTTTATCTTCACTGAGTTTAATGGGAGTAAAGAAAAACAGTCTGGAGAGGAACCCCTGGATTTATTGATGTCTCAAGCTTTATGTGATAATTCTCACTGAGCATGTAGTTGTGGATTCATAATACATTATTGCTGCTCAAAAATAACGTGTTACTAATTTTAATGACCATCATGAAATGTGGTAACTTAGTGGAAGGAAATGTCTGAGATATTATTTTCAGTGTGTAAAAAAACAGTGCCTGTGAGATTTTGGAGCAATAGCAGTGGAATTCCTATCTACAGCCTCCATAAAGACCAGCATTACTATCCTTATAAGCAAAAGGCTTTAAATGCCAAGTGATAGGAAGAGGGAGTGGGGGAGGGAAGTATGCATCTGTTTATAAGAGCAGATATGAAAAACTTGGCTTGGAGTTCTTCCAAAAAACCCTAAAATCTTAAATGAAGACTGACTGGTTTATCCTTTCATCACTTAATTCCATAGAGATCACCCCTTCCCTTCTCTCCCCTCTTACCTCAAATGAAAATATGCAAACATTGAAATTAGTAAGATGAAAGGTTTTGGCATAGGTCAGAGAAGCTTCAGGTCTGTTGCCATGAAGAAGGAAAAATCCAGCCTTGACTGGAGTTGTGGCAAATTGGTATAATGGGTGTAATAATTCGAGATTGTGGGGTTGTTCTTTAAAAGAAACACTTGAAATTATCTAAAAAAACATTGTCCTGTGAAGTACAGGGAGGAAATGACGTAAATTCCGAGATGAAACCTTTTATAATCCATATTGGATTTGACTTTATCATCTGTAATTTATTTCAGCCCATAGGTTCATTTTTTAAAAAAATATCCATGGAGTCATGGTTATAGCTTCAAGAGAGAGGGGTTTTTAAGAAAAGTACTATGGCAGAATCTGAGGGGGGAAAAAAAAGTAAGTCACCAAGTGAACGTATTCTTGCTACTGTCATATGAACATTGTTCTGGTAACTGATTCTACTATGCATGGGTTTGGGGAATGTTTTCTCCCAAAATTACATACATCAGGATTTTATGAAGGTAAATGCTTATAAAAGATACTTCTTTAGTTATACTGGTGTATATAATTTTCCAAATTACTAAAGTTGTGCTTAGATTTTAAGGCTTTGCAGTAAGCAGACATGGGAAGCATTAGGCATGAAGTGAGGTTTTACGTGCTGTGTCATCATAAGGGATGCTAGTTGTCTATATACAAAATGGTACCAGAAAGCTGGAATTGTGTTGAAATTCTCTGTATAGACACCTCTCATAGGGACTCTGGTGACAGATTCCATAAGTGTTTTGTGAGTTCTTCTGTGGGTGATGAAACATGTGGCTTGTATTAGCCTCTAGAGAAGAGGCAAAATATTTTTAAAGGTATTTAACTGGTGAGGGAATTCAGGAAGCATTGCATTCTGTGTGCTTAAAAGAATTTATAACTTGTATCTGACTTTGTTAAGCTAGCTTCTGATTTGATTACATTTGTGTAAAGCAAATGGATTTGGGAAATAATTCTGTTAGTTTATTGTAGTGTTTTGTAAAGCGTTATTATGAGAAAAGTGTTAACTTCAAAGTGTTAACTCAAAGCTTGCACTGGACAGGTGTACAAAAGTAATTCCTACTATAATAAGTAAGATTCGTGTAAAGAAAAATTTATGTTCTTAGAACTCAACCACAGTTGCTATGCTGGACACCAGAGTGAGTTCCTAAAATCATTCTGCCTGTCTTTTACATGAAAGTGAACTTTTTCTGTTGTTAGGCTTAATGAGGGATGATCAAATGATATTCTGATATTCTGACAGCCAGAAGAAATTACTGTATCTTTTCTCTGGGCTCATTTTTATTATTAAAACCTGCCATTTTTCACAAAAGCTTGATACAATGCTTCACAATTTCACTTTGAGTTATAAATGAGTATTAAAAATGCCTTTTGTGTCACTTGCCCTCCTCCTTCTTTGCATTGGCTGCAGTCAAAAGTGTGGTTGATTTAGCGTGAACGAGCTGAAGAAAACCCACAGATAAGAGGGCCTTAATTATATTTAGCTGTGGAGGATGGGAGCGATTGAAGTGTCTTGAACTGCCATGTAACAGCTGCCAGGCAGTGACTGACTGGAGTGCTTGGGCCCAGTGCAGTAATGGTATAACAAGGAGTCATCTGTCATCCTGTGAATGACACACTTCATGGCAGTTTAAGCTAATTCTTATTTTGTAATTGAGACTGACTAGTGCACCCATGGCTTGTTGCCATACAATTCAAATAATTCAAATTTTGTGAGCTATCTGGAATATACAAATTAATTTCATTTAAATGTCTTGAGCTATGGAAACCTCTGCTTCTGTGTGTTTGGGAAAGGGAGATCCTTACCACTGTAGCGAGCCAGCTCTTGGTGGTGCTGGGGCAGTTGGGTGCGAACAGCTCTGCTGTGGTGCTGTGACAGCTGCAACGCGGAGGTGTGGCCAGCTGGACTGGCCCTGAAGGGACACCAGCTTGTGAGTTGTGCTGCTTTACAACAAAGGCTCCGTAGCACAGTAATTCTCTCTGATACAGTCAGCGTTGAATCCTGGGGAAGAATAGAAGATTAAGACATGAAGTAAGACTTCCCAGCTGGTCAGATTGGACTGGGTGATTTCCTGAATGGAAGGCTGCACCTCCACTATAGGTTCCCATAACCTTTGGAAGTTTTGATCAAATAATTAATTGGGATGGTTTGGGGGGTTTTGTTGTTGTTGTTGTTGATTTTTTTTGTTTTGTTTTGGGTTTTTTTGGTGGGTTTTTTTTGTGTTTGTTTGTTCATTTGGGTTTTTTTGTTTTGGTTGGGTTTTGGGGTTTTTTTAATTTTTTTTTTCTATTTTTGGTTTTTAAACTTTCCCAGAGCTAGGAATTGTCCTAGTTAATTTCGTATCATGAGGAGAAACACTCTTTTATTGAAACCTGGACTGCTGGAGAATTCTGTTGTTTTTCCACGGTTTCTACAACATAAGAATTGGAAAATCATCATTCCCTTTTCATTTGCTAACATTATGATACTGTAATTTTTGTAGCTTTCCCCACTAGAAAATTGCTTTTCTGAGGTGAAGACCTTTGATGTATCTAATCTGTCCTGGAGCAGAAGGTGTTAAGTAATCCTTGCTATCCTCCTTATCCTTGCTACTCTCCTGCACCTTTCAGTTTCATTTCAGTGAGGGTATATTAACTACAAGAACTATGGGGTATTGAAGCTAAGTGCAGTTTGGTCTTATGCTGCTGTATCGTACTGGCTTTGCTCTGCTCCTTTCATAATAATTCTTACTACTGTTTGCTTATTTGACAAATTTTTAGAGGACTAAACATGAGTCCTTTCCTAGACAGTGGTAATAGCTGAATTTGTATTCATTGCCATTTATAATTAAGGTGGCTTTTTTGCCCTTCTTCCATGTGCTTTTCTCTGCTGTTTTTATTACAGAAGAATTTCTTCTTGTGAGATGATCTTGTATTTTTAAAACCAGTTTAATCTACTCCAGAATATTTTGCATCACCTGTAAACAGTTGCTGAACTATTTTCTTTTGAGAGCATATATGAATGAATGAATGAAACATCACTGGCTGGATGTGGTGGAGAGCCCTTTTTACCTCCCTGTTTTATATCTGATCACGTGGATTTACCTGGTTTCTCTGTACCTGAATCCTACTTGCTGACAGACTCAGCAGCACTACTCTTCATTCCCACTGAAGAGTTCTCATAAAGGTGATACAAATTTATGGTTTGTTGTGCCAAATGTTTCCAGAATGTGGGCCACGTGGACTGCTGGACTGGACCATGCTGTGCGTTGGTGTAGATCAGTGTTGCAGGATCAGTTGTCCAAAATGTGGTGGCTTTCATTTTTGTGATACATTGTATATGAACCAAGGGTAAAAGCTTCACTATGAATACAAGTATATTTTTTAAAATCTTGTTGAAATATATCCTCCTAGTAATCTGGTTTAGAGTGCAGTTGGTTCCTGAAACACGTGCTCTGGATCTGCACCTTATTTCATCTGCTCTTTCTGCTCTCACCCAAGAGCTGGAACCAAAAATACACTGAGTGTTCATATGTTTCTGAACTCGCAGTAAGTAGGTAGTGATCATGTCAACAGCACAAAAGGTATGATACTAAGCAGCAGATGTTTGGTCTTGTCTAGTCAACTTTGATTATTTGCTTATAAAATACTCAGAGGTCCTACTGAAGTCCAGTGTAAAAACCTAAGATTTGTGATTGATCTACCAGCAAAAGATGCTTATTTTACTTGTAAAAGTTTTTTTTTTTTTTAATTTTGAAAATGCATTTATTTTCATGAGATTTGACACACAAAACTTCAAGCTGCCATTTGTGGAATTGAATGATAAAGAAGATACTTTTTGGCTGTTTCAGCCCTTTTTGTAGTTTCTTTTATATCTAATTTCATTTTGAAATTCAGCTTGTATTTGTAAAGATACCTTTTAAACTGAGATGTTCATGTTTGAAAACTGTTGAGTTGTCTGATATTTAGCTGCCCTAAATGTAAACGATGCACTTAGAAATGACATGGCTTGGTTAGTTAAAATTATTTACATGTGTGCAGATGAGCTGCAAAGCAGAAGTAATTTAACTACTTTCCACAAGGCATAGCTGGTGGGTTTTTTTACTAAACTTTTGCTTATTTTCGGTTATTATAGATAATATAATTCAATGCATTTTGTATCACTTAAAGTGTTTAGGAGACCTGCTTTCCACTAGTGACTGACAGTCTGCAGGGTATTTTTAGAGTGAGCCTACAAAACAAGGGGATTACTGCCTTATATCTCTGCCCTTAAACCTCTTAGCATATTGTATAGGACCATAGTCAGAGTTTGCAGTTGCTGTGGTGTCTGTTGGATTGGGACATTTGCTTTAGAATAGTTATTGATGGAGAAAATGAGGCTTGCTTTCTTTTATTCGCTGAATTTCACAGGTTTGTGAGAGGCAAATGATTTATCTTACATCTGCTAGAAAGAGCACTGCAAATCTTTAGGAATAACTTCTGCTTTGCAGTGATCAAACATGTATTTTTGTGACAGTTTAAGAGTCTGAATGTTAACGTTGGTGATACTTCTGTTACATAACGTTGTGGAATACTGAGTACTGTATTTAATTGCTGCAGTCTGGGGGTATTTATGTTTGAAAAGTATATTTTACAAAATCCTAAGCTTTAGGACAGGGCCTCTGGTAGCTGAATGTTTTAGCCACATAATTGTTAACAGTGTTATTTCATTTCCTGATATTTCATAAGATGTTTGCAATTTTTAACTCTGGCTTTTGCCAGTAAGATGTTGCTGTCATAACATTGTTTTTTCCTGTTCTTCCACCCTCATCCGTGGTGCAAATAGAATTGTCAAGTGCTCTGGAAAGCATTGTGGAGTGCTCACATGGTAACCTTAGTTCATGTATAAGACTGCAAGAAATCTGATGGATTTGAGAGGATGTCTTGTACCTCACATCTTATGATAACAATGCCTCACGATTTCTTAGAATGCTGTCAGAGACATTATTGTCACAGCTCTGATTTCTTTGCTCTTACATAAAGAGTTTAAGGTTGCCATCTCTGCTGTATTTTCAAAGTATGATCTAAATATCACTTTCACTGCTGAAAGGTGAGTTTTCTATAGGTGGTATGCTTGCTTCAGCAGACTTTTAGTTATGTATCCAATAATTTATCTTCAACGAGGAAAATCCCCTTAATTGGAACTCTAAATAATAATAACAAAAACAACAGCAGAATGTATTTGCTGGCTGAACAAATGAAGAAATGCTTCACCTTTATGCATATTTTGATGTCTTAGAATGCTTACTTGTAGTATTGCATTATTAGATGTTAATTGGGTAATGAAAGGGTGAATGGGTTGGAAAGCCATGTGGTGAATAATGTGGGTAGTCAGCCTGTATTGCGAAACAGGGCTGTTAACGTTTTAGTGAGCATGCTCATACGGTTACATGCCTTCATTTGCTTCAGTGTGACAGTGCTGGATTTAATTAGATTTTATGGGATCTAAACTTAAAAAAGGCTCAAAGTTCTGCATTCAGAATCTGACACGAGGTGACCTTTTCTTCCTTAGAAGATAAGGGTACTCTGTGTTCTTATGCTGGTGAATAATTGCAGAGAAGCTGTTGCAGGGCAATTGCAGCAAGTTTTGGCTAACCTTTACAGTAGGCTTGGAGAGATAGGACATTACATGTTTTTGTACTGTGTAAGTGTGAGAGGAGGGGAGAGCGTTTGCTTAGCAGCAGTGCTTAATAAGGATTTTTCAGAGAAGAAAAACTCCATCCTGGCAGCTTCATAATAGACAAGGACAGACTATTTACCTTGGCAGCAATCAACTTGCTTTCCTAGCTTGCCTCTTTTTCTATAAATGAAATATTCTTACACTGTCATCTTAAGTTTAGGGACTCAAAATCGTACATTAGAGAGCAAAAGAGATCTAAAATGTTTTGAACCGCTTCTATTTGTGTTTGTACTGCAGGTAAGCCTGTCAAACCCAAATCTCATCTCAAGAAAATTAACTTGAAACAAGCATATTTCCTTGCTGATGTCCTCGTGTCCTCGTGTAAGATTTACAATAGTGTTGAAGTGCCGGCAGTGAACTGTATTTTATTGGAAAAAGCAATGTGAAATACTCTTCTGGAATATGGAAGTGTGGGCTGTTCACATTTCCGGGTGCAGACCATTGTGGATTTCATAGTAAGATTCAGGTTTTTTAATACTCAAAAGATAGCTGTTAAACATTAGTCTGTGGACAGGTGTGACCAGGTTGTACTTGTGTAAGAACTCAGAGCCACTGAACTTTCTAAGGATACAGATCTTCACAGCCATGCAGAGGAATGCTTTTGGAGTGTTTTCCTAGTAAGTAGGTTAGGTAAACACATTTTTTTCAACAAGATTAAGATTATTTGCATTTCCTCTTAGGTCTGAAATATCAGGTCGCTTTGGCAGGAAGAATGCATCCTGATTCTGAAAGCTTTGATGTCAAGAAATGTGAAAAAAACATTAAGAGATGGATGAGGTTTTTGCTCTGGGTTTCAGGCTCTTTTTGGCTTGGCCCTTCAGCAAATTTCACTGGGGAAGAGCACAAAGGGAATAGGTGGTTGTGCAGCTGCTTGGCCCTCACCTGTGTGTGGCCAGCAGGCAATGCAGGTATGAATGAGACTTTTTTTTTTCNCCCTGGGTACTGTGTTGCAGGCTGCAGAGAGTACTTTGCCCTTGTTTGACCCATGACTTTTCTTTTTTCTAAATTGGTAAATAGGAAACAGTATTAAATTCTGAAAGAAAACAGAAAGTAATACCAAAGCTGCTGAATAGTTTTAAAAAACTGACTGAAGACTTAATACCCGTTTTTATCCTTTTTCATTGCAAACAGAACAGATAACAGATAACTGAATGCAGATTAAATAACCTTTGTGAAGGCTAGACTTCAGAAGAAAGATAAAAAATACTTGTGCTGTTTCTTTGTCCTCAGTGTTGAAACTGTAAGTGGTTGCTTACTTATATGTAGTACATCCTAGCTTAAAATCTAACCACTTGAATTTGTGCACACAGGTCAGGTACCCAGGTGCCCATATTGTCCTTCTGCCCTGCAGATTCTGTAGTTTGGATTGCCCTGTAGCAGTTTCTGCTCTGCAGGGAACACCTATGCACAGTGTAAACGAATTGCTTATCTAAAGGTATGGTTGCATGGGGAAACTCTTGCAAAGCTAAGTTCCAAATTTGCATCATCAGCAGCTTCCTCCTGATCTAACGCCAGTTAATATGAAAGCTTACCCATCTCTCACTGAAGGGTAAATTGCTGGCTTGTGCTCACTGAAGGGTAAAAGTGAACACACTTGTACAGCAGAGCAGCTAACAAGACATGAATTAACATGCTGGTTTATCTTGCAATAATTTGTTCTGCAGCCATAACCTGATGATGCACAAGGTAGTGAAGCCAAGAGTGCTTCAACATGCACTTTTACCCAGAGTTGTTTCTGGCAACTCTGCCCCTGAGCTGTCAGTGGACTGATAGAGGTGTAAATGGTCGTTTTTCTGTTCTTCAGAAGAATAATGGTGCTGAAGCTCTCCTTAAATTGCCTTTGGAGCTCTGTTTCCAAAATACATAAATTTGCATAAAAATAAATGGCAACATAAATTTTAAAACTCCTTTGTCTTTTTGATACCTTTTGTAGGTAGGTGCTTTGGGAAATGGTCTAAATATCTAGTCTCATGTTGTGATCTCTTGAATTACAAAAGGGGTGGAGATTTTCATGTTTATGTGGGTGGTTTTGTTTTGTTTTGTTGGGGTTTGTTTTGCTTTTGTTTTGCTTTTGTTTGTTTTTTTTCTCCAGTGGTCATGACCATTCAGATGCTCAGCTGTCTGTAGTAAGATAACCTTGAAATGTACCAGGACCCAAAGTGGCTCTTTTTCCTCATTTCTCTAGAAGGCTCAGTGCTTTCAGCGTTTGTTGGCAGTTTGTCTCTGATGTAATGTTATGTTTTGTGATTTAATTAGATTTTGAGTTCCCTATCTTGGTTTTTCANTTGCCCCTCACCTGTGTGTGGCCAGCAGGCAATACAGGTATGAATGAGACTTTTTTTTTTTCTTTTAAATTACTTAATCCGATAGTCTCAAATTAATTGAATTAGTTGTATGTGGAGGCTTGTGCATTTTAGAATTATTCCTTTAACACATTGTTCTTAGAACTGTATTTCCCTGCTGTTTGAAGTGCTTACTTCTAGGAATTTTGTTCATGTGTCAATACTACTCCTGGTGGCTCAGGCTTGTAGGAGGACTTTGTACTACGAATCAGGAGGATGGCACCCGGACTGCATGTGGGTGTGTGTGGGGTGGGGGATGGGNTGTGCACACAGGTCAGGTACCCAGGTGCCCATATTGTCCTTCTGCCCTGCAGATTCTGTAGTTTGGATTGCCCTGTAGCAGTTTCTGCTCTGCAGGGAACACCTATGCACAGTGTAAACGAATTGCTTATCTAAAGGTATGGTTGCATGGGGAAACTCTTGCAAAGCTAAGTTCCAAATTTGCATCATCAGCAGCTTCCTCCTGATCTAACGCCAGTTAATATGAAAGCTTACCCATCTCTCACTGAAGGGTAAATTGCTGGCTTGTGCTCACTGAAGGGTAAAAGTGAACACACTTGTACAGCAGAGCAGCTAACAAGACATGAATTAACATGCTGGTTTATCTTGCAATAATTTGTTCTGCAGCCATAACCTGATGATGCACAAGGTAGTGAAGCCAAGAGTGCTTCAACATGCACTTTTACCCAGAGTTGTTTCTGGCAACTCTGCCTCTGAGCTGTCAGTGGACTGATAGAGGTGTAAATGGTCGTTTTTCTGTTCTTCAGAAGAATAATGGTGCTGAAGCTCTCCTTAAATTGCCTTTGGAGCTCTGTTTCCAAAATACATAAATTTGCATAAAAATAAATGGCAACATAAATGTTAAAACTCCTTTGTCTTTTTGATACCTTTTGTAGGTAGGTGCTTTGGGAAATGGTCTAATATCTAGTCTCATGTTGTGATCTCTTGAATTACAAAAGTGGTGGAGATTTTCATGTTTATGTGGGTGGTTTTGTTTTGTTTTGTTGGGGTTTGTTTTGCTTTTGTTTTGCTTTTGTTTGTTTTTTTTCTCCAGTGGTCATGACCATTCAGATGCTCAGCTGTCTGTAGTAAGATAACCTTGAAATGTACCAGGACCCAAAGTGGCTCTTTTTCCTCATTTCTCTAGAAGGCTCAGTGCTTTCAGCGTTTGTTGGCAGTTTGTCTNTGTTTTGCTTTTGTTTGTTTTTTTTCTCCAGTGGTCATGACCATTCAGATGCTCAGCTGTCTGTAGTAAGATAACCTTGAAATGTACCAGGACCCAAAGTGGCTCTTTTTCCTCATTTCTCTAGAAGGCTCAGTGCTTTCAGCGTTTGTTGGCAGTTTGTCTCTGATGTAATGTTATGTTTTGTGATTTAATTAGATTTTGAGTTCCCTATCTTGGTTTTTCACTAGGTTTATCTTCAAAGTCTCAGTTGTCCTCTTTCTCTGGGTCCAAGCTGGATTTGTAAAAGTAAAAAGGAAATAGAGGTTTTGGTGTTTTGGTTTGTCTCTTGGGTGGTTTTAAAATACTTCTAATTACATGACAAAAATAAGTTGCTAAATAAAAAAAATCAAAGTCTGATAACTTTCATCTTACATAATCCCAAAACATAGTATCAAACTTTTTACAGTACCAGTGATGCTGTCAGTTTAGTAGAAAATACCCTGATAGCTTATTGCAGCCTAGGCTGGTGTCTGTTGTGTTGGCAAGCACATGGGGCTTGCATGGAAATGTGAAGTGCCCTACAAAGAATTCGAGTAGAAAATGCTCACTCATCTCTCTTTAGAGCTTCTCTGCAGAGATTTTGAGTTCAAGACAAAATTAGTAAAAATTTCAGCACTTAATTGTAGAAATTCATGTGCTTCTCTCCTGAATCCTCGAATATACAGCCTGTGTGGATTGTTCTATTTAACACTTTCCCATCAGGTGACAGCTTTAGTTATGTTGTCCTGACATGTTACCAGCAAATTAGGTATTTATAGGACATACTGTTTTGCAGCCTACTCATAAGTCTGACATTTCAGAAAACCCAAGTGTGGCATTGGAGAGAGCTTGCTGGTTGCCTGACCAGAAATTAATTTTGCTATTTGTCAGCATTTCTATCAGATAGAATAAGCTATTTTTAAACTGTTTGTTGCCAACATGACCTCAAAATTAGAACATGTAGGAAAATGGGTTTGGTTTTTGGTAAAAAGGAAATACTTTGGGCAAAATGCCACTTCAGCTTCTCATACAAAATGAAGTTGAGGAAATCTTATTCTTATCTCCCCTGGGGACTGAGATTCCTGGTCAGAATAAATGTCTGATAAGGTGCCAGTCTCATGGGCAACAGTAATGCCTGGGAGGGAGAAGTCCAACAGAATGCTCGCATAAGCAAATGTTATGATAAGGCAATTAGACTGCTGTTTTTGCACAAGCGGTACAGTGGTTGTGTGCTCTCCTCAGCCCTTGATTTGCTATTCACTGAAGTTTTTGAGATTCAGAGTTACCTTGAGATCTTCAAAACTGACAAATGAGCCTTACTGCATCTAGTTGTATCTGCTTAGGAGTCTGTTGCCTCTTTTGGCAGAGTGGAGTATCTATGCCCATTTGTCTCTCACTGGAGTGCAAGGTCGGGCAGCCGGGCTGTAAGCCATGTGCTGACCAGATTCCTTTGCTTTTCACTGAGGCAGCTGGAGCAGTGGTTTTGCTCATTGTGCTGTGGCACTGCCAGTGTGCAGCAGGGACAAGAGTGGATGTCTGTCCTTATGAGCTGAGGTGCCACGTAGAGATTTGCTGCAGTGCGTCTCACCTGCCCAAGGTGATTGAATGGCCTCCCTTGAAATTCTGATTCCTTTAGACTGATGCATAGAGTCCTCTGTCTGCAGTTTGTAAAGCAAAATGCATAACTAATATTGCTGTAATGCCTCTCTAAGCCTTGATGGAGAACAGAAGCTTTGCAACTCCTCTTAAAACTTTGAGAATTGCCTTTGCACATTCAGAGATTTTAAAATGTCATATAGCTTGTAGAGTAAACAAACCATGTTTATAGAAGAGTGTTGTGACTTAATCCCAGATGGCAACTAAACCCCATCCAGCCACTTGCTCACTTTTCCGGGTGGAATGGGTGAGAGAATCAGAAGACCAAAAGTGAAAACTTCATGGGTTGAGATAAAGACATTTTAATAGGTAAAACAAAAGCCACACAGGCAAGCAAAGCAAGAAATTAATTTACTGCTTCCCATGGGCAGGCAGGTGTTTGGCCATCCCCAGGAGAGCAGGGCTTCATCTCACAGTGGTTACTTGGGAGGACAAACTCCGTCACTCTGAACGTACCCCCTGCCTCCTTCTTGCCCCAGCTTTACATGCTGCGCATGGTGCCGTATCCTGTGGGATATGCCTGCCGTCAGTTGGGCTCAGCTCTCCCAGCTGTGTCCCCTCACAACTTCTTGTGCCCTGCAGCCAACTCAATGGTAGGGTGGGGTGAGAAGCAGAAAAGACCTTGACTTAGTGTAAACACTCCTTAGCAACAACTAAACCAATGTGTTATCAACATTTTTCTCAGCCTAAATCCAAAACACAGCACTGTACCATCTACTGGGAAGAAAATTAACTCTGTCCCAGCTGAAAGCAGAACAGAGCTGCTTCAGCTTGAGTGGTAAGAAATGTGCATGTTTTTTATTTTGCACATATGTTCTAATCTCTAAATCCGCTCAAGTAAATTCAAGAAAATACATTATTTTACTAGTTATTACAAGCATTCTGTACCTATGAAGGAATGAGGTTAACACTTCCTTATAACTAGATAATTATGATTAAGAATCCTTCAGCAACTTCCCAACCCTGCACTTATACTGCCAGTTAGACCTCATGGCTGTTCTAGGTACCTGCTAGAGACAGTTGCCTATAGCCTTTGCCGTACATCCCAACCCTTCACTTAATTTGCATTTGGATTTGGGTTGCTTGGAGTGTCACACCTTGGTGCTTTCAAATGCTCATCAAACAACTTTGAGCACAGTGTTTGCTGTAAAAGTGGTATTTGGTGTGGCTGTTCTCTAATGTAGAAATACTTCAGGGATTATCCCATATGCTGAAAGTATGCTCCAGAATGCTGCAAGACCCATGAATAATGGAATTCAAATGCCACTGAACTTGTGCATGTGACTATCATGCCTATTTGCCCTTAAACAATTAACATCACCACACTTAAATTTCCCAGTCCTAGTAATATAGTGGGGTTTTTTTATCCATGGATATATCTTTTAATTGTTACTTATTTTACAATATTTCTTTTAATAGATTATGGAAAGGTGGAAGATTCTAGAGAAATTAGCCAGTATCATGCCCCTAAGATACAGTGGGAACTGACTTACGTAATTATCTGTTGCTTGAGGAAAAAAGTAACAGTTGCTGAAGGAAGTTTTAGGGAGTCAGTAACAAAACTCACATCTTTTTGTTATTTGGAATAGCTAAAGTGGGCCATGAGATACAAAACAATTTAGTATTTGTAATTAGTGTTGGGCATGGATTTTCTGTAATGCTTTTAGTTTCTGACTTTTGTTCAACTTTGAAATAGCTGCATTTTGACTTTAAATTTCTTAAATGTCAGGTACCACAAACATGAATGTGTTGATTTTTCTCACCTATGTCAAATAGTTTTGACTGGAAGATATTAGTTCTTTCCGAGGTTTAAAACAGTGTTCCAACTGCTTTTAAAGCAGCTTTCATTCACAGGCCAGCTATCTATATCCTGTAGTTTATCCAATCAAATGGGAAATAAGCATATATAATCCAATTAGATTTTGTTGCCTTGCATTCTGCAGTATCTTTTTTTTCAATCAAAATGAGATGTCATGGTTGTAAGAAGGCTTCTTTTTCAGGAAAGATGACCAAATTTCAAGAAGCGTTTCAGTATGTCTTCAATATTCCCCACCTTGTATCCCATATGATTTTACTTCTTTAGGTCAATATTGAGTCTTTTCATTAGTAGTAATTTCTCTGATAGCTTCTTGGCTGATTGTAGTTTGAATCTAGTAAAGGTGAGCATGTCTAAAGTGTAGATTGGGTTGTATATAGAAATCGATACATAGAGGTGTAGCGTATACAAAGTTTCGAGTTCTAGGCTTCAGAAGTGTATTTGCAGCACTGTCTTCCCCTTTTGAAGAAGTGCATTTCTCATTTAAACATAAGAATTCTACCAGTAGACTAAGCATGGGCTGGACTGTTCCCCTCAGTAAAAGCGTGAACCTATCTCTTGTACTTAATGAACAGCACAAGCACCTGACTTTAGGAGCAGTTTTAGAGCTATGAATCCTTGCCTTGCATGAGTGCCTTGGAAGCTTTTGCTATTGGTGTCCTGCTTGGTTGCTTTAGGTAGGTATTTAAATTTGGGGAGGCAGGATTTCATGTGCATCACTCTTGAGAGCTTCTCCATCTGCTATTTTAGGAAACCTTATGCTCCCAGTAATAGTTATTACTGGGTCTAATGCTTCAGTTGCTGTGGAAATATGTTAAACAAGCAATGTGGTTTTGTGTTTTCTGTTTTGAAGTTAACATCCATCTTTCTCTGAATCTGTGTCCAAAATATTTTTCTTTCACGGGTCCTTCCATTAATCTTTGCAAAAGCTCAGGTTTTCCACAGGGTCATTTGTCATGATAGTGGTTGACCCAAAGTGGCTAAATGTGTGTTTGGTGCCTATTAGCAGTATTCCTTTTTTCTTCTTCTAGGACGTGAAAATCTGAGAAATGAACAAATTACGGCAAAGCTTTAGGAGAAAGAAAGATGTCTATGTCCCAGAGGCCAGCAGGCCTCATCAGTGGCAGACTGATGAAGAAGGCGTTCGTACTGGGAAGTGTAGCTTTCCTGTTAAGGTAAGAGTTTCCGCCTTTCTTTTGTATCCATGAGGTACTCTTGCCATGAATTATTATTTGGGGTTTTTTTGGCAAGCCTAAGCCAGAGACACGCTTCATTACACACTGACCTATTTTACAGTCAGCTCTCATTGCAAAGGATGTGGCTTTTTTCTTAAAACCAGATGACTCATGTAACAAATGCCTTGGAAAATCAGTCTGAGATATCCTACATTATTATCTAGTTGAAATAAATCATGTAGCTAGCTAGAGGAGTAATAAGTATTTGTCTTCATTTTTTGGAAGATCAGAAATGCTAGGCTTCTTGGATTGCATGGAAGGGTACGGAGTTCTCTCTGTTAAAAGTGTAGTTGTGGTTACAGTTTGACTTGCCTTAGGCAAGTGGTGGGCTGTGCTTGGAAAGCAATCCTTCCTCCCTCTTGATAATTGAAAATATTGTCAAGTAACACCTGGGATTTTTACCAGTGCATAAGGTTAGAAGCACTTGCTAACTTCTGAGAATGCCTCTGTGCTACGATTTTATGTGTGTATATTACAGACTGGTAATGCATATGAAACTGAAATTACCTTTTAAAATTCTGATAACTCATTCCAGATTATCAGTCTTATAAATAGGTATTTTCTGTGTCCAGTTCTCCTTCCTCTTTATTTAAGAAACAATACTTTAATATTTTAGAACAGTGTTTAATATTAATACTTAATAAGTACTAGAATAAAAATAAATACAAAATTTAGGGTGGCTTGTTGCATATGCTCCCCTTCCTTCCTCGGAGTACACTAATAGTAGATCTGCAATACATTGGAAGCAGATGACGCCTGGGGAAAGCTAATGAGTTAAATATCTATGCACAAGGAACACAGTCTATGGTTCTGACACCTGAAGACCTTTCATTAGTTTTTCTCTGTATTATACTTAAAGTAATTCTGTCTGATAGTTAAACGTGGTGATGTTGCTAGGTGGAATTCTTTGAACTGACTGTTTCATATTTTTGTGAAGTTGTGGATTGGTGTAGATATGTGCTAAGTATGAGATAACTTTCACACAAGGTTAATGCCCTGCTTTACCCTACTAGAGTTGCTTATGTGTGCTTTTACATATACTTAAGTGTATACAACATTTCTAGTTCATGGCTGCTTGCTTATTTTTGTCTTGAGTTATTTTTCTGCTAAGAGGAAGGAACTGTAATTCAGTACTAAACAGAGATGGTGTTTTGCCAAAGCTTTGAAAGTAATTGCTCTGTGAAAGCTCAAACTCAGATTAAGGTTTAACACTGTCTAGGAGCGAACAGACTTGTAAGTTTGAGGATAGTTATTTTTTCATAACTTAGGCATTACACAGGTTGAAAAGCAAAGTGCTCAATTTCTAGGCATTTAGTTTTATTCAAACTTTTTCAATCCTTTACTGAACACAAAGGGTGTGAACCACTTCTCACTGTTAAAAGACTGACTTCTTTTGAACTCTCAGTCAGGACTTGCACTTCTAATGACAAGTGCTTCCTGTATTTAAATGAAGCATTCATCTATTCTGGGCACATGTACCCAAAGTCAAAAAAGGTTTTGGCCTATTCTGTGCTGAAAAGGCATAGAAATGGATGGATCTTTGCATCCTGTCATCATAATGGGATTTGTGTGCACGCATTAGTCTGCTTTTAATAGGAATTCGCTGAATTAATTTAATTTGTTCTTTGGAAAAAAATGCTCTTAAGGTGAACATAAGGTACATTTCTTGATTTGGTCAGAATGGTAGACTCTTAATATTTAAAGAACTTAGAATTAGGTGAAAACTTAGAACAATTTGATATTAAGAGGCATTTTATCTTATTTGATTAGAATTATTGTCCAAAATAGTGTGCCTTGATATGGACAAAGTGGAAATTTTTATAAGGCTTGAGATGCAGAGTGGGCGTTAACTGGTGTTTAATAGATAGAGACAGGAAGTATGCCATTGTGAGGGAACGAGATAAACCAGATGTGGAGTCATCGCTTTAGTGGGTGGTACTGTATTTTGCTCACAGAAAGAATAGAACTTTGTGCTATTGAAGGAGAGTATCCTGTTACGCCGGTCTTGGGTATTTTTTGGGAATTCATACATTCCAGGAAAAGTATGCAGTCTCCTATGTCCTTAAATATCTGATGGGGTGACTTTTCTTCCTGATGCTCCTCAGTGGAGTAGAACAAAATGAGATATTTTGGGAAGAATGGTTAATGAATAGGAATGCATTCAAATCTGAAAGATCGTGAATATACCTTAATTTTCTTTTAAGTTTTGCAATGGGAATTCCAAAGTGGTCCATTGTCTGTAGTGTAGCTGCTCAACGACACTTCAGTATGTTGGGGGTGGGGGCAGGGATTAGCCTGTTCTTATTTATTATGATCTGCCTTGCCCACTCTCTAAAAATCATCACCTGTAATTCTTTGGAGCTCAAAGCGTAACTGAGTAGCAAGACCAGAATCTGCCTTTCGCAGGAGTGGTGAAGACTTCACCTGTACTCAGTGAAGACTTGAGAATTCTTGATAAATGTTGCTGCAGCTGTCTTTAAGATTTTCTGTTTGAAAGTAAAATAGACTAGTGTAGTAGCAGCCAAGCTGTGGGCTTTGTTTCTTCTAATGCTTGCTATTTTATTTAGGTAAGACTCTAATATTCTTTTTTTTTTTTTTGGGATCGAGAGAAGACTAGTGCAAACACGTAAGGGAATGTTTGCCCTTGGTTTCTCTTGTAAAGAAAAGATCCCTTAAATTGGTTTGGTTTTTAACTTCTTGCCTTTGGGCATTTATATTTTGCCCAGAGGTTGGGTGTTTGTAGAGTGCTACCACAGATTTATCCTTTTTTAGACATTACAGAGCATGTGGAAGCACTCTGCAAGTCATGTTGCAAATACGATTTCATCCTGCCTTCAGGCTTCACTCTGTTAGTGTTGGAGAGGGACTCCAGTAGCTGCTCATTCATTGTGCTTGGAGGATGTACTGCAAACAGATTTAATGTTACTGAAAGGTTTTCTATGTTGGCATGTTTCTAGAAGCTCTTCCTGTTTCTAGAAGCTCTTCCTGTGCTATGTCCATAGCTGATCCTTATTTTTAAAGTCCTTAAGTGTTCTCTTGGATTTTGAGCAAATCTGATACATCTATGGATTGTCTTCCCTTTGGAAGAGAAGATACTCTGTGGAAAGTAGAGCAAAATTCCTGTTACATTCCTTTATGTTGCTTTGAAGTTCAGGGAAGTAGATTCGATCCACGGTTGGTTGTCTCCAGTGCTGTGCTCATAAATTTGGAGGTGGTAATAATCATAGATGCATGCTGTTCCTTTTAGTCAATAGCACTCCTTTTTGTTTTGTTTAACAGTCTGTGTTTTTCAGCTGGTTGGTGAAGCTGTGTAGCATGTAGCCCATTATTGATCATATTTTCTCAGTCATCTTAGTGTATGTAGCTGTAATTACAGATAGTTCTTCTCTGTGTTGGAAATCTAACCACACTTGGGGTGGTAACCTGACACTCAAAGATAGGGCCATGCAATGGCTACTGACTTTCCTGTAGTGCTCTTCTGTGTAAACTGCTTTGAATCCACTAAAGTTAGATTGAAAGAAGAGCCAAGGAGAGACAGGTCCTATCTGTCAGCTAAGGTATGAAAAGGATGTTAAACTTGTTTAGAAGAGTGACTTGCAGACTTTAGCTATTCCATTGGGAATTTAAATGATGGTGCTCTGCTAACTTTGGTGGTGTGGAGGCATAATACCTTGCAGCTTTTATAGATATTCAACAAGAGTTGCCCCATTATTAAATGTGGCACTGGTATATCTGCTGGTAAGTCTGTACAGAAGTCTATTTTCAGGGACAAATTCTTTTCCTCTGTCCTAACAAAATGAAAAGTAAATACTGTGTTTCAGTAGTGAATCCTTCCTCTGAGAGAAAAACTGTGCAAGATACATGCAATACATAGGGGCCTGAGATGAAGAGGTTGTATTTAAAACTATTCAGAAGTTGAATATTCTAACAGCCATTACAGCTGTGCTTATCAGTGCTGTAATTTATTTATACACAATTTTATACATTATAATTGCAACAAATGAAGTTCATTGACATACACATTTTCAAACTTGCTTTCTTGCTCAGACACTACCTCACTGAAAACATGCAGCTGTTCTGTGGTATAATGACAAAAATATTTGACACTAGGGCTTCTTTTGTCTGAAAAGCCTTTTTGAGTGTCCCTCTGGGTAAGTGGTTTTCATTCATACAAATGCACTTCGGAGTAACTGGCCTGTGAAATTTATATCAGAAAAATTAGGTCATTTCCTTCTACCTTAGAGAACTAAACAAACCAAACATTGCAAATTCTTGGTGGTTCTGACCAAAAGGATGTGTTAAACAGAATATTAACAGCTGGTTGCTACCTCTCGTTCTAGAAGATGTAACAGTTGTGTGTATCTTGGATAATTTAATTAGTTTTGTTCTGTCACTTCCATGTCTTTGGTGGTCAGTCTCTTTTGACCTTAAGGCATCTATGGCTACTGTTCCATATCACCTGCAAGTTTACTTGCATTTTTTTATTCCACCTGGCAGACTAAAGATGTCAGTGAAAAAGCTGATGTGGAAAAGTAACAAACCACATTTCTATCTCTGGCATCCAGGGTCTGCTGCTGAGTACCTGGTGTCATTGGAGTTAGCCTTCCCACTGAATTTGATTTCTATGTTAGTGTTGACAAATAACAATTGTATGGATACAGTTGTACTTTTGTATATAAAAGAATTGACTTTTCAGAACAAGTCTCTTGAACTTTCAAATAAATACCTACCTACCTTTATTCCCTTACTCATGTCTAAGTCTTTGTTTCTAGGTAGCCACTCAAGGCATCAGTTTCCTGTCTAACCCTTGCTTTGATGGGAGATGTTTGGAAGACACTGTATTGCTTTGTATTCAAGAAGAGACAGAAGGAAAGGGAACAACTGACACAAGTCATGTAGAGTATCCTCACTGGGACTTGTGAATGTCAGTTCTCATCCCTGGGGTCCCTGTGTTTAGGTTGTTGAGCCGTACGTGGCACTGCTGAAATCACCATCAGTAGGAGATAGGCCATTTCGGTCACTTTGCTTTGTGCTCTCACACCACTTGTGGCTGCCCAGTTGTCCTCTTTAGTTTTGGAATTTGCATATTGAACGTTATTGCTTAATGTCAAATTTATAAATCTCATATTAAAAATAAATTCTTATTTTTAATAAGTTCATAAATACAGCTTGCATATATATATATATAGCTTTCTGTTTCTCCAGGTCAGAAAGACTGGTACCAGCAAAGGTAACTGCGGCTTTTATTTTATGTCTTAAATGCACTTCTAGTTTGAAATAATGGCTATGAAAGAATTTACCAGTGTGATGTTGAAGTGCCTTTAAGTTAAGCATGTGATATTTTTCACTGTGAAAGCTTGAGGTACTTGAATGGTCTTTGGAAACTATGTTAAGTATTTTTAAGAAGTTAATGTGACAAATCTGCTGATTTCTGAAATGTTGCACAGCCTTACACATTAAAAGTAGAAATCTCTACCTCTGAAGGCATGAACTGATGTTAGCAATGAACAGTAACCATTCCTATTGAATGCTAACCCTCAGCAAGCAATGGTACATTTTAAAAATCCTGCAGCATTTAACATCACAGGAAGAAGGACGGAAGGCAGCTAATTATAAAAGATGGTGATTATAATGGAAGGTGTGAAGCTTACCTCCAGTATATTCCTATGCATTTTTGTCATGGCTAGAAGGAATGTAAGGCAATCCCTAATCTTTAAACTTTTCACCTTTATGTCCAACCCTTACTTTTTTTTGAATGGCCTTGCAAACAAGAAGTTTCAAATGAAGCTTCTTGCTGAGTTTTAAAAACCTCCTGTCTTTGGCAAAGGTGAAATTCTTAAATAGTTTCATAAACTTCACATTGTTTTAAAGATACAACAATTAAAATGGTTTGGACGGCATTGCAGAAATAGTAATTTTAAATGTAATTTAAGTGTTGGAAATCAAAAAGTTCTCATTGGGTTATACTTTTTAATTCTCTTTTTTAAAATTAGGAGATATCTAGTGTCATACATGGAAACGGAATTTTTTGCAGGAGTTGAAAAGGTAGAGTGTGCATCTGTGCAGTGTGTGTATAAAACCTTGTGCTATCAACACTTGATTTTCCTTTATTTTTTCTTTTCTTTTTTTAAAAGAAAGTTTTAAATTTATTAAATAATGCTGAATTCCTGGAAAAATAGGAATTGCACATCAGAGCATACAAAGTTGAAAACCAGTCTGACAGTACATACGTGAAACTGTGAAGGGACTAGGAGAAATAGTGTGTTTAAGCCTCATCAGGGGAAATTTAGGATATGCAGTAGCAATAACAACTCAGCAAAATAACATCCCTTTCTACAGTGAGACACGTAAACTACAGGGTAGAAGGTCTAGCCTATTGATCTCCAGTTACAGAAATGTCATAATACTTCAAGGCTGACTTCTCTGATGTAGATGTGGAAGTAGATCTTGCCCTGAAGCAAGTGCTGTCCTACATAACCTTCTGAGTTCCCTCTCTGCCTCATTTTAGGGATTTGTAAGAAAATTTAGAATATAGCATTTGTGTATCCTGTTTTGAGCTTCTCTACTTCATCTTCAATATTCCTAACTGGAAATGTTTGTTATTCCCTCACAGTGTTGTTTCTGTTGACAATGATAAAGGCCATGTGAGAACCAGTACGTGAAATGCACAGTGTGGCTCTTAGGTGGGTGTGATGTAAAAAATACGGAGAACTACTGGTATAGATACTGCTTTAGATTATTTTGATCCTCTACAGTTCCTGTTTTGGGGGATTTAACAGGTTGATGAGACATTTTGATTTCTGGTGACATGTGTAGCATCCTAACTAACCTATAGCTTTGACTAAGCAAAATTAAGCTTTGTTGATGCTTAATCAGAGTTTCCGTTGTCTGTGCTTCTACAGCTTTGTCTGAGCAAACATCTGTTTCAAACTGATAAATTCAGAAAGCAGGAGCATGAGTGTGAGAGGAGAGAAGTATTGAACATTGGAATGTAAATCTTAGAAGTCAGTGGAAAAGTAGCTCAGCTTTAAGACATATCCAGGATTTCTGGATTTAAGCTTATGTCTACTTGCAAGACAGCATTTCACTCTGAAACTTTGGAGCTCAGGCTTTAATTCTTGAGCAATGCCAATTCTAGAAGCATATCTGCACATGCAGATGTCAAGTAGTCAGTCTTACTGTTGCAAATAATACCCCAGAACTTACACAGAGGAAGAAAGAGGAATGTTGTTGCCTCTAGGAAAAATACCAAGAAATGCTGGTGTGCTTCTCTTCATGGCAGCTCGTTTCCCAGCACAGGACACCTTGGCCAGGACTTCAAGTAAGCTCATTTCCTGTGTCTGTCTAGTTTCAAATGTAATCCAAAGAACCTAATCTGTTACTGCAAATAAAACAGTGCATGCGAACATCTGCTGATATTCAATTATTTGTGTAGCTGAGTCTGTTTCAAAGAGAGACTGTAAAAGCATATTACCAGGCATGAACAAACAGAACTGGCTTGAGTGAATTGTCCAGGTTGAAGGAGCTCTGGTGAAGGATCTTCTTTTTGCCAGTTGGTATTATTGAACTTTGAAAGTTTGAAAACTGAGTCAGCCAAGTATTTGTAAGAGAAATGAAAACAAAGATCAGGGCAGCATTGCTTGTACTAGGACACAGATGGTGTCCTTTTATTTCTGACCTGCTGTATCAGCCCTTGATGTTTTAGTAGCAGCAATTTTAATAGCATGTATTTGGGAAAAGACAGTAGGAAAACTTCACCAGAAACACTTGATATGGTAACCTGAGTTGTTGGTTTTTAGATGAAGTTGGAAAAAGTTTAAAATGTTGAAAAAGAATAAAGTTTCTCAAGCACTTTTCAAATTCTAAGGATGCTTTGCTGTGTGCCAGTTTGACTTGTTCCTGTGACGACTGCTTTCTGTTTGGCTTGAGATTGGTACCAAACACCACCATCAGTGCAAGAGAACATAAAAATCAGTGATGAAGAAAGTTATTTGGTTTTTGTTTAATTTGCTGTACCATAAGCTCATCTTCTTTTTGCTAAAAATGTGAATATAAGCAGTGCTTCTGCTTAATAATGTTTGCATTAAGGACTTTTCTCCAACAGCCCCTGAAAGTATTTTACTTGGATTAGAGCTTTTATGTTATGTTACTCTGTATATGGACTCTGCCCACATGGATTTTAGCTTTCTGTAAAAGCACTGGTGGTTAATTTCTGGTATAACGATTAAATCTCTTACAGAACATCTTATGTCCGAGAATTGCTGATGTCATGACTATCATTCACTGGTTGCTATGGAAATTAAGTAGGAGTGCATTCAATATTAATACTGCATTCCTGCTATGTGCATTTTCCTGATGGAAAAGTACTCACTTTCTCCAGGAATACTAGCTGCAACAGTCCCTGTGACAAGAAATGCTCTTTGCAAATATGTCATGGGTACTCCTTTCCTTACTGTTCTCAAAGTCATCATCCACCACAGCATGGCTTAGGCAGTTCACATGGATTTCTGTGTACCCAGTACTTATGTGTCCCAGTCCTTGAGTGTGTTTGTGGTAATGTGCTGTCATGGATTTGCATGAGATTTTACTTACATAGGACAGTTCGTGCCCAGGCACTTCAACAGTATGTTTCTTCTCCTTTAGTTTGAAAGGGAAGTTCCTCTCAAAGATCCTGAAAGGTTGTGTATAGAAGTGTGGGATTTGTGTATCTGCTTTCTAAAATGGTTTCCATGTAATCTCTTCCCGGCGATGTAATGACAGAGTTTAACAATAGTTTATTTTTCTTAAGTCCTGAATTTTGGTGTTTTAACTTTCATTTCAGCCTCTAA
Source organism: Gymnorhina tibicen (assembly GCA_013399875.1). Classification (NCBI taxonomy): domain Eukaryota; kingdom Metazoa; phylum Chordata; class Aves; order Passeriformes; family Artamidae; genus Gymnorhina; species Gymnorhina tibicen. Next base: position 1,494,089 of record VXAZ01001656.1, read on the forward strand.
TTAGTAGCTGCATTTCCTTTATTAAATTTTGAAATGTCACTCATAAAATTCTGCTGCACTAGTAAGTTGAACCAATATTTCAAATTTAAGGCTAAGTTGAGATATATTTACAATTTAACAATTCTGTTTAAAATATAAACACTAAAAAAGGTCTCAGTCTTTGACAGAGTTTTTTGCCAATTTTCTTGAGGAAATATTTTTTCTTTAATTACAATCCATTAAAAGTCAGATAAATATTGTAGCACTGGTTAAATACAGGAGCCATGTGTATCTACTCTCAGACTGATGGGGGACAAATTTTTAGAAAGAAGCTTGAAGGCTTGGAAGAGTACCTGCGGCTTAAGGGATGTGTAGCTATAAAAAGAAGAGGACCAGAGCATTCTGGTTATAGACTTAAAATTTATTTTTACAAGAAAGAAAAGTGTATTGGCACATACAAGGAATTAACACACCACCACTCCATCCCAGAAAAAGAAAAAACCAAAGCAAGAAGAATTTTGAAATTGCCTGTACAATGTTCAACACCAGTGATAATGATGAGCTTTTGGTTTCTGCAAAACTGGTGCAGTGGCAAGAACAAGGTTTATTCTTTTTTTATGAAGGGCTAAAAGTGTAACATGTAAATGCAAACAAAGCACCTTTTGTCCTCTATATCATAAAGAAGTATTGTGTGACAGTGTAATTTATTTTATAATTCAGAATTGATTGATGCTCAATGAGGTCTGTGGATTGTACCCTTTTGGTGTGGATAGATGCACTTGATATGTGAAATAATGTCTCCATTCACGGGAGTGGAAGCAGTATTGAAAACTGCAGCTAAACTTGCTGTCTCCAGCAGCAGCGGCATGACTGATTGCTGAAAGTTGGAGCATGGGACTTGAATAGAGGTTTGGCAACACAGGGGAGAATGGTTGTCTATTTTGCAGTGTGACATGAGGCAATATTTACCCTGCTCTGTTTCTCCCTTTTCCAAGCAAAAGGCAGGTTGCCAAGTACAGGGGCTGAATGGTTTGAATCTTCAGTTGGAAACATTTTGGCTACACTGGAGCGAATGAGATGTGCAGATAGGTTGGGAAATCTGAAAGTTGCCCTCTATATGGATGATACAAATGGTCATGCAAAGTAGATGGTTCATTCCTTACACATTTTTTTTCCTGAGGTATAAACCTCAGTCTTGTTCCTGTCTATATCACTCTCATCTTAACGAGAAGTTACTGAACCCAAAACTTTCTCATGACAAATATGTACAACAGAATTTCTGCATCTCTGGAACTTCTCCCAGAGAAGTCATGGCACACCCAAGTAGCTGTTGAGGTACATACGTGTTGGTATCCGGGGGGTGTTCTGGTGGGGTGCTACGACCTCCTGAACCGACTCCAGCAGAAAGTGGCTCGGCAGCCACTGCATTCACACAGACACACACCCACACACCGGAGAGCTTCTCGACAGGTCGATGGCAAAGAGGCCGGAAGGGTCCTTGTGTGGGATTCCACAGCAGAGGTTTATTCCAGCTCCACACACGAAGGGCACCAGGGACAAAAGACCCAGGGTGAAGGAAAGTTCCAGCCTATGTGTGGGGACGGAGAATGCATCAGGGACACGGGTGGTGCATAGGTGGGACTGGGGTACGGGAGCCAATGGGAAAATGTGAGGGAGTGGCAGGGAACAAGGTCCCATGGGAGAGTGGGGAAGGGAGAATTTTCTAGGGAAGGAACAGGTAAGGTATAAGGGGGTGGGGAGGCCAGCTCGGGAAGCAGAACTGGGATACATTTTGCATAATGAAACAGCATCCTAGGAAAGGTCTTCTTAGTTCACTCTAACGTGGGGAGGATTTCGATCCCTTGTATTATGGGCCCACTGGCCCCACACATAGACACTTCCAGACACATAGTAATTGCATCTTTAGTTGTTACAGTTTGTGTATTTTTAGGATTAAAATGTTCCACTTTGTGTTCTGGAGAAATGAAGATCTTGCGCAAGTGTTCAGCAAGCTCAACTGAGGGAGTACAGTTGCTGTTTTGGCAGCTCCAGCATTCAATTATAAGGCTTCAGCCTCACAGAGCTCATTTTGAAAAAGCTCTAAAGAGTCAGATCTCTTTTATTTACCTTCTAGTTTCAGTGCAATTTATTTTTCAAGCTGTTCTCCAGCTGTGAGGGCTGATTTAAATGAAATTGTTCCAGAATTGTTCCATCCACATTTAACTCTGTTTAAAAAAATGCCACATAGTGAGATTTAATGCTAAAGCTCTCTGTCACTTAAGATATTTTATACCTTTCATCAGTTTAATGATATCTAGAGCCTCTTCTGGAGCATCTTGCCTTGCATGAAGAAACCTCAACTTTCCAATTTCTATTAAATCCTTGAAACAGTCTTGATTTTCTCCATATAGCTGAATCTGTTAATCTAAGGCTGCTTCAATATGGTGCTGTGAGTGAAATGTTTTCTGTCTATCTAGCTAAGTCTAGTATCCTAATTAATGAAAGAAAATCTAAGAGATTTGAAATGACTCACGACAGAATAGTCTGTTATAGAGTGCAGCTTCTTAATAGGTTATTAAACTTGGGTTTAGTACTGCATTAAGTGACACAAGCATTGATTCTGATCTTTTAAAACCACTTATTCACTCTCTAGCTAGCCTAGAATCTAAATGCTAAATTGCACACAACTCTTAAAATGGCAAGTAAATGGGGGAAAGTTTCTTTCACCTATAGCTCTTACTAGAAAACTTCAGAAAGGTTTTGCTAGTTTCTCTGGTTTTCTTGAAGGGTTAAGTACTTTGAATAAGGATATGAATATTTCTGAGAGAACAACTTCCTTTCACTATCAAAAAGAACTATGATTGGAAAAGGCAGGAAAATGGGAAAAATTAAAGCTAAAAGGTAGCGTGTAAAATTAAACTATCCATAGTACCCTGAACACTACACTCTGACGTATTTCTTGTAATTGCTTTCTCTGTAGATTAATATTCTGGGTTGTAAATTTGAAAGCTTTGAAGCTTGAACTTTCTATTCACTGGTGTGTAGCTAGGGAGGTTTTTTTAAAGCGGTGCTTGGTAAGATGAATATGTGGAAAACAGGTTTGGTGTTTTGGGTTTGTTTTTTTTTTAAACCCCTCTTTGTAAGAATGATGAATGTCTCAGTGTCCACATAACAGCCTGTTGTTGTATTGAAGTGGAACAATTTTGGCTTACAATTTGAAAAAAAGGGAGTGGCGGGTAAATTTCTCATATTTGGACATTACATTCAAAAATATTTGGTCATCTTACTGTGTAATGTAATTCAGTTTTCAATACTAAATATATTTATCATTATTAAAAAATAATTTATTCACCATCATCTCTATATTGATGTAAGGTTTTCATGCTTTGCTAGTAAAAAAAAAATTACTAAAGCTCATGATGAATTAACAGGAAAATACAGTTTTCAATACTTTTCAATTACATATTTTCCCCTGAGTAAGGAAAGTCTGTCTTTCCTTCAAAATTTCTAGTTGTATTATGCTGTTCTCCTGATGCTGGTGCCCCCATATATGTACACAGTCAAACCTTCAAATGCAGGTTCAAAAGAAGGCTGGCAAAGTGCTGGTAGTGTCTGTCTCATCAGCTATACGGAGATGAATTCAGAGCTTGGATTCATCAAAACCCAGGGAGTTCAAGGAGCTGCTGTTAAGCTTTTTTCCCCATGTTCTTTCCTGCAGTACTTGGGGCACGTCGAAGTGGATGAATCCAGAGGAATGCATATCTGTGAAGACGCTGTGAAGAGGCTGAAATCTGTATGTATATTTGTTTAATGAAAAGGTTGGCGCTGGGGCTGTGAGCGTTACTGGAAAAGGTCCGTTCGGCAGCAGTGCTCCAGCTAAGGACTGAACTTTTGACCCATGTTAGGAGAACAGTTGGCTGGTTTGAGAGCACTGCTGCTCTTGGGGGGACGTGCTAATCTGATGATGAGAGGGAGAGTTACAACTGTTCTTTCTACTTGCAGAAACTATTTGCAAAACAAATGTGTAAAAATTCTCTGTGACCTTTCAGGCTAAGTTGGTACCCACATGGGACTTCAACCATTGTTTTTTAACAGCTTCTCCCTCTCTCTCTTTTCTTCTTCCCCCTCTCTCTTTCCCTCTGTTGCCTGCCACTTTAATAGTGACTTAATTCACCATTATTATACAAAATATTACTTGTTTTAGGATGCTTTTTTTTCTAATGCACTGCAACATTGTAGTCATGCATGAAATAATCTGGCTTGCATCTGCTCAAAGTGGCCTGAAGGCTGCCTAATTCTGATATGTCATGAAATGGGCTGCTCTTAGTTTGGCTTCTGTGAACGTTTGCTCCTGTAAATGGCACTCGTTCAAAGCTCTTTGTATTTCTGTGGCTCATTTGAAGAGGTCTTGTCATCTCTTTCCTGCAGTAATAATATCACAAAATCCTGTGGAAATAGCAAACTCCAGAAAGGCAGTGATCAGTCTGTCAAGGAACTGAGGCTTTAACATCATTGAAAAGAACGGGAGAAAGGACATGAAAAATTTGAATTTTGAATAGAGACAGAGAACTGCGAGAACTGCGAGCCTTGTCATCACTTCTCTTATATGTTATATCTATCTACATTCTTCAGTATGCATTCAGTGGAAAAAAGCCTTGTATCCTTGCAGCTCAACAAGATTACTACAAGTCCATCAAACCCTTCTACTGCACTTTTACTGACTCAGAATCTGTGCCCCTGGACATCCCTTTTCTTTCCTCACCAAGTTTGAGAGCTCAAATGGCTTCCATCTAAACCTGTTTTTCCCTTCTTCCTAGCACACAGCAGAGGATTATAGGTTATCTTTTCTGCCTTCTGTTGTGCTGTAAAGTTTGTGAATTGGTTTAGTGCTCTGATTAAAATCAAGTCTTTTCCTTCTTTTCTTTCTCAGCTAATGTGTAGTAAGTAACCTGTTAAAGCCGCATCCCATCTGTTCCCATTCAGTCCACAGTGATTAGTGATTGATTTTTATTCAATAGGGCCACACAAAATAAAAACTAATTTCTTTGTTCTGTGGATTTAGTTTACATACCTAAAAGTGCAAGTACTGACCGCATAATCAATTGCATCCGTTTTTGTCTCTTTCTGATTTTCATTCTCTCAGAATACTTTCTGTTAGCACACCAAATAGCAGTGCAATATCTACTTTATGCAACTTCTCTCATTCTCTTCCTTGCGGACCTATGCTGTGAAGTAGCTGTTCTCTATAAAAATCTTACAAGTCCACAAGCTAGCTAAGCCTATAATTAATGAGACATAGTAAAAGCATAGCACCCAGTTTCTTCTGGAATCTAGATTTCCAGGATTGTGATTCTTGATCACCTGAATTATTGATTCAAATGTCAGACTTGGATATCTAACTTTTACTGTTAGTCAGCATTTTCTGAAAGTAAATAGTTAAGTTTCCCTATTCCATGTTATGTCATTCAAAATTGTGGATGGCATGAATTTACCCATTCTCTTAAATTAACATTTTTCTTCAGATAGTTTTGATTTCTTCTGCTGTTTGATGTCTATATGTACACCAGATGCAAGTGTGCATCTCTTACAATTGCTATTTGTCTCCTTTGTCAGTGTTGGAAGTTGAGAAGTAGAGGTGAAATTCTCTTTGGGCCCCAAGAGGAAGATTCAGATTACTGAAACTACTTTGTGTGCTTTAGTTGCTAGACTCTATCAGATCCAAGGTTCATTTGGAGCTGCTCACTGCAGTTCAAGCCCTGCCCCTCACCCCCAGCACGTGCATTTTGAACCAGGGGCGCTTCTTTAGGACATCACCATTCCTGAAACTCTTTTCTGTACAAGACACTCTCTTAATTTAGCAGAAGCCAAACACTGGGTGGTATTTCAGCATGTGAGGAATGTGATAAGAAAACAGTTTGTTCTTCAGGTTGTCTCTTGCTTTCACACTATGTAGTGATTTTGATGGGTTTTCTCTTGGTTTTGAAAGAATTACAAGTTTGAGCTGCAGTGCTCAAACTGAAATAATAGCTTAAGGGAAATTGGACTTCACTTTTAATGTGGTTAAATGACATTGAAGTGTATGTGGTCTATTTTAAACTTTATTCTCTGCAGGTAAGGTGTAGGTTTTATAAATCCAGTTAATAAAAATGAGAATCGTTGAAATACTTGTATCCTGTAGCTTCCACAAATTAAGTTCTGTCTGTCTTTTCTTATTTTAATAGATAAATTTTTGCCTCTTAATTCTTGCTGTACGGCAGTTGGCAATTCATTTGGGGAACTGAAGACTGTTCTTTTAGAGGACTGATTACTGGATTTTAAAACATTTTATGGGATTGGCTAAGAAGAATATAGAACAGTGTTAATCTTGACTTTAGGAATAGTTTTTTTTTCTTTTTGACAGAAAAGATGCAAACAATTATCTGTCTCTTTATTGTGGGAAATAACCTTTCAGGGATTTTTTTATTACCTGCTCCTTTAGTGTGGTGTAATTGGTTTTGAGCACTGCATCTTGCAGAACTTGCAAACAACTGATGGTGGGCATTTTATTCAGACATTGCTTAATTGACAGCTGAGTACAAGAAGCCACTTTTAGCTCAATAATCCCTCGTCCACACTGTACTCTGTTGTTACAGTTTTCTAGCTCTGAAACTGCACACCAATACTGTAATTTTCTGTCTGATTAAATGGCATCACAGTCTCATTAATAGATCAGAAACCCATGTATTCAGTCTATTATTAACATGGGTTTATATTATCAACAGAACTTGCATTTTTCCTTAAAAGAATATTACCAATGTAACTTATATTATTCCCTTAGTAGGGATATATTGCTAGCTTTGTATACATTTAATATCTGATAAGATTCTTGTAGATGGACATGAAGCTCTAAATGGTTTCTTCAGAACCATTTCACCGAATTGAAAATATTTAGTGCCAACTGGAAAGTAACTTTAAGGGCCTTAAGTGCATTTGACTCAGGTGTGGGAACATCATATGAAAACAAAAGTATACTCTCTCATGTCATATTTTGATTTTAAATCAGCTTTAGCTTGTAGTATTGGTTTCTAACTTGCCACTTTTTGTTTTAAATTATGCATTTGTTTTAATATATGTTCTTGTTTTAGCAGGTAAAGAGACATAATTTAATATTTTTAAAAATGCATTAGTTATCTCTAAACTACATTAACTTAGTGTTGTTTAAAACCCATTTTGCATGATGCCTTTTCCATTAACCTTGTCTAGTGTATTTAAAAAAATAATCTTGTTTAACAAGCATTTTTCTGAGAGCAAAATTAACCATCACCTAAAAATGAGGTAGCTTCTGGTGAATCTCTCTAGCTTTTGCTGTCTTTAAAAAGCTGTTATTTAGTGTAATGCAATAGTCATTGCTCAACTTGGCAGCAGCATCCAACCCCTTCTCATTATGTACACTACATTGTGATTAATTCATTAGTTCCCCTCCTAGTGTTCAGCATATCCTGTCCAAATACTTAACTGTTCCTGCCTCCAAAAATTCTTAAGCTTTTCAGCTGACTGAGCTTGGAGATGTTCTTTATACGGTGTCTGAGTTGACATAAATACGTTACAGATACTTGGTAAAATGTTCTGTGGAAGGACGTTGGGCAGAGAAGGATGCACCAGCAGGGCCAGGAAAAGCAAAGTTGAGATTGACACTCCCTCCTTAACTTGGTGTTTCCTGGCTTTTGTTGGCTTGCGTCAGAACCATAGCTTTGATTTAAATATAACCTTGTTTATCAATCAGTTCTCCAGACACTGCCTCAGGATATTTGTGGCAATACTTTGAATTACAGTAGTATCAGTGATGAACAGGTTGGAATTGCACAGTGTAAATGTGGGGTCAGGGGCTGTCACAGAGACACTCCCTGTCTCTTCTGCAATTCTCCACCTCCTCCTCATTACTGCTATACCAGAGCTTTCTTACAAGTGAAGCAATTTGGAAGGATAGCAGGAACAGCTCTGTGCTTCACGTTGGCTTCCCTCAAACGCGGAGCAGCGCGTGGCTGTGCTTGCAGAGCACCAGGCCTGGTGAAGTGTTCCCTCGTGTAGTTCACTTTCCCTAGTCTGGTAACAAAGTAAAGCTAGTAAACTAAACTGCATGCAAATATGCTTAAAATCATGTGCTGGCTTTTTCTTAATGTGGATTGGACAATCAGTATAATTGCTTTCCTGAAGAAATTTAGGAAGTTGTAGTTCAGCTTTTGGTATCTTTGCACTAACTGTCTGTGCCTGCCCGAGCTGATTTTAAAGGCCGTTCAACCAATCAATTCAGAGTTGTAGGATGAATAACTAGTATTGTATAAATATTGCATTAGGCCTTGAAAGGCTTTAGAGAAAGAGAAAGGGGTCTCATTTGTATTTTAGTTTTACCACAAGGTTAAGATGAAGTTCCTTGCTTTTCAGAGAAGACTGCATAAGATGTGAAGCGTAAGAGTAGGATGTAAACCAGGGCAACAAACAAATGGAATAAAATGCAGCAGTACTTACCCCTGCTTTTTATCAGCCATACATGCTTCTCCAACACACAGAACATTTGCTTTGGGGAAGAGTGATCAATACAGAGCTAACTTGACTGCAATTCTGGAGTTAGAACTTTGCATTTCACAAGAGCCTGTACAGTATTTTACTTGTTTAACTACCATGTCTGCTGCCAAGTTTGGTTTATAACCTAACCAAAAGGGACTAAACAAGGGAGAGTGAAAATAAAGTAACCACTTTGCATGAAATTGGGGCTGAGGTTTTCTTCTTTCCACCAATTTCAGGGCAGTAGCTCATTAGAATTGTGTGTGTGCCCTTTGATCTGCATTTTCATGGGATTATTTTCACATTTGCCTGTCGCACCTTCTCATGGATAACTCTAAAACCCCCTTCCTTTCCCTCCAAACCCTATTCTTGTGTGTGCTTGTTGGTTTGAAAACCCTGGGACATTTTAGCTACCTACAGTAATAGCGCTCGACTTGTCCCCCCTGTTCCTCCAGGAAAGGAAGTTCTTCAAAGGCTTCTTTGGAAAAGTAAGTTTAATGCCTTGTTTGTGCTTGCACTATAAGGAGTTACATCCCTGGTATAGCACTGCCATAAAATCAGGGTGTTGAGAGTTCCTTAATCCATTTCAGAATATTTGCTTCTAAAACAGACTTGGAAATATTTTGATCAAACAAAGAATGTGGTTTCAAAAGTAACCTGAAACAGAAACTTAAATATCTGTGGACTGTATCAGAAATCCAGTGTTTGCAGTGATTTGGTGTTCCTGGAAAAAAAAAAAAATTCTTTTTTAACCCTTAAGCTTATGCCAACCTACATCACCTGGGCAAATACCTACAGAGCAGTTGAGGTCTGTGCCTTGTAAGTGCTTCATGCTCAGCTGCCTGGCAGCATGAATTGGTCCCCAAATGTTAGCATTGGTGCCATCTCTTAAACCTTCCTTTTTTGAGCACAGTCCTAATTCAAAGGTATATGAAGATGAAATCAGGCATTTACCTACTATGTTTTCCTAATTTCAGTTCAGTCTACAGTTTTTATCGTTGCTCTTGTTTTCACAAGGACAATGGCTTAGATAAGGGAAGCAACTCTTTGTCCTTATTAAGACTGTGCTGTACTGGTGACTGGGTGGTTTTATTCCTGCTGTCTACCTTTCTGCAAGACAGAAAGACCTCTCTCTCTTTTACCTCTCATCTGTTTCCTACCTCTGTATTTAAAATTCCTGTAAAACCTTTTAATCCAGCTTTCATATGGAGTTAATCTAAGATAATGGCTTCTGAAGTATCTTGTTATAAAATGAAACTTTGCTTAAATAGAAACTAACAGGTTTGTGACTTTCATACACGTTGAAGTCTTTTGAAGCAGATTATTCTCTGGTCATGGGTTGGTTTTGGCTCTACTTGGAGAGTAAGTAATGGTTTTTCAGCTGATCCTTTTTCACCATTAACTCAGATAGTGATGCACGTCACACAGGAACGTCTGTTTCTCCAATTCTGGTTTCTTCCCATGATCTGGGAAAGCACACATCCAAAGTGTAGTGATGGTGAGGGGCTGAAGTACAGTAGATGGCAGATCTGTCAGATTAATGAGAACAGTCCTGTGTGCAGATCAAATCTTAGAGCTGGAATCTAGAAGGACCAGACCCAAAGTGCTGAATTGAAAACAAACAGCCCCTCACCTCAACCTGATTAGATATGTTAGTTCTCTCTCTGTTTGTTGGTACTAACTTATGTTAGGATACATATGAAAGGAAAGATGTAAAAGGAAAGGTATTTGCATAGCACTTAGGTAAAAATCTTTCTTTGACTTTTTAAATTATTAAATATGCCATCTTCCCTATTACATCTTGGTTGATACTTAATGAAGTCTAGTACTTTACCACAGCATTTTAGATTTCCTTTCTCTTGTATTATAATATTTTGACAAAGAAGGACCTACTTCTACTTCAGCCTGTGAATTTCTTTAATTAGCACTGAAACCACTTAAATCCATAGTGTTTAGATATCCCCATAGCTCCTGTATGGCAGTACCTTTATTACAGCTTTGGCCTGCAACAGGATTTCACATCTAGGGAGATCTGCAGAAAACAGGACAGCTGTTCTCTTATTAGCATTTCTCAATTATTAATAACTCTTAATATCTTTTGGCTGTCTCATCTATAATTTCTCCCCAAATGCCTTGTAATGGGATTAATATAGTATTCCAACCTGCAGAGCTATTTAAAACACACTAGCAGCTTTCAAAAAGTCAGTCCAGACATGTTTGCTGCTTTCCCTGTCCATATTTTTCTCCTTGTAAAAGGTAAATATGATGGATTTGTGTCTGGAAATGTTCAAGTGGTTAGTATTGAAAATGCTTTTTTTCAGCTTTAAATAAAAATGAGATGTCTGTTGATAGCTCCAGGTTAGGCTTTTGCAGTTATCAAATAAGCTGCCTTTTTAGGCAGCTCCTTTTAAAATGAAAGCTTTTCTGTTGTAATGACAGATTTGGTGATCTTTCTCATGTTTTGCCTCCATGGAGTGTGTGTATTTCTCATCACACAATGTTCTATACAGAGTCTGAAATGAAAAATTTTCGTTATATATACCTCAGACTGCAGGTACATCTTAGAGCCATGTCTAAGTCCCAGGATAGAATAAAATATAAGAGGCAGAAATACTAGAAACAAAGTAAAAGTATTTTAAAAATACATTTTGGGCAACTTCTGTTCTGGCATCCTTAATACTTTGTTTTCCACCTTACAATATAGTAAGGTATCAAAGCAGCTACTTTTTGTTTGGTGGATGCCCATCTCTGGGGCACTGCCAGTTTGTCAGTGAGGTTTCCATTGTGCCCAACCTGCCATGGACCTGCTTTGTCCTCTGGCCTCGTTAGGATGAGTGCCCACCCGCCCTCCTGGAGATGTCTGGGGACTCTGAAATGAATCCAGATAATGAATCTCGTGCTGGAGCAGATAACTGACCTCCCCAGAAGTGCTGAGCAGTGAGGTTTCTATCGGTGCTGACTCAGCACTGGCAAATCAGGCTCCCAGGAGTCAGTGCCACACGTCGCTCTCCTCAGGCAGTGCTGTCATCTAAAAGCTCTACAATACGAAGACAAGCTACTGATCTGGATGTCTAGATGAGTCCCTTGGTAGCAACGTTTCAGACCGTCCTGTTCCAGTGGATATTGGCGCTTGCTCTAAATTGTTGTGTCTGGAGTTGCCTGTACCTCCCAGCATTTGTTACACAAGCTGCGATCCTGCGTTGGAGTTCACTTCCCATGCAGTATCTTGCAGCTGGTCTGATCTTTGTCCCGTGTGTGCCAATAGTGCAAATGCTCGTATCTGCTCTGTAATCACCGTTTACTTGGCAGTATCCCGCCCATAAGGGAGTAGTACTTTGATTTATATATCCAATAGAAATTTGGAGGAGTGTGTTCCTTTTTACATCACTGGTAGGCACAGATAAGCTGGGAATTCAGTAAACGTGAAAATAATTCCTTGTGCAGCAGTAGTAGCAGTGGGTTTGAGGTATAGACTGTAAGGATAAGCCCTTTCAAAGCACTGCATCCACCATAAATCTAGAAGAAGAAATTGGGACGTGAAAGTGAGTTTTCTTTCTCTTAGTGTAGCAAACCCATCTTTGGTTATCTTGCATGTGGAACCTAATGTTTCAGTGGGAAAGGAGGGCTTAGAAAGCTCCTCAGCCTTTTCATTTTATTCTGAGAAACATGGAGTTCCATGTGTTAGCTATTTCTAAATCCTCATTTGGTTAACATAGCGGTTGAGGAGTAACTCTGCTGATGATCAGCATTGCTTTGTGAAGTACCCAGCTCAGTTAAACCTGGCTTTAATACAAACTTCAGGAACTGTTCAGAGTTTCTGTAGGAACAAGGTTTTTGTTGTTTGCTGGGGAAAGATGTGTATCTCTTAATCTAATGATGGCAATCTAGACCAAACAGTTGCCTGCAGGCATTATCTTCACTTGATTGTTTGTATTTGCTTGAAATAAAGATTTTTAAGACTTATGGTTTATAAAAAATAGATACTCTTTTTAAAACAGTTCAAGGAGACAGACCTCTACAAACCATTTATTTTGGAATTAATAGGGACTTTCAGGCTGTGGAAGCTAGCTGAGCATTGAAAATACAGACTATATTTTGTGGGTATTGATACTTACTGCCTTTTAAAATAAAATATTAGAAGTGACTTTTATATGCTGCAATATTTTCTTACACATATGATGGTAAATTTAAGTATATCTTCTGTTGTGAATTGCACTCTTTCCATTGGGCATTCCAGAATCTAAATTAAACATTCTCTGGGGTATCCAACAGGCTGGATGGTCATTTAGAAACTTGCTTCTGCAAGCACTTCTCTGTAGCTTGCTTTCATGCTGTGCTTATTTTCTCGCTTTTTTTCTTTAAATGCTCTTCTGTGCAAGTCAGTGCCATTCTCTGTTCTCACCAAGCTTTTTGAAAATGCTCGGGATGTCATTGCTGCTTCCGAAATCAGGACAGATAGTTCCTCCCCAAAAAACAAAGAGAAGTTCTGCCAGTGCCTTTTTCTTCACACTTGCTGCTTTCTCTGGAGAATGAAACCAGTGTGATATAATTGGAGACTTTTCACTCCAAGATACTTCATTCTTACAGTGTTAAAATTGGTGTTGCAGACTTGGAACATGCAGTAGCTTATGCCGGAGTGTATTCTTGTTCCGTTACTTGCTGTAAGAATATAAAATATTTACATCTGCAATAAACTATTAAAAAAATTATAAAATAGTTGCAATTCTAGCTTGAAGCCACTAGCTGAAACTAGCTTAATCTTTTTTTTTTTTCCTCCCCTCCTGTTGCTTTCTTCACTCCTGCAGTGGTTTCTGATGGGTGCCATTAGCAGCCACAAACTATGTAAACCCAGCGCTTCAAAACACATGGAGAGAATATTTTAATAAATGGCTGAAGTAGGGGGATTGTGAATTAAAGTGACATGCTAAAAAAAGGGTATTATTTTTCTAGTAGTAGTTCTCCGTAACAACCAGTAAAATTGCATTGACCTGTTTTCTTTTCAATGAATTAGCTTCAGAAGAATATTGTGTTTATACTGTTTGCTGTAACTTTCCCTTGAAAAGTAAACAGCCTAGAAAGAATCTGTAGTTTAAATGGCTCCTGAAGCCTTCCTGTATTTCCCACTTTTACTTCGCCTCAGCTTGCGGCAGCTGAAAGTTCCCACAGTCAGGTTCTGGCTAAAAGCCAGACCACTCTCGGCTGCATCCGCCTGCCACACACCACTGCTTTTTCAAGATACACACCAAAGGGTTAAGAAATCCCATTTTTATACCTCCCACCCAAGATTAGACATTTAGCTCTTAATAAATTAGTAAAACATGTTTGGGTGATTGATCTTAGCACTAAGCTTATGCGCTTAATAAACAACACAGTAACTGATGATTTTGGGGTGCTTTTAACACTGGTTTAAAGTGATGCCATGATTCTGCCATGTGACCATTGGGGCAGAGGGTAGGGCTGGTGGAAATATCAGGTAAGAATTTTCCTACGTTTAAACTTGTGCTGAAGAAGCTACCTGTGGTGTAACTCCTTATGAATGAGTGTCTTCTGACTCTAGTGGAATTCTTCACCCACTTGGTCAGTCTTGAATTCTTTACTGTCAGTGGATGTACACCTTATTTCTGCCTCACCTGTCCTGTGCCCTCTCCCCATCCCCACGACGTGCTGTTTCTGAAATACTGGCTTTGGCTTGGTTCTCTTAATGTTTTGCAACTTGGATTGAGCTTTGGGCACCCTACTGACCATGGACTTCATCTACACTTAATGTTATAGTTCTTGGAGAGGGGAAGCGGGAGGCAATCGGCTGTTGGCATAAAACTGTTTTGTTTTGTTTTTTTCTTTCCTTTTTTTTCTCTTTTCTTGAAAGTCTGGGAAGAAAGCCGTCAAAGCAGTCCTGTGGGTTTCGGCGGATGGACTCAGAGTTGTAGATGAGAAAACAAAGGTTAGATTTCCCTGGACGAAAGTTTTAAATCTCTCTATAATAACGTATGTGCTGTATCTTTAAATGGACACCAATCTTTATGTTGCTGCGATTGTTGGTATTTGAAAGGAAGACTGAAGTGTGTAGGTTAGTTTAATAATTTCTTGGTTTGTACACGTATGTACACCTGCTAATTTTTTCCCAGTTAATTCTACCTACTCTCAAGACACATTTTATAGAATGTGGCAGGTGGAGCACAGGCTTGGAATATTTTTTGTTGCATTTACTGGAAACAAGCATTTGTTTTTCTTATAACTTCTGCTGATAGTGAACTTGAAGAGTCTCTGGACTTTGTTCTGCACCACTGCAAAAGGTTGCAATAGTAATGCATAGGCAAACTCACATTAATCAATATAATATATATATTAATCAGTATAATTTTCAGTGCATCCGGATCCTAGAATGGATCTGAATGAACAAGAGCTTCCAAAAATGCAATGAAGAGAGTAAATTAAATAGGGAGATTGTACCTTCAGACTCAAACGAAATAGTAACTGCATATATCAAATTTAATAATCTTTAATATCTAAGATGTTGGTCTGAAGTGGAAAACTAACATATTTGTGGCATGATTCTAGATTGTTTTACAGGTTTTTTTTGTTGTGAAATTACAATTTTTTATTATGAATTTGCGCATTGTGTACCACCAAGGCACCCGTGTCCAAGTTAAGAGCAAATGATTCTTGGTTTTATGTAGATGTAGGCAATTAGAAATAAGAGCTTTAGGCTTACCACTACAAGTGCACTAGTAAAAGATGCTATGGCTATGAGAACAGTTCAAACTCTTGTCAGTCTGAAATAGTTTGTTTAATATTCATATCAGTTAACACTTTTTTCAACCTAAAAGATGATTTCTCCAAGCCAACACCGACAGGCAGAGGTAATTCATATTCCTCTGGAGTGCAACTGCCTGTCAAATACCTGCCTGTGGTTAGACTTCTCCAGGGCTGCTGTAGTGGTACGGTTTGGCAGAGCTGAAGTTGCTATCTCTCGAGAATTCAGTTTCTAATACAAACATACTGGTGTGAATGAATTCAGTCTACTGATTGCCTCATTTAAAAGTAATAACACATGTATTATTTTTAGAAATGTTGCTGCACACATGCAGTATTTTCAGATTGAATTTTAATAAGTTGTGCAGACTCTGGAGGTAATTAAAAATATAGGATTTAAAAAGAAAATAAACTATTGCCTCCTGGTGGTTGAATACATCAGCAAAGGTGCCAAGTACTAGCCACCAACCAAATGAAGTAATTTGGAAAAAATACTGAAAAACTAATTTATAATGAGGATGGCATAATCTTAAACTGTACTATCTCCTTTTTAGAAACATTTGTCCCATCTATGGGATTAAATAGGGAGCGTTTGGTACTACCAATGCTGCTGGTGCTTTTCTCTTGCATCCCTGCTTAGCTGACTGGGAGATGAGTTTTTGTTCTTATGTAGCAGCTGCTAGACCTTTTCACACTTGCAGACCTCTCCCCTAAGTCTCAGCGTTGTGTTTTAACCACAGTGAAGACTTTCTGGTTGCAAGAGTACAGAGCTGCTGTAAAAATAAAATAACGTGTGCCTCCACAGTCTAGAGGAGAGATCATAGGAATTCACTGGGCCCCTAAATTCTTCAGTGGTGCCTTGGCACACCTCTGCCAAAGATGGCTGGTGGAGAATGTCATCTTGTCTTTTTGTTTCATACTGGGAACAGATTCTGAATGGTGACTGATGACAGATAATTACAGCCACATCAGGTTATCCCCTTTTTAGTATAACTCATTTTTGTGCAATTACTACTGACAATGACTTCTTCAAGTGTTTGGCCGTATTTCCTCACATTCTTTTATTGTGGGGGGGATTTTTTTCCCTCTAGGATCTTATAGTTGATCAGACAATAGAGAAGGTTTCTTTCTGCGCACCAGACAGGAACTTTGACCGGGCGTTCTCATACATCTGCCGAGATGGCACAACGAGACGCTGGATCTGCCACTGCTTCATGGCTGTGAAGGACACGGTAAGTTTAATGTGGTGTGTCCAGCTCTCCCAGCTCTTAGCTAGAAGTAAAGGGCAGAAACATTGAGTACCTGGAATACTGCAGTATGTTTTGACTCCAGCTATTACTTAGTCCTCAAAAATTATTTTAATTCCAATTCCCTGTATCTGAATTATTTGCCATCCCTCTGTGGTGCCGTCTTATGGAGAGAAATGCTGCTCAGCCTGTGTGTAAAAGGAGTGCAGTCAACCTCAGATAATCTCCAGCAGAAGGGAACTACTCTTCTAAGAATAGACAGAAAATTTTCTCATCTGAAAATGTTTACAGCCAAAAACTGAAATGGCAATGACAGTTTTTCCAGGGTAAAATCATAGTGAGTAAATACAGACTGGTTATGAATGCAGCAACTTGTATGCGAATGTTATCTTGAATGAAAAGTCATCTGAATGTTAAGAGATGGAGCTAAACTGAATTAAATTAGCATTCTATTTGCTTCTGAGTGACAAAAATGGTTTGAGTAGGTTTAAAATCAGTTTCTTGCTGTGTAGACTGAGGTAAGTTATTTAACTCTCTGATCTGGCCTTTTCTTCTCTCTGCTATTTGTTGAATCCTGCCTATATTATACAAAGTGCTTGAAACCTCATGCAAATTCACTGCGTGAACTCCCCAGGTCTGCATGTTCAGAGCAATGGTGCTTGATAATTTATCATTTTTCTTTAAACAATGAAGTCAGAAATTCCCAGTAAAACTTACGTCAGAGCTGTAACATTTCTGTTTTCATCTGTGAATAACAGGTCAATTCACGTACTGATTATGATAGATGCGTTGAGCTACTGCTAGCAATAGTGCTTCTGATTCAACTGTAGCAGCTGTATCAGCTGGGTTGCTGGACTTCCTCTAACTTGAATTTCCTTTTTACAGTTATTGGATAGTGGATTCTTTTGACCCGGTGAATAATGGAAGTGCTTTTCATTAGGCACTCCTAACTCTAACTTGTGCATTTGGTCAGGACCATTAAGAGGTGTGAGTAGTCACCACTGTACTTTTAACTTTCACAGGTGCACACAAGGGTAGTGTCTCCCTGAGCCCTCTGTAAACTTTCTCCAAGAACAGCACTTACCTGTCCTTCAGGACTTACACCTTAAGACAGCTTTATGAGAGTTTCTTTGTGCACAGATGTGTCTAGAGGCAAGGGATCGGTGCAGGCACGTTATCGCACTGGCATCTTAGTAGCAGTTGAACTAAACAGATCATCCAACAATCTCATTCATTCTTGGGTGGCTTTCTTGAACATGGCTTGTGCATTAGTGGTTGGGAGTATTTATGTACCAGGTTTAAGGCTAAAATACAATTAAAATAGTTTTCTTTAATGCCTTAATTAGATTGGTCTTGTAAAGGCAGGTTATCAGTTTGTGATGCTTGAAGCACATGTATGTTTCTGTTCCAGTCACTGTTGATGCAATGTTGTCTTGTGCAGGGGGAAAGGTTGAGTCACGCCGTGGGCTGTGCATTTGCAGCATGCCTGGAGCGAAAGCAGAAGCGAGAGAAGGAGTGTGGAGTGACTGCCACCTTTGATGCCAGCAGAACCACATTCACTAGAGAGGGGTCATTCAGGGTCACTACAGCTACTGAACAAGCAGAGAGAGAGGAAATTATGAGACAGATGCCGGATGCTAAAGGTACGGGATGCAATTTAAACAATCATCTGTAGCCAGCAGAACCGGCACTGAGGCCTCTGCAAGGATCCGAGCTTAACGTCCTTACAGCATTCCCTCTCTCAAACCTTACTGTGTTCAAATCATATTCCCAGACCCTTGTCAGTTCACAAGATGAAAAATGCTCCCAAATTCACTCAGCGTTTTCATTTTCCCACATCTTCTAGAAAAGGTGCAAGTGGCTTCATTGTGAAAGCTGCTTCTGCTTTGTTTTGTGAGCCTACTTTATGGCAGAGAACACTGTAGGTACCATAATAAAAGGCCTTATTAGGAAATTGTTAAAAACAAGCTTGCCAGACACAAAGTAATAATTTATGTAGTCTAATGCTTATGGTAAATGAACAGAAAATTATATGCATTTTCCTTAGAAAAGAATGTATTTTTATTTTGATTTTTAAGGCAGGTTACAGAGTGTTTGTATAGAGTTACACTGCATGAGGGAAGAACAGATCAATCACAGGGTGCTTTCCAAAAAACATCCAGAATAACCACTCCCTCCCCATAAAACACACAGCTGTTTGACTATAATTACATTCAAAATTAGTAACTAACTGATTTGAGAGGAGATAAAGTGTTCTGAAATTAAGTGAAAGTAGAACTTCTTACTCAAGTTTTATTACAAAGCCTGGAGTTCTACAGCTAACAAAAAATAAGTATTATAAATACTGTTCATAACCTGCTTCACAGTGAAGTCAGACTTTTGTTTCAGAGGATTCCACAGCAAGCTTTATGCTGCCCCTTGATTGCAAAACTTTAATCTTCGTTTTCATCATCCATCTGCTTGTTTCCATACGTTAGTTTTAGAATGTGCTAAATGAAGCTTAAACACAAGGCCTTTGTTACTTGAGGGCATGAGTCAAAGTCTTGACTCAATGAAGGTGTGTGAAATCCTTTCCAAGAAAGACTGATTAGAAAAGCTTCACTTGAATGAGCAGCTGCAACTCATGGGTACTGAAGCTTGCAAGACAACATAATTAGTTCCTCCTACCATTCCAGCTCCTCAGAAATCTCTGGTCTGACTCCTCTCTTTACCAGACTTTTAGTTATTCTGCTGATGTGTCAAAAAAAAGTCATTACTTTTTCTAAAATGTTTGGAAAACAGTATAGGTAAAAGGAGAGTTCATATCAGGATAGTGAGATTTCCTTTTGTCCTTCTGTGTTGATTAGCTGTGTTTATTGCCCCCAAAGCCAATTCATTTATGAGTGAGAAAGAGTTTTCCTAGGGGTGGAAAAATCCCCATTGCTATTCTAATTATAAGATTCATGATTTAAACAAAGTTCAATCCTACATTTCTACCATTAGGCCTGTCTGACAGGAGCGTTGTGGTGCTACACAAAGCCATGCAAAATGGAGGAGCTGACTTTAAGTTGGAGGAGCTTCCAGTGCAGTAACTCATGATTGGGTGGTAACATTGCAGCTAAATTCAGTACAGAAGTGACACAGGAACTCCTTGCAAGTGTCTGGTGTTAGCAAGGCCTGTCAGCTCAGAGGCTGGATCTACCTTGCAGCACATTTCCCTCCACCTGTAATGTACTTCCTGGAGGAGCTGGGAGCTGCAGCCCAACCTGCTGCTGCTACCTTTGGCCTGCTAAAGCTTGTGCAGTGTGTTTGGCTGCTGCTGCTGACTCTGCAGGGCTGGGAGCGTGGCTTTTAAAAGAGGGTCCTGGAGCTGCGTTCTGTTCCCTGATGCTGCTGAGCTGTGCCGCCCTAAGTCACTTGATACAGTTGGTAGTAATATTTTGTCCATGGTTCTGTGTGAGGCAAAGTAAAGGTCTCAAATATACAATACATTTTCCAGTCTTAACCATAAATGAATTGCAAGTATTTCTAGAGCTGGGATCTCAGGAACAGCTAGAAAGAATACATATGTAAGGCTGTCGATTCTAGGAAGTGGCTTGCCTTAGAAAGCTGTGGGGCTTGGGTGTATGTCAGGTGATACGGTGAAGACAGTGAAGGTATACAGAAATTGTTTCTGCTATGCTATTAGAAACTCATTTGCAAGAGTACTAGTTATGCAAATTCCTGCAATTTCTCTTTTCAAAGCAAATGGGAGTACAGGTAGGCAGTTGAACAGTATTTTGCTTTACTTCTCTAACCTCACCGTGTTTCCTCCAGCAGTTGAAACAGAAGTGAAAACAGTAGCACCAGGTGCTGCACCAAACAATACTGCCCCTTCTGGCTCACCAACCTCTCCTACTGCTGAAGTTGCTGCCTCTCTGGATAAAGAAATGAGCAACCCCCACGCTATCCCACGGCGGCACGCCCCTATAGAACAGCTTGCCAGGCAAGGGTCTTTCAGGGGCTTCCCCGCCCTTAGCCAAAAGATGTCTCCTTTTAAACGCCAGTTGTCTTTGCGAATAAATGAGCTGCCTTCAACAGTGCAAAGGAAGACCGATTTCCCCATGAAAAACTCAGGTAAAACCAAATGGTTCCAGTGAAACATTGCCTTAAATTGTCTCTTCCTCCTTTCCTTCTCTGTGGCTTCAAGTAACTCCTTATTTTCCAGTAAATCCTTCTTCCTGCTTCATGTTAATCATTTATCATGAACAAACATCACAATGTCAGAAAATTTCTGCTTTGGGAATAGGCAAGAATTTCAAATGCAGGGTTCACATGCAGAAGACAGTTGTAATCGCTATCTGAAGTACTGGAGCACAGCTCGAAGTGTTCCAGGAATGGGTGTTGGTGAATTAGGTTTGGGCTCTTCCCTCTGAGTCACTGAACCGGTTCTTCCACTTACTGTCAGGGCATCCTGAGACACAAATCCCTTCAAGGCCTTAACCACTTGTCTTGGGATCATGTGATGCTCTTCTGCAGTCTGTCCTTCTGCCTGTCTGAATTCTTTTTGAGAGCAATGAAATTGCTTTTCACGTTGTGTTAAGAGAACCTACCTGTTTAGGTGGTACAGCTGGCTGTATCAGTATTACGTGGTACAGTTTTCACATGATGCTAGCGGGGTTTTCTAAGAGTCATCCCAACATAAACTCCTGGGGTGCTCATTACCTTGCATAATGTCCTAGAGTTCCCTTAGCTAGGTGTTATCCTTTAGCCCAGCTGTACTCTCACTTGGCAACAGAGCTAGTTTTGGAGTTCTAAGCTTTGAAGTAAAAATTACTGTGGCAGAGGCAAACCCAACAAAAATACTTAGTCTGACTTCGTTCATAGTCCTTGTTTAGTGACCTGTGCTTTAAGACCAGCACTGAACCAATCAGTTTTACAGTAATAGTGCACTGCTCAGTAGTGATAGTCACTGAGCACACCACAATCTCAATTTTTCATGATTCAGAACATTTCTGATGCATGTTCCCATATATGCCACTGCCAGTGCTGCTTACTGTCCCACTGCATGCACTGTATTGGAATATCCCTCAAAGAATCAATTTTTGGGCATGCCTCCCCGTGAATTTTAGATCTGGTGCATGTTGTGTGCAGACATTTTATGTTTCTTACACTATTTTGTGCTTGATTATGCCTGCTCATGTCAGTTCTGTGCAATGACGGACTGATGATCGGTACTTTTGGAAAACACTGCCATTAGTAATAATGAGAACATCTGGTAAGCTGGCAGCTTTACACAGATGTTACATTATCCACATGATACCGATGCTTTGTTTAAAACTGAGCATCCCTTTTATCTGAGCATTCTGAGCTTTTGCTTTTATGATTCTAGCACAGGAACTGGGGATTTCAGCTACCACTGAACTGGAACCATCAACACTAACTCTAGACTGAACTTGCCGCTGTGCATTGCTGTCAGTACATTTAAAGTTCATATAGTTACTGTACAAGTGTGTTGTTGGAACACTTAAATCTATCATAAGTATTTTCATTTCACAGAATGCCAAATCTTAGAGCCAAACCCTTGAGAAGTTTAGCACTTTGATACTGAAAGATTTACATCTCTACTTCAGCTATAGAAAACCCTTTTTATTTTCTGATACAAGCATCCTTTAAATCTGGAACAGTGATCTCCTTGCCCTCTTGACTTAATCACAAAATACATTAATGTGGTGTTCTATTTCAGGCCAGATCTTCAACACTGATGTAAAAAAAAAAGCTATCATGCAAATCAGTAGCAAGAACATGTAGGACATAAGAGAACTAATTATATTGCAATTTCACATTGGTAGTTGTAAATTGTTTCTGTATCCTTTAAACTTTCAATTTAATGAATTTTGTTTACATTTTAGTCCCAGAGGTAGAAGGGGAAACAGACAGCATTAGTGCCCTGTGCTCTCAGATCACCAGTGCTTTCAGCACACCATCAGAAGATCCTTTCTCTTCGGCCCCCATGACAAAACCAGTGACAGTAGTTGCACCACAGTCTCCTGCCTTTCAAGGTTTGTGATTTCTTTGGGTGCTGGATGAGGCTTGAATGCACATAATGTTGCTTTCCAGTAACACATGGTCTTAATTTCTTGTGCAAGTCCTGTTACCAGTATTTTGGGTGAATGCATCCTGCTTTATTCATCTTGTCTGTTTAATTTTTCTGTGGTTTTGTTTTTAACAATAAGTTCATGCACCTACCACACGATAGTTACCTATAAAAGGGACTGGCTTTGAGGTAATGGCTATTTTAACCTATTCTGCCTCCTGAAGTGTGTCATAGGAACTAGATCTTATTAGGGAAGGGATTTTGTTCCACCACGATTACTGTTTTTTACATAAATTCTTAGATAAATTGTGGAAAAATGCCAGCTACAGAACTCGTAGCAGGCATTAATATTCATTTCACTGCTATGCTTTTATAAAAGTTGTGTGAAAAAAGAACCTCTCCATGTTAAATGTAGTTATTGTTACTTTGTATCTACAATGTGTTCTTCTTTTGAATCTAAAATTAACTGTACAATAACTACTGGTGAGCCATATTTCTTCCTTATAGAAACAACAAATTTAACTTCAGTCAGTCATCAGAACTCAAGGCCTCCTAAAGTACATCAAAATCCACCATCCCACGATTCTCTTAACAAGTATTGGCTTGGTGAAATGAAATTTACTACCTTTATTGACTGTCAGTCCAGTTTGGCTTATTACACAAACTCCTGTCATGTGGAAGTGTCTAAAATTGTTGTATGTTGATAGGTATGACCTGGCCCACTAATACTCCAGTCACATGCATGCCTTGCATGAATTAATCGCACTGATGTTGTCTGCTCCCATTTTAGTTAATGGCACTGCCTCTGCCTTCTGTGTGCTTGCTGCTAAACCATCCCAAGCTGCTGTAGTGTCCACAGCTATGCCAGTTCGTGAAACCAATCCTTGGGCTCATGCTCCTGCTGCTAATACTGGAGCTGCAGCCGTGGTCACTGGTAAGACTGGAAGTAGATCCGGTGCATTGCTATAAGAACTTGGATCAAAAGCATAATTGAGCCCCTGAGACAGTTGTCAGTGCCACTTAATGGCAAGTGGAAGGAACAGGAACAAAAGCCGGAAGTAGTAGCGTTTTGCACGAGTGGATGGAGGGAAGCGATGAACTTGCTGGTTCTGGGTCTATAACCTGGACTGATTCTTATTTTGGCAGCATTTTATAAAATCAGTGCTTTAAAAGGAAGTAATGAAGTTCTATGCGAGTTTGTGTGTATAAAAGGGAAAGAATCTGTGTGTACCCAAAATGATTTTTGTGTGTTCTTTTCACTAACGTACATAAGGAGAGATTAAGTTGGTCGCTTAAAGGCTTTAGAGGTTCATTTATTCTGTTCAGTAAGTGTAGTCTGTCCCTCCAGGCCTTGCCTGCATTGTGTAAGGTGAAATGGCTGTCACCCATGTGGGCACACGTGCTAGAAGGCTGCAATCTAAGTTACTTCATTTCATAGTGTAAGCGCCATCCCACGAGAGAAACTTCGCTAGTGAAATAGGTTCTGCTTGGCCTTGTAAGAGTACCAGACTTTGTCTTTAAAACAGTTTCTTAGACCTTTGTGTTCCTAGTCCACCAGTCCTGAGCTGTACATTCAGAAACTGATGCTCCCCAGTTAGGGGGATTAGTGGTTATGGACTAGATCATTGCCACCAAGTTATGAGGGCAGGCAGCAGCTTTCCTGCGTACCCTGAAGTCTCACATGTCTGCTATGAAGAAAAAACTCATAAATCTGCATTTTAGTGAAGAAGCTCTTACCTACCTCGTCTTGATGAATGTCTTCCTAGAACAGAACAGTACAGTGGATGCATAAAGATGCTTCCAATGTTGGGAGCATCTTTCAGTCATGGTGGGAGGAGGCCTGTGTGTTCTTGCGTACGCCCTCCAGTCTTTCTAACCAATCAAAGGATGAGGAGTGGAAATATTAGTGACTTGCCCGTGCTTTCCTTCCCAGGCACCGAATGGAGCAGCACCTCCTCAGGTGCGGCCTCACCAAGTCTCTTCCAGGGAAATCACAGACGCACTCCCTCAGAGGCAGACCGCTGGTTGGAAGAGGTCTCAAAGACTGTCAGAGCCCAACAGCAGCCAACCTCAGCCCCCGCCCCACAGCCACTGCTCCAGCCTCCTCCAGCAGCTCCAGCCTCCCAGTCAGCACCAGCCTTCCCAGTCAGCACCTTCATTGCGCCTCAGCCTGTGCCGGTGGGTGTGGTACCGCCCATGCAGCCGGCATTTATTCCAGCTCAGCCCTACGCTGTTGCAAATGGGATGACCTATGCAGCCCCAAGCGTCCCTGTGGTTGGAATCACGCCTTCCCAGATGGTAGCCAACGTCTTTGGTACTGCCAGCCACACTCCAGCGGCCCACCCGCATCAGTCCCCCAGTCTGGTGAAGCAGCAGTCGGTCCCTCAGTACGACAGCAGCAGCAGCGCCACCGCCAGCCCCTTCTTCCACCCGCCCGCGCAGCACAACGGCTCCGCCGCCTTCAACGGCGTGGAGGGGGGCAAGTGGGCTGCCGAGGACAAGCATTCGCAGCCCCCCGCGCCCGCCCCGCAGGTCGACCCCTTCGAGGCCCAGTGGGCGGCTCTGGAGGGCAAGGCAAAGCAGCGCACCAACCCCTCCCCCACCAACCCCTTCTCCAGTGACCTACAGAAGACATTCGAGATTGAACTTTAAGCGGTCCTGTGGGGGGTGGATAAATTGTACATTAGGATAGAGGGATAAAGGGAGCAGAGGGGACTGTTTCTGATCAGTTTGCTTTGATAATCCCAAAGGTCCCTTCAAACAAAAATGGGTTAGAAAGAGGGAGCGATTATGGGGAGGATGAAAACACATGCAGAATTTAATATGCAGTTCTTAAAAGGAATCCTGGAGCCACCCCAGTCAGCATTCCCTCCTCACTTGGAAAGCTGGAAGTCAAATGGAGCAAAGAAAGGCACCCAGTCCCAAAGCCTGTTCTGCAGAAACATCAATCATCTCACAGAAAGGAAGGCAGATGTTTGTACCTGTGTCCTCCTGATGCCCTGCAAGTCCTGGATGTTCCCCTTCAGGGAAGAATTGGGTAGGGTGGTGGGTGGATATGGGTGGGATGTTGTCACCTTAGCAAAAGCTAGGTTTGTGGAAAAAGTTGAGCTTCCATTTTGAGTAACAAAGTGAATATTATATGTAAAGAATAAAGTAAAGCCAAAATCTTTATTTTTATGCATTTAGAATATTTTAAATAGTTGGATATTAAAAGCTGTATGAGTTGTAAGTAATCTTGCCAAAGGTTAAAAAAAAAGGGGGTTGGATGTAAGAAATTGTACATAAGATTGATTTATCGCTGATTCTTATTGTAAGTAATATTGGGGGGGTGGAAAAAGGGGCTCTAGCTTGTTCTTGTATCTGTTCATTGTAAGTAGCATATTGCAACAACAATCACAACCAATAAGTCATTATATCGTAGTTTTAAATAAAGAAATTTAAAGAACAGTATTGTCATGGTTTGAAAACCATGGGGAGAATTTACTGTTTTTTATTGGAATCAATCTACATATTCTATATAGTATGGATTTTTTCCTTTCATATATTGCTGCAGTTTCTTTGTCTTAATCTATTGGTTCTAACACTACTGTGACAACTTACTGTCATCATATCTACATCCTGGGGCTCCCTGGGAAACCATTTTATGTTTGTCTGTCAATAGTTCTTAGAGGTTTTTAACTTTGGTTTTATTTTTTCCCACTGATTTGTGAAACCTTGTGGTTAAGGCTGCAGCTGGTCCAGGTTCTGCCTCTGGTGACTTGTGAAAACCATCTCATTTTAACTTTACTTTTAAACTTTGGCCTTACAAGCAAATGTAAGTTATATATATTTGTACTGATGATTTATAATCTGCTTTAACAGAAATAAATGTTGGTGGTAGAAGCACTGTCTGTGAGAGCTTTATTTCCCACCCCAATTCAGTTTTCAGCATTTGACCTTCTGGGTAACTTCTGTCTTGTAAAGGTGAATGTGGGATGAGCCCTGCTTGCCAAACTAGCAGCTTAAGAATAATATCTTAACACCTCTCATTTTCTACAACCTGTTAGGTTGCCTTGAACTTTAAGACTGAATTTCAAAGTATCCTTGTGACCCATAAACACTTAAATCTCTAAAACAGAGGCCTTTACTGAAAACATCAGATTCTGGGTTTGCATGGCTGTATTTTCTATCACTGAATATTTACAAAGAGACAAAGATGAGGACAGTAACATTCAGTAAGGGCAAAAAGGAAAACTTTCTTTCCCGTACTAAGAGGAGCCATATGAGATGATGTATTTTCACTTATTTTCTGTTCTTCCAGTGCGCTGAAATCTACCCTGTTGCTGTGACTGGTTCTTACTGCATTCTTACGGGCACCACGTCAGTTTAGACACAAGGAAAAAAGTCAGACTCCTTAACCTGAAGGGGAAGAAATGCTCCCTTTGTTGGCCCTAGGATTTGAGCTTGCCAGAAGTTTCCATTTCCAGGCGAGTACAGTGAGTCTTACAGTGACAGTCTAGAACTACAACTTTTGACATTACAGATTCTTACCTGTGTTCAGTATGATATGAATAGTAATGCAAACACTCCCTGTGGGATTCGAGTTGGTGTCAGTGCTTTTTTCAGCTTTCAAAAAGCAAACAAGTATTTATAGACATTTATAGTAGGAACTACCCTCTTTAGTTATGCATCTTTCACAGTAAGGGCCCCAAGATCAAGCTGAAAATAGCCCAGTATAGCTACACCCTTCTCCTGCCCTGGAGATAAGCACTTCCTACAACCCATTGTTTGGGCAAGAAAACAAACATCATGAGTCTCACATTAAAAAAGTAAACCTTGGGAAGGTGATTCAGTGGTACTACAGAGAGGGAGAAGCTGCTCTTGTCAGAAGAAATGTAAAGATCCTTTAGTTAACTTGATGGTATGGATTTACAGCAGGGAACTGCATGCCTGTCAATCCCACTCTTATGGCCACCGTTGAGCAGCTGAAAGGAGGTCAGAATAAACTCTCCACTAGCCAAAGCACTTCCAGTGTTCAAGTCCTGCCCACCAGAAGGCTGGGGGCTGTTACAGCCCTCATGAGTCTGGAGAAAGCACTTCCTGGCCCCATCTTATATAACCATAGAGTTTAAATGACAGCTGACTGCACAGAATATTTAAATATTCTAAACATAGAGCTTCTGACATAGTAGAAAGGGATTTATAGAACTGGCTACTTTCTCTGGGACAAAATGGTCTGATACATCCAATCCACTTCTAATCATGCTCCTTAGCAGGGTGGCAGACCCTGACCACCCCTCGATGCCACATATGGACAGAGAGGGCTTCAATATGACTGGAATTTACAGAGTCTGTGATTAGTCCCCGGTCTCAAAAGGCAAAAATCATACTATATACTAAAATGGTAAAATGTCCTACACACAGACAGAGAAAAAGGTGCTGGTGTGAGATGTTAAATGCAAAAATATGTACAAACGCAAGTGGAAGTTTACAGGACCATCTCATTGTATCCAGTGATTTCCACTTCAAACCTTATACTGTAATGCCTGCCCTGCATTCCAGCAGAGGAAATTTTCCCTAATCAAATTAAAGGGTCTTAAATGCAAAATAAGGATTTTTGTCTTTCCTAGCAACCAGAATCTATCAGACCATAGAAGGACTCAGCCCCAAATAGCTGGGTGACTGTCACCTCCCTCTCCTGTACTGGATTGCTTCTAGACTTCTCCGTTTGTTCACATCCTAAAGCAGTGTGTCCAGTCCTGAACCACACCTGTGCTGATGGGAGTGCAGTCATTAGGTCAGTGATTCTTATTTTTAGGTCCCTCTGAACTGACTTACTGGGTTTAGAGCACAAACTAGCTCTTGACTGCCAACCCTGGCCATTTACACCTGTACTGCTGCTGCCCTGATGGGTCCTGAGACAGGACTGAAGGAGAGGAGAGTGGTGTGAGCACAGTCCTGAATGAGCTGCATTTCTTAGAAACCTTAAAGTAACAGAAGAAGAAGACAAAAGTAAAAAAACCCAATCCTCCATCCCCCCACCAAAATATCAACACCTACACACCAGTTTGTAGCTACATCTATGCAAATAACATGTGGGTAATGGTGCTAATAATTATTATCAACCCATCCAAGTCTAGAACGAGGGAGAAGGGGACTGTGAGGACTGATGCTAGGGTAGGACAATAGTGTGGAGGCTGTAAAAGAATCCTTTTGCTCAGATGTAATTCCATTTTGAGATCCTGAAGATACCCAAGGGCCTTTCCTGGTTTAACATGATATAAGCATGATATAACCTCACCTCCCCACCCCTAATGCCTGAGCTTTTCAGAGCCCCAGATGCATGCTTGCTTGCCACTCCGTGTTGGTCTTGAAATGAAGGATGTTTTTCAGCTACAGCTGCTCTGCATCTGGAAGCCCTAACTTGTTAGCCCATAGCATCAGGCACCAGCCCAGGCCCCATGCAGAGCCAGGCTTTCCTGGATTTAACAGACTAGAGCAGATCCTTGGGAGGTTTATTCTGGCAAGTGAAATGCCCCTACACACGTATTTCTATGTGTTTATTATTAGCCCCTGCCCCAACTCAGCACAATGTCAGAACAGCACAATTCTGGCTCAGGGGAACAAATTACCTGCTGAGCCTTCCTAGAATGAGGGCTATTTAAACTGCACATCTCAGAACAGGTAACGATGTTGGTATATTCATCTAAATACCCCTAACATTTAGGAAGGGCTAAAAGTAGTTTTCTATTTTGTCTTAGGCTTTCTGTGAAGCATTGCTTCTGCATTTCACTCCAAGGCTGATTGCAGTCAAGTAGAAACCAAACTGACCCTGGCCTGCTGGAATAAAACAGCTACAGTAACATGACATTACAGCTGCATCCCTAGAGCCAGTAATCTCCTAGGACCTGAACACTAATTTTATATGCATCAAGCTGTTTCTCGTGGCCAGAGTCCTTTGCATTTAGATGGAAAGTGCTCCCCAGGAGCTCTTGTTCAGCAATGCTCATTGGAGGAACAAATGTTCATCGCTCATTAGGGCTTCGGTTGGAATGGTTCAGGCCCATCTTCAAACACTTCAGAGATTATGTTTTTAAGAGCACTTCTCTCTCATGCTTGTATGAAGAATTGGTCTCTCCCTCTTTCATGCTGGTCATCTGCCTTCTCTAGTCACATCATCTTTGCATCATCTGGTTCTGTGAGTGACAGCAACTACCCCTAAGAGATGGATTAGGTACAGCAAGACGTACAGGGGGGAAAAGGAGTTCACGATAAAGCTGAAGATGGTGGGTCTCCCACCTTTGAGCATTTACACCCATTACACGCTGTTCAATTCACCCTCTTGAGCTTCCCAGCAGGGCAGAGTTCCTGGAACAGTCCCAGGCAGTAAAACAGAGTTGAGACCTCCGGTCTTGTCACGGGTCACCGTGGCCGTGGCGTGTCACCCGCGGGGGTGTGGGGGGCTGCCCTGCGGGCGGTGGCGAGCGCAGCTGGCGCAGCAGAAGCTGGAATAGTACTCGTTACCACAGAGCTGGGCCTGCAGGATCAGGTCACAGTTGGCAAGGTGGGGCTGGTCCACGCACTCTCTGCTCAGGTCCGCACCATGACTCACAGTAGCTGCAGCCAAGCAAAAGGTGAACCAGCTATAAATCTATTCTCAGATTGCTATTTCCTCCCAAAAGACACAGCACATTCCTGCTTCCTCCACCCCACCAGTTCTAAATTTAGTCCAACATCAAGAAGGAGATGATGAGTTTCAAGATGAAACAGACACCTCTGGTGAGATACAGGAGGAGAATGTAGTTCCCAGGGAGAGGAGAGACTACCTACCCTCTATGTAAAGACAGCTGGATGGTGTCCAAAGTCCAACTACAAATCATGCAACCAACTATTTGGTCAACCAACTATGGCATTTTGGCCTCAGGAAGTTAAATAGGCTCCCAGTGCCCTGGTCAGGGGTTGTTTCCAGCATCCTGCTTTTCTATCCATGGAAAGCAGGGCTCCTGAAGTAGCACGACCCAGAGGCTCCTGTTTCTCCCCAAAGCCCGAGGCTGGTGCTGGGCAGGCACACACAATGGGTGCGATAGTGGCCAAGGGCCGGGCACTGTGCCGGGAGAAGCAGGACGGCCGGGCTGTACTCACTGCTAGGCCTGCTCCTCAGCACCTTCACCTCCGTGCTGGCACTGACAGAGCTGCTGCTGCTGTAGGCGCTGCATGTGTAGGATCCCTCGTCAGCCTCCTGGACGTTGCTTATAGTCAGGCTTCCATCCTGGGACAGGTGGATGTGGTGGCCATCCCCCCGCATGGGAACTCCGTTCCTGTGGTGAGAAACAAAATGTTTCACTATTGCCACCCATGGGGGCTAAAGGAGCTTCCTGTGCTCTTTGAAAAATGATGTTCTGTGAAACGGGTGAATTTTTACAAGTTCAGCAGGAAGGAAGAAATCTCTTGTACAACGTGGCCCTACAACTGGGTGGTAACATGAGCCTGAGTGAGTCTGCATCCGTTGCCCAGTGTCTGCGTGGGAGGTAGCTGTGTCTGTGTTTGCCCTTTCCGCTAGCACATTCTTGAGGTTTGAGGAGCTGAGAGAAAATCCAATGTGCCTTTCCCTCTCTCCAGGTTGTGGTCTGGCAGTACTTGCTTGGCTGGCATTGATAGCAGCACATATTGCTTGATGAGCATATGGAGTAGTGAACAATGTGCCCTCTCTCCTCTCCCTTTAAAAGTTTGTTTAAAAAACCAGCAAGATTGTGTCTGTTCAGTTCCTCCTGGAATAATCTGTGCCCAGCAGGAAAACTGCCTGAATTACGAACTCCTAGTTACCAACGAAATGAAATTCAGTTTCACTGAAAAGGGTTTCATTCCAGCTCTGAAACATGCATCATTTTGTTAGCTCAAATACCAAACTTACGTATGGAAGAAAAGCTCTCTGTGTGAGATGGCTCGCTTCAGTCCTAACCCTTGGAATTTCAACACTTACCAGTGCATCCCTCTGGATAGTTTGTAAGGAAGCTCCAAAGCAGAACTGATTGTTTTCAAACAGGAAAAACAACCTTCACCAAACACTTGCACAAATTCAGTTTCCCGGTAAACTATCAAGATAAGAGGACACAGCTTTTCACTTTAAAATGCTTCTAAATCTCCTTTAGAAGCTCCCACTTGACAGTAAATGGAGAGAACTGTTTCAACAGGAAGCTGGGAGGGCCTATAATGTCTGTCAGGATTAGGCAGAGAGGGTTTTTTAAAAAGCAACTAAAGATTTTCCTCTGATTACTCACTTTAGTTCCTGTTATTTTCATATCGCTAGTTTTCCAGCACAGAGCCTTTCTGAACTCCATGACATCTTAGTTTAACGTCTGCTTTCCTCCTTATTTGGCTGGAACATGAACTTGATGACCCCCACACCTCACAGGGATCTTGCCCAGGATTTTTGGATAACATCCAAGTTGTTTTAAGAAAGGGTAGGTGATACAAGCTGGGGCTGATAACTGTGGTCTCTGCCATATCTGGCAGGCACCCTGCCTTAGTATTTGGAGGATAAATGATGAGGTTTGGGAAGAGAAGGAAAGAGAAATTCCATCTCATTTTTGCTCACCTTGACCACCTTATATTCACATTGTTGCCAGTCACTGTACAGTGAAGGTGAGCAGTCCCTCCCTCAGGTACCGTGATGCTTGGCTGAAGACCTGTGATCCTCAGCTCTCCTAGACCAGAAGGGAAACCATCACTAGCAGGAAGACAATGCCATGCTCCCCCTGGGAGTAGGAGCATTCCCTCATGGGAGAAGTCCAGCACGTCCCATGATGAGCCACAAGCCCCTGGGCCTTGAGACAGCATGTTTGAGGCTGTGCCGTTGCTGCTTTGGGGAATGTAGATTTCCTAGGACTTTGGCCCAAGAAAGGACAAGTAGCAGAGACCTCAAAGAGCTTTTTCCTCCAGCTGGACACATGCACGTCACATGCACAGAACCATCTCCTTGGTTTCTCTTGCTCTTATATTCATTCCACAGCAGTGTCCCAGAAACAAGGTCCCAAGAGTCACTCTTACTGTGCCATCAATCCCTTTCCCCAGCTGCTTGGAGCACCATGATATGCTGGACACATGCAGATGACCATTGGGTAAAACAACTCACTCTTCCCTTGCCCTGGAGATGCCTGTTAAACATTAGATGTGAAGCAAAGAGGCATGGCCAGAGAAGGAACCTGTCCCTGCACAGCCTTCCCTGTTTCCCACTCCTGTGCACACATGCCATGCATGGTTCCACCCATCAGTACCTAGAGGTCGGAGCAGGACCCGGCGCTGGTCCCGGTCACGCCCGTTGGAGGCGATGCAGGTAAAGAAGCCGATGTCTTCAGAGCTGACCCGGCTGATCACC
Organism: Gymnorhina tibicen; assembly: GCA_013399875.1. Taxonomy (NCBI): domain Eukaryota; kingdom Metazoa; phylum Chordata; class Aves; order Passeriformes; family Artamidae; genus Gymnorhina; species Gymnorhina tibicen. Next base: position 1,527,018 of record VXAZ01001656.1, read on the forward strand.
AGGCCCCCGTCCGACTGCTGCCTGTGCCTGGGGAACAAACCCAGAATGTTCCTCAGCCTGTGCTTGGGGCAGGATGGGACTCCAGCCAGCAGAGGTGAAGCTAAGCCTCGTGCACAACTTTGTAGTGCCACTGAGCAAAGGTATAGCAGCTCAAATGCTGCAGGGGTTGCAATGCAACCCTTAGTCCTCTAATCCCAGCACTGATGCTGTAGACTCTGGAAAAACTTGCTGCTGGAGCAGGTTTCTGGGAGCAGAGTGAGGGGAGAGCAGCACCAGTAGCTGTGGAAGTTCGCTGCAGATGCCCTGATCTCTCTCTGCTGTGAACCTCTCTGCCCTTGCTCACTGACCAGCTGGTTTTTGGCAAATTTGCTTGCCATGTGTTCTTTTTCTGCTAACCTTGTAGCTGAATAAATTTGAGCCCTGGCTCACTTGTAGACCCTGTGTCACAGCTGTTCCCTCAAGGGGTCAACATTCAAACTTCTATCTGTGAGGGAGGACAGGGCAGGCCTGCAGTACAGCCTGGCCCTGATGGAGGAAGGTTGACAGCATAAAGCCAGACAGGCCCTCACTGCATGGCCAACAGCTCTGTTCTCTCAGGGAGGAGACAGGGAAGGAAAAGCAAGGAAGAAGTTCTTCTTATGAATGGTTGGAGCCGCCTGGGAGCTCACCTGGGAGAGGAGAGAGGCTGCCCATCTTTCTGCCACTCAATGGTGAGAGCTGGCGATGCTTCCACTGTGCAGGGCAGTCTGACTCTCTCCCCAACATTGGCCTCCACTACTGTGGGCTCACTTTTATCCATTTTCAACCTGCAAAGTTCACAAGCACAGCAAAAGATGTAGAAACTTCCTTGCTCAGCATTTGACCTTCAGCACCTTTTTTAATCACAAGCCTTATATTTTGCCTCCAACGGCAAAGGGAGGTCTCTGCACTCCCGTCAGAGCTCTGATGCTTGCCATTACCAGCATTCACTCCCAACGTTCAGAAAAGAGCAGCCTCTATGAAATCCTGCTCCTCTATGAAATCCTGCTCCAGTTCAGCACAGCTTGGTGCTGTATTCCCGTCAGCCAACTTAATCTGTTACAGACAGCAACCCTGGTTCTTACAGCAACCCTCTGGATAACAGCTGAGGAAGCATTAACTATTTGAACGCACGGCAAACAGTACAAAGTCCTAAACAGGGCACTGAGCAAGCTTCCCCCTAGGTGCTTATCTGGCACACAAAAACGAGCCTTTTTAGGGTGTGAAGAGCCTATTGCAATCACCTGACTGCACGCAAGGTCCGGGAGCTGGTCGTCCACTTCATGCAGCAGAAAGGTTGAGGTCAGGTTCTCACAACACTCATCTCATGTTCTTTGCTGTCTTATAACTCCAGCTAAACACTGTCTTAGAAGGGAACTAAACCATGATGTTCCCACAGTTAAATAAAACATCATCTCCCCTACCCCCATTCTATGGCCTGAATTCTTGATTTCAAAATACAAAACCAAAGAGCCTTAATTCAATGTTCTTAATTCAATGAATCACTTATTACTGCTTTTAGGCAGAAGCAGCTAAGGAGATTGCTGCAGAATTCAGCAAATTGGCTGGCTTTTAGGTTGTAAACTCAAAAAAAGAGAGGGATCAGATCATGGCCCTATTTAATCTGGAATCCCAACATGCTGCATTTAAGGCAAAAATAATTTGTCCCCTTTCATTTCTGTGGGGTCTAGAAGCAATAAAAAACCACACAAGAAGCTACAAAATATGCCAGTACATGAGGAGACAGTTTTGGGTCAAACCGGTTTGTTCACAAAATACTTAAAATTAATTAGTGGAGGCTGAAGTAACCGAAGTTTTTTTCAATATACATATATCTATTTTGTGCTACTTAAGCAGCTCCTATTTGCTTTGGTTTTTTTCAGAACAGGTTTCTCTTTCTGCCTACACTAACATGAACAGCTCAGGATGCTGCCCCAATACTTCTTTTGTTTGAACCCAGCTCCTTTGCTGCCAGCTTCCTGTGCATCTTTGCTCAGAGTATGCTTCTTTCAAGAGACCCTCGGGGAGGGCAGAAGCCAGCTTGCAAAGCTGTTATTCTCCCATTCCTGTTGTCAGCAGTTCAGTACTGCTTGCTTCCCAACCGTGCCCCAGAACAGCTGACCCAGGACCTTTCCAATCTTCAGCTTTTCTACATGAAGAGATGCCATATGGTTCATCAGCTGGGCACGGTGGACAAACTGTTGCTGCACGTGAACTTACCTGTATGTGAGCTGCTGATGCACAGAGGAGCTGGCTGCCTGCACAGTCTGCCCGCCTCTGGATAACCCTTGGTGCTGCTGATCTGCCTTGTGAAGGACTCGACCTCTCTCACCCTCTGCCAGAACAGTGCTCTGGTGCTCTATTCAAAACAAAATGCCATATGTGAATAAAATGTGACCTCTTGCATAGGGTTTCTGTGAGCTTGGGAGAGCTTGCTGAACTGGAGCCAAAGAGCCCTTCAGCCATCTGCTTTCTGGCTGACTAGTGCAGTAAACCTGCGCTGTCTACTAATGAGAGTCACAGACCTGCAGGCCAGCAATTTTAGACTCCCTTTTTCTCCTCTGTCAGTGAATACGTTGCAACATCCCTTAGGCCACAGTGCCTTCTGCCCCGTGTGCCATTGCTGTGACAAAGCACACTTCAGAGATTGAAGGCTACGGGGTGCCTTTCTGGCCCATCTTTGGAGACTAGTCTTTCATATTTTTTTGGTTTTGTTTCTGAAATAAGGCACATTTTTCAGAACAGAGAATCACTTGTTACTCAGCAGGACCTGTTTGGGCAAAACACAGAACCTAAATGCACCAGCAGTTATGTTTTGGATCAGGAGGCAGCTGATGGCTCTCAGGGAGGAAGACATACTTGCTGTGCTAGAAACAGGGTGGGTTACAGGCAAGCCACAACTCCACTTATGGGGTGGCCCTGCAGGGGAGGAAGTATTTTAGGGCTAAGGCTTTATCATGAGGCAACACCAAAAGAAGCCCTGCTGCCTCCACACTCCCTCTTGGCAGCAGAGGAAGTTTGCTCCTGCAGCTGGCTTTATTAAGCCTGTGGTCAATAACCATTAATTGCCCTGAGCTACCTCTCCGGTCCTGAGCAGAAGATAATTCACCTGTGATCTGTAGCTGAATCTGTCGGCTCTCCATCCTCCCGTCAGAAGTGAGGCACATGTAGGTCCCAGCGTCCTCGGGCTCGACATGGCTGATCACCAGGGAGCTGTCAGACTGGTAGGTGTGCCTGCAACACGTGCAGGGAGCGCTGCCTCTGCCTGGCCACCCACAGCAACCGGCCAGGGCACAGTGGCCGTGCGGCTGATGTTACGCAAACCATCCCCATGTAGTGCCCTCCCTGGCTTGGATAACGACAAAACCCTGCTGACCACAGACAGCAGTCACAGGCCGGGGATATAACTGCAGCAGTAAGGAGGTCAGGAACAGAGAGGAAAAACTGAGATGGAAAACAGGGAACTGCTTTCAGTAACCCTCTCTCATGAGGAGGCAAACCGCCCTTCTAGGGAGGAGCTTGAGTCCCAGCAGTCAACTGCAAACAGAAAAGCATAACTGGGCCTTTCTTAACTGTGATTTTCATAACACAAAGGGACTGACTGGCTCCAGACTCTTGCTGGAAACAGACGTCCCAGGAAAAACTGGTTTAAAAGTAGTTTTAAAAAAAATTGTGCCAGAGATTTCTAGCCACAGGAACTCTGGGTTATTAGGCTGCAAGTTTCACCCTCAACTACTGGCTTAGTGCTGCCCCAAAAAGAACCCAAGAGAAGCAACATTTTTCTGTGCCACTACCCACGTCAGCTTCCATCAGTGCCTTCTACCAGTGTTATGGGACAGCACTTGCTCTGCCCCATAACTCAAGCCAACATCTCATTACTGGTGCAGACTGTTTCTGTTTCTTCTATGCACAGAGCAGGTGGACAGTTCATGCCCTTAGATGAATATGTGGGCTTTTTTACTTCTTAAAAAAAAAAAGTATGCTGGTTGTGGCTGGTATAGTGTTAATTTTCTTCACAGTAGCTGTTATGTGGCTGTGTTTTGAATTTGTGCTGAGAACAGTGTTGATGTTTTCACTACTGCTGAGAAATGTTTACACCAAGTCAAGGCCTTTTCTGCTTCTCACCCCCCCCGCCAGTGGGCTGCGGGTGCACAAGGAGCTGGGAGGGGACACAGCTGGGACAGCTGACCCTGACAGACCACACGGATATTCCATACCATATGGCATCATGCTCAGCATGTAAAGCTGAGGAAAGGAGGAGGAGTGTGGGGGGGGGGAGTTTGGAGTGATGGTGTTTGTCTTCCCAAGTTGCTGTTATGTGTGATGGGGCCCTGCTCTTCTGGAGATGGCTGAACACCTGCCTGCCCGTGGGAAGTGGTGAATGAATTCCTTGTTTTGCTTTGCTTCCACCCACGGCTTTTATCTCTTAAACTGTCTTTATCTCAGTCCATGGGTTTTCTCAGTTTTACCCTTCTGATTCTCTCTCCCATCCCACCAGGGGTGAGTGAGCAGCTCTGTGGGGCTGAGTTGCCAGCTGGGGTGAAACCATGACAGTCGGTTTTGGATTGCGTATTTGGCACTCTGCCCAGCAAGGAGCCCATCTGCTCTACAATGAGGGGAGCTGAGCTCACCTGTCAGAGGAGACCGGTCGGCTGTTCTTCATCCACTCCACTCTGGAGGCGGGAGACACACCTGTCTTGCAGACCAGCTGGATGTTTTGTCCCACAACTGCTGTCACAAGAGAGGGCTTGGCTTCCTCCAGGATTGTTCTGAAAGAGAAAGTGATTCCATTGGCACTTCTGCTGCCCTCCTCACCTCTGTGTCCTCTCATGTGACTACAACCACAAGGCAAAGCAGGACCAGCTGCCCACTCAGCTCTGAGAAGATGCACCGGGCAACATGGGGAGCCCTCTCCTATACGGCAAAGACTGCTCTGGACAGACTGAATGCTACAGTATCTCCTGGAGGAAAGCCCTGTAACCCCTCTCTTCTGAAGGAACGAGGTGCAGCTCAGCAGACAGGCACAGATCCAGTGCAGACATGTTTAGATCTAGCTCTACACACTCCTGATTTTCAGGGTAACACTGTCTGGATCTTGACCCAGACTCTGCATCTTGAAAGTCTTCCCTAGAACAACCCACTGCTGCTCCATGCAGTGCTGAGATAGAGGCTCCGAAGTCAGAGAGTCAGCTAAATTTGTTGGTCAGAACAAGAAAAACACCTATGGATTCTCATTTACAGTGTAAGAAGGCCTCTCAGACAGAGACCCCAGGATTCTGCAGTCTTTTCACACATCATACTTCAGTGCTGTTAGAGACCAGGGAGTGTGCAAGGAAAGAGATGGTAGGTAACACCAGGGCCTGAATAACAATGACTTGATTTACCGAGGGGCCACATGTGTACCTAATCCATCACATGGTATTCCCAGTTAGCTGGTCCCAGCTGGGACAACATTTTCACTCCAGAGAAAGCTACACTGATGCTTCACAATGAGCTGGCAGAACAGGGGAGGCGGGTGGGTGGAAATCATCACCTGTGCAGAGCCTGTGCTGGGAACAAGTCTGCAGACTCCTGGTGCCCAAATCCCTCTGTCACGGAAGCATCTGCTCTGAAAGCTTCACGCCACTGCTTGCCTTCCCGGGGCAGCACCTGCTGGCCACTGCTGCTCTGCCTGTCCGAGGGCCCAGGCACGGCTGTTTCCCAGGAGCGCAGCTGGCCCAGGCTGTCCAGCCTGCTCCGCCGGGTGTCCCAGCGCTGGCTCTCCAGCACACCAGTCCTTGGCAAGGACTCTGGCAGCACGTCCCTTCTCCAGCTGTCCTGTCTGTGGCTGTGTTGTGTGGGGTGTGAAGCCCCATAGGTTCTTCCTTCTTGGCTGTGATTTGCAGCCTCTCTTGTGGGTGTTTGCTGCTGACCCTGAGCACGTCCTGTATGAGAACTGGACCCAGTCTGCTGGTGTTGCAGGGCTCCTGTGCCAGGCGAGGGTTGGTGATCCAGATGACTGCCCCCCACAGAGCTGTGGCACACTCTCATGCACTCCTCCTCCGAAGCAAAGCTGTTTTTATTGCCCTGACAGCCGCCATACCAAAACCGGTTGCACTTGCCAACAACTCCCACAAAGTACCAGCGAGTGGTCCAGTTGGTGCAGGGGCCATGGGCACTGGGCAGCAGGCACATGACAGGGTATGCTACCAAAAAGAATGGAACAGAGGGAGATGTGAGGGTCACAAAGTATGAAGGTCCAGGTGCTTCAAGCCACCTACCTAGATGATCTATCTGGTGGCCCTGTGGGCAGAGGGCAGGTGGGAAAGCTATGCTTTGAAACTTAGAAACTCCTCACATGTTTCTTTTTGCCTCAGTTTTGCCTCTGATGGAAGAACCATCCTCGGAGGCATTTCTGAATCTAGATACTAGACAGATGCTTTACAGCCTTGCTTGGAGAACTATGCAACTGCAAGGCAGGCTCTGGGGCTTCTTCTCCTTGAAGAGAGATGTGGCTGCCATTTGCACATTTCCAGCCCACAAAGCAAGTGGCTTAGATCCAGCTGTGGAGAAGACTTGTGCATTACAGAATACCCCTACACACTGATGTAAAGAGGAGCACGGCCCAAGGTGTCTACAAACCCAGAGCCACAGGTATCACAGCCACATGCTGACAAACACAGGATGCAGGGCTCCGGCTGCGAGGTGCTTTGTCAAGCGGTGGCTCAGCAGAGAAGATCCAGAGAGCCTTCCCCAAGGCTGCACCACAGGGATGGCCACTGAGCAATCTCTGTGCTGGAGCAGGAGGGCAAGGCACTGCAGAAGCAATGTGCCTGCAGAGGGTACAGCTGGGCACTAAAGAAGCAGAGATGCTTTTGCCCAGCAGCTCTCGTATCCTCATAGCACAGCAGGCACTGGATTAACTTTGCTGGCTGAGGGCATCCATGCAGCCCTGAGCAACCCCTCCTTCCCCATGTAGTTCTCATTCTTCCCCTGTCCACAGGCTGTCTGAAGGCTGAGCACTGCCCTGATTCCTCAGGGGATCCCTACTCCACCTAAACCTGGGTCATTAATTTGGAGCACTCCAGGCCGCATCAGAGTGTCTTCTCAGGGACAAACAGCTCCCAAGTAGCCCTACAGACTGACAGAGATCACACAAACACACTTCTATCCAACTATCAGCAGACAACAATAAGAATTTCTGCAGCAGCTGACAGCTGAATCCTCAGGCTGCTTTTCTACACGCCCTCCAAGCTTCTGATGCCCCAACCACCAGCTAGAAATTCTCTTCAGAGAGATAATTTACTACATTTCACAGAGAGCACAGCCTCTACACAGGAAGCTTCTATATGCTACCGGACTCCTTCTGTGTTTCTAAACCAAGAAGCCAAAGCATCGCTTACGGTAGTTGGGCCTGTTGAGACATCCTTCCCCTCGAGGACCTGAGGCTGAGGCGACGTTGTCAAAACAGCAGCCGTACATGGAGCCGCGGCACTCGCCCGAGGGGTGCTGCTGGGACAAGGCTTGGCTTGCCTTGGAGACAGGAATGGAAAGCCAAGAGTTACCCTCACACATGAGGACAGCAGCACAGGCAAGGCACCGTGTGCAAGCTGTTGACTGCATGCGGCCAGCTGCTAAAGGCACCACTGTTCGCTTGTTGCCTCCTAGAGGCTTTTGTGCTGGGAAGGGGTGGGAAACTTGGCTGTCAGCCATGGAGCCAGGGCTGCAGTTCTCTGCAAGGCACACCTAAGCAGCCCAGCAGCAGGCCAGTTCTTATTACTAGCACCAACAAGCACCCTAAGCTATGGGAGGGATCACCTCCCCGCCTTGAATTAATCTGCAGAGTTGACAAAAAAAACAATTAATAGAAGCCATGTTTTTCCCTTTTTTTTTCCTAGAAATTGGGTAGCAATTTTCTGACCAACGGAAATTTGGTTACTCAGGATTATTCAATCAGCTCTACATAGGATGGCCTTCTACTTCTCAGATGTCTCCCCACCACCTGCTCTGTACCCTGCTTATAGAGGATTGCAGGTGGATGCTCCAGACTGAACAGGAGCAAGGTGGACCAAAGGGCTTGATGCCATGCCTGGAGTATTGGTTCCTCAGCATTACTGGCAGAGATGAAGCCCAACAGAATCCACAATGTGAGTCAGCAGGGTCAAATCTGAATCTTCGTATCTGATAACTCCTAAAATGCAAAGAGCTTTTGTACTTACTGCTGGAGTGGTTGCAGTGGGATGATTTTGTCTTGTTTGAATGTCACGGTAATATTGTGGGCATCCCATGTTGTTTGGACCCTGGGCAGCTGATAGTCCATCAGGGCAGCAGCCATACCTACAGACAGAGGGCTGCAGTAATACCTGACCTACCCGGTCAACAGGCACAGGCTACAGGTTTCAGGAAGTCCCCAGGAAAGGCAATGCTTCCCTGCTCAGGCCTATCTACTTCCAGCTACCTGTTTTGGTGGCAGGTGCTGAAAGGGCAACCTCTCCCCAAAGGGCGCGACGCCGGAGTGTGCCCATCTGGACAGCAGCCGTGCGGGCTCTGGTGGCAGTCCTGGGAGCCAGCCCCTGCAGGGGGGTCCTGGGAGAAGCTGAGCCGATGGGAACCTGGTGAGCGTGACTGAGGCTCCCAGTGGACAGGAAACAAGTTGATGCCGTGGTCTTTCGTGGATGGAATGTGCTGGTTCCCTGAGGTACTATGGATCATGGTGTTCCCAGGGAGCATCCTTCCATCATCAGAATCTGGGGAGAGAACTCCTTAAAGTATGCAGGTGAGCATCAAAATCTGGTCAGCTTTCTTCCTCTCTGCTCTCTTTCACCTACCCAAGGCTACCTGGCAGGATTTTCTGCATCACCTCTAAGGGTGTCTTCTGGCCCACCCTTCCTGATCTGGCTGAGGTACTTTGCTCATTGCCCTGACCATTCTTTCTGCTGTCCCATGAGAAACCTCCTGTCACATTGCTGTGGTCCCTTCACAATCATCCTTTCTTGTTCCTATGATCTGCTTTGGACATCAATTCTTCCAGCCGGCACTTAAGTCATGCTGACAGAACCTGGGATCCATACACTGTACAGAGTCTTCTGCATGGATAGATTCAAATACTGCTCACTATTGGTGTAAAAGAATCTAGAAAGAATTTTGACAAAGAATTTTGTCCCTGGCTCCTTGAATTTCTAGGATCCCATTAAAAAAAAGAGAGCAATGAAGAAAGGAATGATCCCTCTCCCTACCACACCCTATTCCAAGTACCCCATCATCAAACCCCCAGATTAAAAAAATTCTTCCACACCTGGGGCAGGGCTGTTTGGGTTGTAACGCGTCAGCAAGGACTGGCGAGTGACATCGTATCCCATAGTGTCCTGCATACTGGGGACCTCTGCAAAGAGAGACATACACGACATGAGTGCAGTTAGTCCAGCCCTGTGCTCTAATAACAGCAAATACATCCAGGAGTCAGCAGGAGACAAAAGCTGATGAAAATGTTCCTCTTGTGGAATAGCTGCTAAGCAGCAGTTGGATTTGATTGGATTGTCAGGACAAGCGACCTACAGCGGGCAGGCAGACAAAAATCAGCATTGCAGTTCTGACATGAAGAATAGACACAGACAAGAAGCAAAATGTTCTGAAGAGTTGTGACTCCTTTAGAGGCAGTCCACAGAGGGATGAGAGTTGCCTATAGTTTTTAGCTACTGAGCCTGCCCAAGTTACCTTCCTTCTGGACTGGGAGTTCTCGGATCAGTCTGCAGCACACACTGGATGAGCCATCATAGAATACTGGATTCAGAATGGACACACACCAATGTTGTTCCCAAGCCTGTTGCATACATTTTAAACAGCACAGGTACTGGGACTCTGAAGATGTTTTGTGCACATCATCGTGGCAAACTTGCAAGATGGAGACAGGCAGGCAAAAAGCTGAGAACATAAGCTGCTGCAGAGCTGGGAATTTCTACTCCTAAGCAAAAGTATGTTGGGAAAAGAGGATGTGCAGCAATACCACTCACGCTGTGGCAGGTAGCAGGGCTGTGTGTTGCAGCTACCCAGGGTGGCTGGTTTCTGTGGCTGGATGGCTTTGCATGTCTCAGGACTGTAGAATTTGGAGTCGCCGTCAGCACAGATGACCTGGCGTGTCCGGATGCCTGAATCGCAGCTCTTGGAACACTTGGGCACAGAGACAAGGCAGTGAGCAGGCAGCAAAGGCTGAATGCAGAAACCCCACAGACCAGAAGTGGGGAACAGCTGCATGATTAGCTGCAGGCTGAGCACAGCTTCTTCCACCAAGACAAAGCAAACAATATTTCAGCTGGAATCATCTGAACAATTAGAAACCCATACTTTAAACCATTTTACCAGATGTTCCACCCAGCCCTGAAGCATTAGGCTCTGTGCCACACTCAGCCTGTAACATCCAGATGAGCTGCTGTTACCCACAGTGGTGTGTCAGGGAGCTGGAGAGAATAATTTGCGCCTGAAGGCCTAAGGGCACCTCAATTCTCTGGGGATCCACCAGCTGTGAGTGGGTCAGTTTGCATTCAAGAACAACAAATTACAACTGGAAAGCCAATGAGTGGCTTTCTTGTAAGCAGCTAACTGGAGTTTTTCTCACTGGAAGCTGTGGATGAGAGGGAGCAAAGAGCAGTGGCTCAGAGGAGGGGATAGCATGAGGTATCTGTGTAACTCAAACGGCTCATGGCAAGCTCTATAAACATGGGGAGAGTATTTCTCTCTAATTCAGAGAGGTAGATAGGAGCTCTTCTGATATCAGAAAGTCAGGAGAAAGATCAGATTAAGATATGAAACTTGTCTAGCTGTCACTAAAACTTGGCCCACATCTCATGAAGAAGCAGATGTAACATGTTTTAGCTCAGAACAAGCTGGTCTGGCTAGCACAGAAGTGGAAAAGTGTGTTTGGAAGTCACCTGATGCATTGGATCTACCCGTATCTCTACCCCCTGACACTTTTCCCAGGTTGAACAGAGTCTGGCTTCCACCACAAAGACAAGATTAATCCATCTGAAGCACAGTTTATCTGAATAATTACAAAAATGTACTTTAAAGCATATCATCAAGTGCAATGACCAGTCCCAAAGCCTAGAGCTCTAAGCCACACTTGGCCAGAGAGCTGTTCTGCTGATCACAGTGATGGAGCAAAGAATTGGGAATAAGCAGCAAGAGTGGATTGTTTGAGCTTATTGGCTGCATTTTGCCACTGTCACTGAAACGATAATCTCCCCTCAGAAGGATTTATTTTTGTAGCAGCTGCATACAAAGCAGGCATCAGATTAACTGGAGCATTACCAGTGCCAGTTACAACACAACTGTGAGCCAAGGGGCTGGTAATGAAGCAGTACTTGCTCCCAGCCTCAGCCAGTGTGCAGACTGCACGGATCAAAGCTTGTTTGTGAGGAGCACAGCAATACAATCAGTAATTTCCAAGCCATGACAGTGAGGTGCTCACCAGACCCCAGTCTCCAATGTGCCAGCCGATTTCCTGGATGCAGTTCTCCTTAAGGCAGGGCTGGGTGGCCAATGGCTTTGGCTCCATTAGACAAGCGAAGTCCTGAGCCTGAGAGCCCTGCTGTGTCCTGCAGGTGACAGTCCGGGTCTGGACTCCTTCCCCACAGCTGGCTGAGCACTGCAGAAAGGGGCCCAACAATTACAAAGAAGCACCTGGTTTCCTCTTGCAGTTCCAGGCTGGGCTCCCTGTCATTAGAGCAAAGCACCATTTTGAGACTGCCTGAAACAACCAGCTATCATTAAAATAATTTTCTGGGGTGGGAGTTAGCAGAGTAGGGGTTTATGCTGTAGAGGAGACAATAAGGCATGGGAGCATGGGAGCATGGGAAGAAATGTGGGAGATGTGGAGCTCACTGGATGATTTTGGCCTAGTCATATAATTACTCTTGATCTCTCCCCAAAGGAGATGTGGAGGATGAATTTAGAAAAATATCAACACTGCAGAATACATTGAGAACAAAAAATGGTTGAAAATAACTGGAAACTCATGTTATTTACATCTGATTAAAATCAATGCAAGGTGATGAATTTTAGGGAAGGTAAAAGGTTAGGTTCTTATATTGCTTATGTCATTTGCCTGAAGACCTTGTGCTCTATTTTTACAGCATGGAGCTGTGACAACTTCTCTACTAGTAACTAGTTTGTGACATTTTCAGTGCCCTCTTAAATTCACAGCGGTGTTTCCCGGAATCCAACCTACTCCTACATGAATTACCAAGGTGTCTTACAGAGAGCATTAACTTGGGGACAGTCTGAATCACTTCAGATGAGCTTCCCAGCTGAGTTTCAACCATTCATTTAGCAGAGTAACCTTTTAACTCTGACAGTACCTGAAACACAGTCGCTTCTGAGAACCCCGGAATGAATCACTCAGGAATCAGTTTGTAAGAACATGACCCTTGGTGCCTTCCCCAAACAGCGCTCTTACTCCACAACCCCAAAGTCACACCTTGCATCTCACAAAGTGGGGGGAAGGAGGGGATGGAAGGACTTTCCAGTCTAGGTGATCGTGCCTCAGAAGTTGCATTTTGTGCTGTTGCACAACTCAGTACAACCACAAGATTGCAAGTCAAGTGTTGCAAGCATGCATGTACTTCTTCTAAAAGAGGAAAATTCACTTGTACTTTAGGGACTGAGTAGACATTCCCTTTACTTTCTAAACCCTTGGAATGTAAGATGCCTTCTAAAAGCCAATCTGGCTGTACTGAGCACACACAGTTTGCGCTGTTTCCACTCCTGCAGATGTAAATGCACACAAGCATCAAAAATGCACCACGTGGCTGTGTTTGGAGAAGCCCTGCACAGACACAGAGCAAATGGCAGGTCACCAGTGTTTTGAGAGTTTCTTGTGGTTGTGCTGGTGGTATTGCTGTCTTGGGCTGGTGATGCCGAGGCAGCAAAATGCATGGAAATAACCAGCACAGGCAGAAGCCATGAGCTCCTGTTTCACAGAGGAGGGTGTGCTACTGCACATCCTCAGTTAATGGACAGCAGCTCTACTACCCACCCTCCGCCTTCACTAGGCCTGGCTCAGAAACCAAGCCAGTACCGGGTGTGGGGGGTCTGATAAAAACACAGCAGTGGGGAAAGGATTGGCAGAGCAGAGCAGAGAGAATATGCAATGAGAAGAGCAGAGGTGCAGGGGCATGCACAGTTTTGAGGAACAGGGATGTGTTCATAGGAGGGCATCAGAGGCTACAGGGACAAGTTCTGTACCTCTGCACACCACCTATCCGGGGACACACGTTTTTTGTAGTCCCAGAATAGGAGCCTGGCTCTCTCTCCCCAGGCTTTGGCAGATCCTCCTCCAGTAAGTGCCAAGAGGCTGTTACCTGCCCGGGGGCACTGACCTCGGACCAGGGCCCCGTGCTCCAGCTGGCACACTGCCTGATGTTGCAGGGCTGGCTGCGGCGCGGCTGCTGGGCGAAGGCCATGCACTCAGCGTCATCCACCACCCCCTGAGAGCTCTGCCCGTCAAAGGCCACGCAGTACACGGAGCGAGTCTGGGTGCCCCTGCCACAGGTAGCTGAACAGGATCCCCACTCTCCCGTTTTCCACCTGCAGGTCACAGAATCAACCAAAAAAAAAATGTAAGCCCAGCCAAACTGCCCAGAGGCACAGAGGAGTCAGTGCCACATCCCTGTAGAAATCAAACAAGGATGATGTCCCTTTGCAGAACAGAATCAGAGGTGAGTTCCCATTTGACCAAGCTTGCCCAGCTTAATTGGCGATGCAGAGCATTAGTCCCACTCCAGAGACTTATCTCCAGCTACAAACCACTTGTTTCTCTGGAAATGCAGAGCTCTCCCAGACTGGGAAGATCTCTGGTTTTGGTCTCCCTATGTCTGCAAAAATGTTATGCCTGGAATAGAATATCAAAGAAAAAGAAAGAAAAACCTCAAAGTAAACAATCCAGATCCGCTAAAAGAAAAGCTACCACAACAGCCTAAAAATCCACACTATACACTCCAGACATTATCAGAAACAGTAAAACCAAGCCAAGCCCTCACTCTGCCCACAAACCATGCCAGACACTCTCAGAAGTGCTTAACTTTTCACTGATAGCCAGTGGAAAGCTGGTTTATTCCTCCCTTCAGTCAAATTCTCTAACTGCATCACACATACAAGAAGCCCACAAGAACGTAAATAAGATTTTGTCCTGTCTTTGGTTGCTGAAGCTGCTGCAGAAATGATACACCCTTGGTAACAAGAAGAATGTCCGCAAAACAATCTGTTTAGATGCTAAAATCTCTGCCCACTCTGGCCACTCCAGCTTCTCAGAGCTAGCCAGGTATCTGGAAGCACAGCTTTCATGGCCTGGCTTCAGGGGCAATATGATGTTTCATCCCCAAATCCAGCATGTAGTGCAGTCCAAAGGCACTGGTTGTGAAGGGCGAGCATCCTGGTGATCTGCTTGCCAGCTACTATGTCCCCTTGCAGCCAGGTAAGGCCCAGCCAGGGAGTGAAGGCAGTTCATGTTTTCTCCCCCAGCATTCCAACTACTTCCCTAGTCTGGCTCTTGCCATCCCTTAACCAAGTTTCAGCCAGCCAATTCACATTTACATCCTAACAGGAATTCCACAGTAGACTGTGACATGATCAGCTCCTAAACACACCCTTCTTTATTGCTAAAGGTGCAAATGTCAACCCAAAACTGAATGGCCTTCGCTATAAAATCTTTCCTTTGGAAAGGGAACAAAGACGTTCAGTAGAAGCCATTTACAATGACATGGTTGCAGGGCTTATAACAAATTAATTGATCAAGTTTTTTCAAAAGCTCCAATGGGAATAACTCCCCCCAACAACTGTATTCTGTCTCCTGTAAAGCAAATATGCAGTTTTGGAAAGGCTGTATTAACCAGATGGGATCACCTACAGCTTTCTTCAGCTGCGAGTCAGGACCTCTCTGACACTTGTTTCATTTCCTTTGTAAGACAAGGTCAACCATAAGGCTGGGACCCTCATCAGAGGGCAAAAATTGCCAGTCCTAAGCTATTAGCAGCTTGCTGGGGGACAACTGTTTTGCTTTTGATACTTTGCACTTCTCATATCTCAGTGTACGTTATTGCATCTGTCACATCCTTGTACTCATCACACCTTACAGGCTCTTTTCTGCCTGCTATAGGGCCCATGCCAAAGAAAGAAGAGCTTTTAAGAAACCCTAAGGCTTTCGCTATGGCAAGCTGGCCAATGTTACAATTGCTCAATCAATCATGCTCTCTTTTCATTTATGTTCTTTTATTTATCTTGGTAAGTAAATTTATTTAAAAAAAATCTTCCAGAACTTCTTTACCCTGATTCCAGAGAACACATGAGAATAAGCAGCCAGAAGCTATGAAGAAATTGTCCCCTTCTCAGTCCCCTAAGAATCAAGTTACCAGAGGCACGTGCAGCCACCTAAGCAAAGCTGCCAGCCAGCACCCTCCACCACCATTTTCACTGGCAAGAATCAAAAGCAAAGCAACACCCACTTCTACCACCAGTGCCAAAGAGGAAAGCCCCCATGGACTTCAGCAGGCAACCAGGTGGAGATCAGAAGAGAGCAGCTGCCTTCCTGAGCTTTCTGTAACTTCCTTCTCCTTGTTACCTCTTCATCTGAGAGCTCCGAGCGCCGCTGTGGCTCCAGGCTTGCGGCAGGTAGATGTAAGAAGTCCTTTATATATAGAACAAAGGTTTTAAAGAACTTAAAACAAGTAGCTACAGGCTAACATATTCAGAAATGCTCCCAGGTGCTCTCTCACACACACCAGCACTCTCAGAGGCCTCCATTGATACACAGATACACAGCTAATGCTCATGTTACAGTTCTGGATGTGCATTAAGAGCCAAGTGAAGCCAGCTGTAAGGGACAAGGTAGAAATGGCTGGGTGAAAAGGTTTGAAAATGCTGGAGAATGAAAAGATTCCAGGATTCATCCCTTTCTAACAGAAAGGACACTGGGAATGTAGAAATGACATAAAATTACACCAGCTCAGACCTTCTACTCTGTCTTCGTAGGCTTCAGCTTAAGAGAAGAAAAGCCAGAGAATCTGTTTTATATCTCCTACATGGGCTAGACAACTGTCTTCCACAATCCTATTTTGGAAGTCAAGTTTAATTGGTCTGTAAAACGAACACAGGATGTATTAAACCCTTTCCTTGTGCATACAGAAATGCTCCTCACTGTGTTATCATCCCCATCTTTTGTCTTTGGCTTTCTCTAAGAAGTGAAATACCTCCTTGGAGAGAACCATGCTGGAGGGCAGAAGTGAGCGGGTCACTCTTTTTCTCAGTTCCAAAAGCACCTCAGGAAGAAATCAAGAGTCCAGAAGAAGGAAAGAAATTGTACCGTTTAGTCTGGGGACAAGGCTGATGACCACACGTCCGGTTATTGTCTGGCTGTGGTTTATTCCTGCACATATAGTCCGGATAAATTTCATTGTCAATGGTACAAAACACCAAGCGGGATTGGAAACCTGGAGGACAAGCAAGACAGTACCTGATCAACACAAGCTACCCAGGACTAGGTTTGCAACGCACTGGGGTTGGCAAGACAAGTTTCTAAAGTCATGTAGAACCCACACCTGTCCCAGCCATTCTGGAAAAGGGACAGGTGCAGTTCTCTGTCTCTCACTATATGGACAAATGATGCCTTCCCACAGCATAGGATCCTACTGGAAGAGCAAGGGAGACAGTACAGTTCTGTGTAGCTGAGGGGAATTTTCCTGTTATATTATGGATCGGGACTCACAAGGGAAGCGCCCTACCCGTAAGTTGCTCATGAAGGAGCCCTGCAAGATGTGTGCAGTGTACAGCAGAACTGGGGGGGTCTCCCGTCAGACTTAAAAGGTCAGTCTTGTGAAGACTGGATATGGGAGTAAAACTCTCCATGCTTCTTAAAGGGTTTGAGTGCCCAGGCAAAGACAATTTTAGCACCTACAATCTCAATATGGCAAAAGCTGCCAAAATGGCCAGTAGCAGAGAAGCCCAGAAGAGGCTGATAAGAACTCTATATACTAATCAGCTGGAGAGGGGTTTTTTGTTTGTTTGACTGAAATTTTTTTGTTTGTTTTTCTTTTAAGTTTAAAATCCATAATGTTGCTCATGGAAGAATCTGTAAACTGAATATGATGGGACACCCCAGGAGAGCTGACAGTCCTCTTGGAGAGAGGGAATCTTCCAGGCTGTGGCAGAGGAGAATGATGTGATTCACTAATGTAGGCCAGGTCTCTTTGGAGAGGACCTCTCAAGTGGTTGAAAAGACTATGAAGACCTGAAGCAAAACAAAATAAAGGCTATCTTATGAAGATACTTAACAGGTTCTAGTAATAAGTCTGAGGACTAGGGAATGGAAAATAAGACAGAACAAGGCACGGGGCACAATCCTGTTGTGACTCCAGGCATGGCCCTCCCTTGACAAAACCTTAGCAACACCCTACAGATACCTGTGCTGCCTTCCAGCAGAAGACTGCTGGGAAGCTGCTGCAGAGGGCAGCACACTGTCACACTGCCTGCAGGGTGTGGATATAAATCCCACACCAGCCACCATGAATCAGGTCCTCTCCCCTTACCTCCTCCACATTCAGAGCTGCACTCACTCCAGGAACTGTAGCTCCAGCTGTAACCCGAGGCCTGTCCTTGCAGAGGCAAGTAATACTCATACTGTACCCCTGTGTTTGGCTCCTGGCTGATGAGCTGCAAAATCATGGGAGGAAGTCAGGGAAATTACACTTTTCCTCTTCACAGCATTTCCCCATCATGTCTGAGGGTTTGAGCTGACTTGCACCCCTCCCATTCAAGAAGCACTAATTCTCTGCACTGTATTTTCTCCTTGCCTTCTATCATAATCTGGAGAGCATTATTTTTCAGAGAAGGTAACATTCATCCCTCTCGGCTTTAGAAGATCCAGCTGCTCCTGGCACAGCAAGCATCTTTCCTGCCCTACAGCACAGTATAACAAGCAGTGTCCTGGAGCCTGTCCCTGCCCCAACACCATTTGGTGCTGACTTGCCTTCCCTAAAGTCGAAGCCCAAATGAATAGGCAGGAAACCAACACTGAGCCTTGCACTGCTCATTTCTGGGCAATAGAACCAGAGCAGCAATAAGTGCTATTTCTGCAAGAAGACCACATTGGTCTAGCTTGAAGGCCCACGGCCTTGTAAGATTCCTGGGGGCCCTGTCATGTCTCCAGTTTTTCCCAAGTGGTATCCACCAGCGCACTCCCACCACGCAAAGCAAGAGCAGAGTGTCAGTGGGGGAAGGCACAGCTGCTCACCTCAATTACAAGGGGTTCTGTGGTGGGACCCCGGGCATGGAGGAGCTCTGGGGCCACATCACCCTCTGAGCCACGGTCATAGTGCAGCACCGTGCTGGCCACCTGCAGCGCCCGGCTGAAGTCGATTGTCCAGTGCCCGTTCAGGTAATACTCCCCTCGCACATTCTTGACAGCTGGACAAACCCATATGCCAGAGAAAGAGGATCAGAAGAACTCCACAGGGCTGCTCCTGTTTCCACTCAATACTGTGTCACAAGCAAATAAGGGTGACCATCATCCTCCATCAATGCTGTCCTTCCCTTCCTGTATGGCTTTTTTAGCAGAAGCTGCTCCATGTTCTGGCAGTGGTTCTTGCCAGCTTTGCTGCAGATCAAGCACTTTTTTTCTGCACAGCCAAATGCCTCCAGCATATTCCTGCCCTGCCCCTGCATTCCCCACTGTTAGTTGCTGGGGCACAGCGGATGTCAGCCTTTGTCCTGCTTTGCCATTAAGATGTGGGATTCACAGTCCACTGCCTTTACACCACTATCTGGTTCATCAGATACTCTATTCAGAAAGCAAGATGTGTGCTGAATCCAGTTTTCTACAAAGGAAAACATCACCAGACTGATTTGTCCTAAGCACTGAGTGATGGAACACTCAGAAAGCAGAAGAGTATTTGCTTTCTCCACTGGAATTTCCTCAGCCCTGCCCAGAAAGCTAGGCAAGGCCTTTTCTCCCTCCTTTTCTCCCTCTGCAGAACAACCAGAGTTTGAGGCTGTACAAATACCCAGAAGAAATCTATGGGGAAAAGAAGCCCACCCCAAACTTCTAGATAGCAGGAGTAGGTAGCGTTTGCATTTACCAAACAACAAAAGTCATAGCCAAATTTTGCTATATCAACTAGACTCCTTGTAAGTTACATGCAGGAAGTCTCAGTGTGGTTTGGGTATTTTTATTCCCCACCCAACAGCAAGATCTCCACAGGAGTAAAAATGAGGTAAATGGGAAGCCCAGAGTTGTGCATTACTCACATTTCAAGGATACTCAATATTCAGATCCTGATATTCAGTTTTTTTGCTCTGCCATATCAAGTCCTCAAGGTAAACATCCCAAACCCCATACCTGAAAACCAGATTTTAGCATAATGGCTGGAATCCAAATGGACTGACACACAGATTCTGACATCAATCATACCTAGGAAGTTCCTGCTGGGCATAACCTCCTTAATTTGGATGCTTGTGGCTCCCATAGGGATAATAAAGATTTGATTGTAACCTGAGAAAATAAAAGGGGATTATTCAATATCTGACTGTCGATGCCACACAGCATTCTTCTCTGCCAAATATGCTCATGGTTTCATTGGTGCCCAAACAACTAGATGACCTTTTTGTCAGTCCATTGTCACTTTAACTGCATGCTGAATAGCCTCACCCTACATTATCCACAGATCAGTCCATGTGTCAAAAATTCCAATGACACCTCAGAAAAGTCCATTTTCTACATTTTGAAATCTTTGGAATTTCAGCAAGAATCATATTGGAGTTCAACATAGAGAGATGTGACCACAAGTGCAGTTGACATCTTGAAATTTTTCAAAACTGGCCAAATGCAGAAGATGCAGTCCCATTTCTAGCCCTGCACATGTCCTGGTGGGGCCATCAAGACACTGGACAGCCTCAGGAAGGCAGTGTATGGTGACGTTATTATGGTGCATTTATAGCACCTGCTGGAGAGGGAGCAGGGAAAGACATCAGCATCATGGCAAGTACTTCAGTATGGACACAGATTAAGGAAGTGATTCCCAGGATAAGGCCAACAGTACCTTTTCTGATACTAAGGCCACACACCATACAGATATTTCAAGTGAACATCCAAGCATGCCTATAACAATCATGTGAGCAGGTGTCCCCACCAGCCCTTGCAGCAGTTGATTTTTGGTTTAACTCTCTCCTTCTCACCTGCCCAAACTACCTAGGATCATCTGTACCTTTGGGGAGGTTGGCCACATCAAAAGTGCCCTTCACACCGTAGCAGGTGCTGCCATCTCCTCCACACTGCAGGCACTTGTCCTCCTTCTTGGCAGATTCCAGCATATTATCACAGCCAACAGCCTGTCAGAGCACAGGAGCATTAATAAGAATAAACTGTAATGACAGAGGAAAAAAAAAGGCCAAATGCTGGACAGATCTATTGAGAAAGCCTGAATCTAGGGAGCCTGGAAAGCCAGCATAGGGCAGAGAAGGAGTTGACAGAGAAACGACAAAGCTGAGATCTACTATTTCACATTCAGAGCCAGATAAATGCTATCCACATGCTCCTCAGCACCTTGAAACTGAATGATTAATCTTTTCTGATGCTATTATGAAAGGTCAAGTAGAACAAACGGAGACAACAGAAAGATTGACAGACCCAGTGATGAATGAAGGAAGCAACAAGATGACTAACCTGACAAACTCCCTCTACACAGATATCCCGCTTGCCAGGTTCACAGGTAGTCCCATCTACCACTGCTTCCTTGTGCCTGTAGTAGAAGTTTTCTCCCTTGGGAATACAGTTTAACTCACACTTATTAGGTGCTGGCAGGAGAGAAAAAAGAAATATTATATAATAGCTTTGTCTGCACCAGGAGCCTAGTTCTAGATCACAGGAGCAGAGACAGAGGGCTGGACTGATATTAAGTGGCAGATATTGAACGAATTTCTGGGTCACAAACTGCTGGAGGCTGGAAAAATACCCTGGTAAAGTCTCACTGTACACATATATTTCCTCAGGGAACATTGCTCTAAGTGGATATTTGGTTATTCCTTAGTAGGATTGCTCTTCTACTTCCTTGGAGTACAGGGCTTTCTAGAATGAGAACAAGTGTTGATACAGAACTGTTATTTTAACAATCAAAAAAAAACCCTTTAAATCTATCTCAAAATCCCTCATGATTTGTTAACCAACTGTGAATGGTATCATATCAAAGTTCAGAGCAAGGACCCCTGGTTTCTACACCTGCCTTCTGAGCTGGTTCCTCGAGAAAGCATGAGTCTATTGAAGAGATGTTGTATTTTCTGAAGCACTCATTAATTAAATACATTTCCTTCTCTTGTGCCCTGCTAATATTCTTTTGCCAATATTGGAAAATACAGCAGAACTTCTGCTCCTCTAACAGTTCAGAACCTAGCTGCAACCAGTTCCAGATTTCCTTGAGCTTTCTGTTTCTGAAGGAATGGCTGTTACAAGAGACAAGTACGCATTGCTGCAATGCTGTCTCTTGGCCCATGCATCCAGTGTCTTCAGGGTAGCAATGCTTTGCTGCTGGCAAAAGGATTTTTTTCCATGCCAACTCCTGCCCCCCACTCCAACTAAGGAAGTACCCTGCAAGGATACTACAGTAAAAAACATTACAGTCACTTCAAAACATACTGTTGATAGGTAGCAATGAAGTGTAACCCCACATGTTTATCATTACCTCCATAATATGGAAGCCACTTATATTTCTTGCCTTGGAATTCTGTCCCATCAAACTCTGCACACTGCTCTGCCCGGAAATCCCGGGAGCCTTCTGGGCAGTTCTGTTTGGAAGAGAAAATGTTTGCATTGGGCTATTACAAAAGGAGGAAAATAAAGTGTACAATAAAAATTTGGGGTTTTTTCTTATTCCTCCCATTTAAATTGGGGCATAATTTCAATATACTTTTGAAGGTGTACTGTTAATGAATTGCATCCACCAGTGACATCAGAGAAACAGGAACTAATAATCACATCTTCTTTCTGATGTTTGTGTGGGGAAACATCAGAAATAAGAATGATGTTTGTGTGGGAAAAAGAAGCGACAGGCAAAAAAAACCCAAACCAGAGCACTATACCTGAACATTACATGACCGATAGCTTCGTGTTGGTCCAACACAACTGAAAGGACCTTCTGTCCTGGAAGACAGAGAAAATACAAGGAGCTCTATGAAGAATACACAAGCAAAAAGTCATCTCATGGCAGACGTTACATACCACCTTCACACCGAGCATATCACCCTCACAGAGTTCTCTGAAACAGCAAAATAACTAAAATGCACTTCTTCACCACTAAAGCAAGCTGGCATTTTCTAGTGGTATTTTTTGCTGTGGTTTGTGTTCTGGCATGAATGAGACACACATCATGAATAACTGCAGTACAGCTCTTCAGGGCCATGTTTCAACTAAATAATGGAAGCTGAGATTTTAGTCCGCTGTCCACCAGCAAAGGGTCGAGGTGTCCATACAAGAAAGAGAAACATGTTATGAGCAGCAGGAGGATAGTGGCCAATTCAGAATATCTTTGTGCATCATCTATCTTGATTTTTTTGTGCACAACAGGCCCCTTACTAGGAAGAGCTAAACATGCCTATGGAAAGTGTGCAACACCCTTATTCCAGTCAAATGACCCCAGCTGAGAATTACAGAGAGTAACAGTTATGGAGGAAATCGATCTAAAAAGCCAATAAATGCCTAACACCTCAGTGTTCCTAAAATAGAGAGACAGGTCTCCAGGGATTCTGGCAGGTATAAACCATAATGGGCAGCCTTCAAAAGAGACCTTTCTTTATTCTGTGTGGGAAGCAGCAGTGCTTCATAACTCTGGCTTCTTCTGTTACAAAACCTCCTCTCATTTCTCTAAACAGAAAGAGGCTCTTTTTTCAGGACATTATTGAGAGTCTGGCTTTTTTTCCCTCCTTTGCTTTGTTTTCATCCACAACAGGATCTCTAAGGTCCATCATTCCCAACAAGTGCAGGACCAGTCATCACCCTTATTAGGATGCAGCTAACCCAGCTGCAAATGAGGTGGCACAATGCTAATGCTGCTTGAGTCAAATTCACTCTTCTGTTTCTTCTGGGGCAATTTACCATCCTGGGAATCATAAACCTGAGGAAACCTCAGCACTGTCACCACCTCTCGGGAGACAAACCAACTGCTCTGGCCTGTTCTCCATCTCCCTCAGGGCTTGCCACACTAGACCTGATTGAACAGCTGCTACCATGCCAATCCCCTGATTGCACAGCCTCAAATCTCACATAGAAACTGCTGTGGTCTATCAAAGGAGCCAAAGCAAGCATCTGTTGAAGAGGGTACTACTCAAAACAGCAGTGACAAAACTGAAACTGAGGTTCATCTCAAAGTGGACTCATTCCCCTGAGATCAAGCACTAAGTCATTTTTTTTCCTGGACGTATATTGGAACATAACTGCAGGAGCTCAGTAACAGTACAACACATTTAAAGAAAAGAAAAAAAAGAAAAAAAAAAGGAGGTTAGCCCTCACCTTTGGGAATAGCAGCGCCGTTGCCGAAAGCTGACTCCACCGCCGCAGCTCCGACTGCACTTGCCCCATTCACCCCAGCTCCCCCAGGCATCAACCTGCCGTTTCATTCGGCGGCCCTGTAAATAAAAAGCCCCACAGACATAGCAAAAAGACATGGCAACACAGGAAAAAAGAAAAAAAGGAAATGAAGCAGAGATCCTATGTGTCCTCTTGCAAAAAAGGTGGTCTTGCTGTGCTGTATTCCTAACATGAAAAGTGGCACAGAGTAATACATCAGAAAGATCAGGCCTCTAATATCTAGGAGTATTAGCTTCCTGAAGCCATATAGCACATCCAGCTTCATAATCTCCCTTAACTGCTACTGTTTGTCTATTCATAGAGTCTCAGCACTTTTGAATAACGATCTAAGAGGATAACATCTTCCTCTCAGCAAGGCAGCAAAGGCAAATCATTACTTCAGGGACTATGAGCACTGTCACTCCACACCAGATCAATAGAGCCACTTAAACCCAAATCCTTGGCTCTAAGTCCAGTACTTGAGAGAAGTAAAGGAAGCAGAAAGAAAAGCCCTGGAACACACTTTTTACTGCTACAGAATTCCATATATAGACCTTTTTTTCCCCTTACCCAACTGTGTCCAATGACAATGTCAAGGTCTGGGCCATCATTAGCTACAGCCTTAATTAATTTTGTATTTAGAAAAGTCGGATACTGACATTAAGAGACATAACCATGATAATATAGACAAAAATTTACAAGTGTGATGGAACCAACCAAAATACATTGTCTTGGAAATACCTGAAATATCATATTTTCAGGGAAGAAAGGCCTACTGCAGCTGATGGGATCCACATACAGCAGGACATGTGTGGTTAGTGGGAAGAATGGCAATATCCTAAGGAAAAAAATTAATATTTGCAAGATGCAGCAGGATTAATTCTGCTTGAAAAAAAGAAGGTAAGTGCAGGGTTACATGGTGAGTGACACTGTAAAAACAGGGTTTGCTGTGCATCTACACCTGTAGGGCAGTTTATGTATACAATTGTACAACTGAGAAGGCAGCGCATGCCATTTGGGCACTGAGACATTTGTGGTAATGAAGAGTGGGCAGGCAGAGAAAAAGAAGGTAAAAAATTACTGTGATGTGATCTAATTCACCTCCACACACAAACATCCAAGCCTCTGCTAGAAATAGGAGCTAGTCTAATAAATCATCCAGTGAGTCCAACTCAGGCAAGATGCATGGGTTAATCCTCTCTTGTCATTTGGACAGGTTTTATAATTTTCCACACACACTCCCTACCTTACTGTATGCCCAAGTTACAGTCTTGTTTCTTTACTTCGCCCTGTTTTAAGGAATAATTCCCTGCTGTTGGCAGAGCAACAGTCAGAAATATTAGCCAGTCATATCTATGCATTTACTACCAAATTACCCACAACTATCTAGCTCCAGAGTCACCCCAAATTATTACCTATATTCCTCTAATGTGAAACACTTTCTTCCTAGCCCAGCTACTTACTTTTCCTCACACAAGTTCTGTGCAGTTTTTTCTGATACCTCTGGTTCAGACTAACTCTGTTTGCCTTCACCCAGTTCGTTCAATGGCACTACCCAGGTTACAGCCACTTCTACATACCTCCTCTTGGCCAAGTCAACATCTCCCTGACCCTGTGCCAAACCCTTCTCCCATTCTTTCATTCCAGATATTGAGCTCACTGTTTGTCTTCTGCATTCTCATTTGCCTTTCTGGGCATAATCCCAACAATAGAGTTTTAGCTTTCAGCAAGGTTTTTTCAGCAATCTTATTTTCCCAAGTTTTTCTTTCAGACACCTAATTCCTCCCCCTGTAATCTCTCCTCCCTTACCCTCAAAAGAATAAAATATGCTACCACTGTTTCTTGGCAGTCTTATTCCTCTGTATCAACTGACTGATTTAGGAGCAGTATTAGCTCACCCTGGAAACAAGGGACCTTTCAGTCAGCATAAGGGAGAAGGAAACATGTAGATAAAAATCCAAAGGAAGAGCATTTGAAAGTTGGATTACTGGAAGGCAATTAGGATAGAAAACCCTTCCTTGACACACACACACACCACCCTGATAAATATTCCAATATCTCTCCTACAGAACTAGCACTATTTATTCCTTCTACAGAGAGTAAATTCTGCAGGGACTCTTTGCTGTAAGGCTTATGCATCCACAGAGTGCAGGAACAATCATTTTTCTCAGTATCACTCCATTTATGTACACCCCGAAAGGAACATCAGATAAAAGAATCCTCCCAAAGCTGTACAGTGCCAGAGAAACATTTTAATAGGGGCCCAACTCCCATATTTGGAAATCTGTGTACGGTCCTCATTACTTCAGTAACTGCACACGTGTATATAGACAAATATAAAGCTGCATATTTATAATAAATAATAAATATATTATTACATAACCTGATAACAGGACATTTTTAGATGCTGTCAGCCAGTTTCTGTTCCAAAAGCCTCTTTCTGCTTTCTTCAGATTCTGGAATGCTTTTATCTCAGCCAGGACAACTAAATTCCATTCCCTCATGGATTTCAGAATGAAAAATCTACAATCTTCATCACTGTTACAAATTCATTTGGTTCCATTCTTCCCTTGCTTCAGCCCAACATGCGTACAAGAATGTAGTTTCTTTATCTGCATTAAGTATATGTTTTAATGTTTCAAGAGAAGTGAGAAAATGCATACAACCATCTTCCCTGGCTTCTAAAAACTCCCGAAAGAGCAGTCAGTTAATGCCCAACTGCTCTGTCCAGTTTTATGGCCAGTTAAGACACCAGTAACATGTCCTTTCTGGGAATATTGATATTGCCCGTGACCCTGGCACTGCATGCTCTCAGGGCTCATTTGCATTCAGGCTGCTGTGGTATAGAAGTTTAGAAGGCCCAGGATTTCATTTTTATGAACAGAGCATTGCTTTCATCAGTTCCTAGACAGACGAACTGCTGATGTAGTCGCAGCATCTGCTGTTACCAGGCCAACTGTATCTGATATCATCAGCAAGTAAAAAGCTATGCCTCTGAGTCATTAGACCTCCAGACCTCATCTGCAAAGAAAATCCCAGTATGCATCACATGCAAACAAAAGAATTCTGGAAAAGTATCCTAGATAGCTTATTATATACCATGTAATGTTTATTTTTGTGTATGAAACATGCACTGGAAGAGAAGCTATGAATGGGACTTGACTCAGAAAGACAGAAAATGCTGGCACTATGTAGGAACGCTTTAAAAGGGGCCCTTGAAAAACTTTCCAGTCAGTGTGATGAGAAGGATAGGAAACTATGCATGGGAAGAGGACTGTGCTTCCCAGACAAATGCATTGCAGGCATGCAGTGATCCACAAAGTTCATATCACCAACTGTGGACAAGTGATTCAGTGGGAATAATTTCCTAGTGCCTTGTTGCAACTCAAATACCAGCAAGCTATCAAAGCAAATATCAATTTACTATACAGTCCCCAGTAAGCAGTCAAGTTCTGCAGTCACACGTCCGGACAACCTACATCGCAGGCAAGTTCTTACCCTTGCTCCTTGGGCGCCTTTCAGGATTCAGAGATAGTCAGCCTGGATTATTTTGTGATTTTTTTTGTGCTGCTTTTCCAGACTGACGAGCGGCAACAAAGCATCAGGTTACACCACTCCAACAGTCGCTGCTCAAAGCACGTGGTTACTGATACCCATGCTATGCCCGAGAGGTTCCAGACAAGGCCACTGCAGCCTTTAGCCCAGCAGGTTGCCTAGCTTTGGCCCACTGAGATGCAACTAAGGCATCATTTTGGACACTGTAACGTTGTTACTTTTACTTGTGACTTCTGGATCAGCTTCACACGCTTGCTGGGTTCCACTGGGGTCAGATACAAATCTCAGTGCTGACAGGGAGTACGTGGCGGGAAATAGAGGCCGATGACAAGGCCCTGTACAGCTGTTACCCACTGAAAACAGATATTGCTCACAATAATAAAATGAGTAGTGTGCTGCTACAGTTATGTTATGTAGTGTTTCCATGGCTTAAAACTACAGTCAAAACCAGACTCTCTCTCTTTAACCTTTCTTAGTATTTTTGAAATAACACTGCATCATTTTATTTGATAAATACCTGCTTTCTGGTGTTTATCATTTCTGAAATATGGTTAATATTTATTTTGACACACCCTGAACTGTAGCCTCATTTAGGAAACATGTAGGAAAGAAGGGTGAAAACCAACCACTACAAAAGTAAACTATCACCACTATCACTTCTGTAATGGTTTCATTGCCAAAGTCTTGGCAAGTAAGAAGTCTCCAGTGAAAAAATGCAGCTTTGTTAACTTTGAATAATAAGTGCTTAGGGAAAAGTTAATTGCTGAGAGAAAAGTTAATAATGGAAAGAGAAAAAGAAAGAAAATTGTCAAGGTGCCCCAAAGGTTGGCTGCTCCCTTTGGTAGTGGGATGCTCTCCCAGGACAGCACTGAAAGCCAGGGAGCAGCACAAGCCAGGGCACGGCCCCAGCCCTAGAAATTGGGCACCTCCACCTGAAACCAGGCTGGGAGATGGGAATGCAGGCAGGCCTGGCTCATCAGGGTCCATGGCTGGCCAGGCAGAGTTGTGCAGATCCTCACTGCAGCATCACTGGGGCAGGAACCCCAGGAGGCTACAAGGGGGTCCTGGGCAGTGGGCTGGGTGTGGAGAGTGCAGTCAGGGCCAGTAAAGCCTAGTAATGTCCTCAGGGCCCTAACAAAAACAACCCACATGGAGTGCATCCTTAGACCATGTGCTCTTTGGGATATGAACCATTTCCTTCTCCTTTGTATATCCAGAAGAACTACCCAGTAATACAGTGATGACCACCAATAATATATTTCCACATAGCTAAGCTCTGCATGGCATGTGGTATCCAACCCTCAAACTTAATTGAAAGGGAGCTGAAACATTCAGTATATCTCACATGTTTGTAATTTAGATATCTGCTGCTATGCCAATATGCATTTTCAAGATGACTCCATCTGCAACCGGCTAGGATATTAGCCAAAAATACTACCAAAAATAAGCTAATTAATCCAAACCACATCAGCAAAGCATTTTTTTTATAATTCTGTCTTAACCATTGATCTTGGCTCAGACACAGCAGGCTTGCAAAGAGCTTTGAAGGTGATTAATGCCAAGTACCATTTTTCTGAATAATGAATAAGCAATCAAAGAATTGTATTTGAGTAAAACTAGAAAAACAAGAATGAAAGTGAACAAAATGGTGACAGCAGGAAGCGAAACACAAAGTAGTGCAGAAGAAGTGAGTATCTTATTAAGACAAGTTGCTTTACGAAGACAAGGAAGAAATCCAGGCTTCGTTAGCTTTAATGGCCTGTGGTTTACACTCACTGTGTACATTTCCTTTCATCCCCCTCTCACCCTAGCCATGGCTCATTAGCATATCCCCTCTAACAAATCCAGTAAAATCCAGCAGTTCCCTGACACCTTCATTTTCTCAAAATGCTTCAGATTCTCCCTATGCCATTGAACCCACTCCCTCATGGTTCCCAGCTCTTTTCCATGTTCCCTGTTCAACTCTTCAACACTCCTCACCATGCTGCCTCTCTCTGGGCTGTCCCACCCTACAGCTGGCTCCTTCCACAGCCACTGATTCCCTGTCAGCCGGGCAGGATATGGTGCATGCCTGGTGCACTGCACAGCCTGGGATGTGCTGCCCCATGGCACTGTGCTTGCTTGCTGGGCAGCAGGCAGAGCAGGTACCAGTGACTTTTCAGAGGTGGAAAGACTTCCAGAAACTCTGGGTGGCCTGGAGATGACGAGGGAATTTAAAGAATTCTGAAAAGATACAGCCATTGCAGAGAAGTCAAATTAATTCTTGGAATGCTTGTGGAAGAAATGGAGCACATTCAGAAAACCCTACAAAGAGGATGATTGTGAGTAAACTTTATGACCCCAAACTTATTTGGAAAAGTGGACAAAACACACAGTATGAAGTCACCAGCAGTTGTTTATCCAAGGGGCCTAACATGAACTCAAGGTTGAAATGGATAAACTCTTACATACTAGCAGACAACCCTCTCAGCTAAATCCACTTCAACTTGTGATTACTGGAAAGTGGAAAATCTGACACCAGTTTACAAAATTATCCCAGGGGAATCCATGGAACTGTACATTCACAGAGCGTAAAACTGACGTCAACTGATAAATTAATAGAAGTTATAACAAAGAACAGAACTAGCAGGCACCTGCATAAATACAGGATGTTTGGGGAAAAGTCAGTAGGGCTTTTAAAGGCAAATCCTTCTCAGCATATTGCAGTTCTTCAATTCACAAACAAGTCAACAAGAAAACCTGCCAGATACACTCAGATTTCCAAAAAACTTTCGAAACAATCCTTCAACTAAAGCTTTGAAGGAAGTTGAGCAGTCAGAAGGACAGTTCTTCAATGGATGATGAGCAGGTGGCCCAAAGACAAATGCAGGAGTAAAATCTCCATCCACTGCAAGAACTGACATTAGCAGCAGAATTCCATTAGGAACCTGAATGGCTCAACACATTTATTAGTTATGCCAAAACCACAGAAGTAATGAAAGCAGATGATAAGGGTAATACAGGGTAATAAAGGACAACAGAAACCCAGAGACATACTGCAAAGAACTATGGAAAAACATTATAGCATAAGTGATTTATCACTGAAATGACAGTGGAGATTTCATGTAGGCAACTTAAGTGATGCACAGGAGAAAACACAAATCCTATCCCAATTGCTATTATTTATTAATTATTAATTAATATTAATAAATCATTACATGAGAGTTGATATTTAGCTCTCAAGAGTAGGATCATGGTGTTATGGTTTCAAGGAGGCATTGACCAAATTCAGGGAAGAGAAAGAGAGACATCTCAAGCTCAAAGGGTTCATAAACTGGAAGCGTACTGGGGGGAATTGTACTTGCTTATCTTTTAGTGTTTTTTTTCTAGACACATTTTGTGACATAGCTGGAGACAGGATACAGGGCAAAACAAAGTGGTCCTACCCGGTACAATTAGTCTTGTGCATGTTTTCTACCTTTCCCTCCATAGGAATATTAGTAAAATCTCCTCTTTCTCTGTCCTCACAGTAATTTTTAGTTTCTGTATGACTTTAACTTTGATGTCCTTGTGCACCTTCTGCCCTTTGTGTCAAACCTGGTTAAGGCATCTAAAAGTTTATTCAATAGATTAACACCTTAAACAATAACAATGTTGATTTATTTAGAATAAATTCAAATCCAGCATTTCAACCTAGAAATGCAGATCCATAGAAAGAAATGGTGTTCAGAGGAGATGTATTTGAATATGAATTTCAGCCAAGCCTCAAGCCAGCCTTCACTTTAGCACACTGGCTAAAGGTGTGGAGCAAATGTAAGTATTGGACATGATCTAACAGCAAATGCCTAAAGATCATAAAAGGTGAAACAGGCACTGCTTTTTCAGAGCTGTTCCATCTGGGGGAGTTCAGGCAGCCCCACTATTCTTTTGGTGCTCAGTGTGATTTAGCGCAGACCTGAGTTCCATCATTACAATCAGTCCTGACAGCTCCAGCTCTTGCAAGTGGGCCATTTCTTGCTATGGTTCAGCCTGATTGCATTATCATCTGGTAAGGAATGGCCCACATGAAACAAACACCATTTCTCACTTCCCTACCAGAAACAAAATGGAGAATTACTACAGCAGAGTGCTTCACTACTGCTGGATCTTCCTGCTTCCTCATGGTTTGGACAGAGCCAGCATGTCAGGGAAACTGAACTTAAGTGGTGGCCAAGCAAAAGCTTCTCCTTTCATTCAGCATGGCTTCAAGAGGAACTATTGATTGCATGCAGGGGGTAGAGTCTAATGCTACAGAGAAATATCAGCCTTCATAGTCTCAGGGTATTTCAGTCGTATCCCTTCCAAAAAAATCACCAAAATCCCCAAATTGGAGATAGGCAGGTGAACAGATGAATTGAATATAATATATTCCATTTCTGCTTCTTTTAACATACAGTATGATTTTTTATTAGATGTGAGATAGCAAACACTCACTTAAGCATATTTCCATATCTAAGAGAAAATAGGGCAACTAACAAAATCTGCTTGATTTCTGGTCTCTCATCCCTGATCTTCAAAGGTGGCCTAGAAAGCAAAACACTTACTCCAAGTGATAATTGCCTCTCCCCCTCCCCCTCTGTTCCTTTACACCTAACAAACACGTAGTATCTTTCTTTGCTAACACTTCCACTCTACTCTGCAGGTCATCTTTTACCTTAGATGGCCAACTCACTAATAAAGTTTAACTTCAAGTCAGGGAAACTGTTCTCAAGCTGCATTTACTTCAGAAAGATCCTGCTTCTCACTGAGAAAGGAAGAGGAATCCCAGTTCTTAATAGCTGCATTCTTTTTCTGATAATATCAAATTGGCTTAACATAAAGTAACCTCTCCCAGTAAAGCTAAACCCCATGGCTAATACTTCTAAGACCAAAGAAAA
This sequence comes from Gymnorhina tibicen, assembly GCA_013399875.1. Taxonomy (NCBI): domain Eukaryota; kingdom Metazoa; phylum Chordata; class Aves; order Passeriformes; family Artamidae; genus Gymnorhina; species Gymnorhina tibicen. Next base: position 1,559,061 of record VXAZ01001656.1, read on the forward strand.
GAGAAAAATGAGCTAACCAAAAATCCATTCTCTTTATTTCAAGTGATAACTCTTTCTAGCTTTGAAGCAGGAGGCAGCAATTACTGCTTTGCAGATAACATCCCTGGAACCAAAGGCACTACCAGAATTCTATGATTTAATTGCCATGTTAGACTTTTCATAAGATGTACCACAATAGGCCTGATGACTTGAACCTATTAGCTCTTTCAGAAATACTTTCTACAAAGCACTTGAGTTACAGATGTTGACAGTTCTTAACAGAAGTATCTTTCATTTCTTGTAACAGTGTTCGGAAGAGCATTTACTTACTGAAAATGCAGAAGGTGACATCGTTGTTAGCATGAGCAGAAGGAATAAGTTCTTCATCTCTGCCTGTGGGAACAGAAAAATTACTCATCAGGATAGCTTGCTTCTTTTTTTCTAGTGGAAAAGCTACCATACCATGCAGTAAAAATGAAGGTGGAAGTAAAATAAAGGGAAGAAAAGAAAAGCAGTTTTATCACTACACTCCCTGAACAGATGAAGGTATCTGAAAAGACTGAAATTACCCTGCACAGAAAGCCAGGATATAATTAGTGAGAGTAAATATTTCCCTGAACTTTCCTCTGGTATTATGAGAACACCATCCCCAGGCACAGCGGAAGGTGCATGCTGTTGCATGTCTGCCCTCCCACCCCTTTACGTATACACCTGATAAAACACTTGAAGATTGCAATGACTTCAACCAACCCAGGGTAAAAAATTCCACAATTAACATTTCTGTACCTTACATTCATCTTGTGTGATTGTGCCTGTTTAAAATCCAACAATTTATCATGGACAGCCATAGCTAGATTCCACCACGAGTAGTTACATCCCCTCTGCAGAGCTGGAGAGGAGATCCGGTCATGTAGGCTGGTAAGGCAGCATACAACTGTTCCTAAATTTGGGGCATTATGCACATAATGGGACCACAATACTTTGTTGGTACATTCCCTGTTTCTACTTAATCCTTCCTCTTTTGAGTTGCAGCCCACACCACTCACCAGCGTTCACAGCTGTGACCAGGGACACTTCAGCCACTACAGACTGGCTCTTTCTCACCACCATTTCTCATGACCTTGCAACCAGTTAAGCCCAGGGGAAAAAAAAAAAGAGATGGACTAGATATCCCTAGCACAGTTTTATCTAGTTTGAGATTCTTTCTAACTTGGGAAAGGAAAGGTAAAAGGAGAAATTTTCCTTTCACAGTACACAAAAGCATCAAGGAAGAAATGCTTATTTCAACACCAACATGTGTAACAACATCTGTTGTTGTAACAACGTCTTGTTTTAATATTAAAACTTCATATATCGCTCCTTTAGCCTGGCCTATTAAATCCAGATAAAATACAGAATGTGTATCACTATTAACAATGATAACATCAATATAAAATCATTGTTGCATGAGGATGAGACATCAGAACCAAGAAATAACCAAAATGAAACTTACTTGATCTGGTATTTGAGTATTTCAGGTTACTTTATGATGTGCAGCCACTTTTCTTATAGTCCTAGGCCTCAATGAACAGATCTTATTACAACTCTCCAAGTGCATATATACCATGGATTTTAACACTCCCAGCGTTCACCACACTGAGAATAAAAAGCTTGTTCCTAAATACTTTCTCTTTCAGATGTAAAAGCTACTAAAATATTCAGTTGCATCAAATTCTGTGTGCAAATTAGCAAAGAACAGGGGAAATAGAATTGGGAAAGCAAGCACTGATAAACTTCTCTCCCTAAATACTGAGTGCCAATTACAAGATTCATAAGAAAATGAAGATATAGGAGCTTTTTATATGAAAATACTTCCACTAATTTTGGTTTAGTAATTTTTAGGAAACTGAGGGAAGACTATGTACCCTCTATCACCCACATGTGCTACTACTACTCTTCCTATTCAAATCCAGGAAGAAACAACCTGGGGATACCCTCCAGAAGAGGTAAAGAATGCTCTCTGTGCTGTAGAGGCCAATGACCAAATCAGGCTGGATCTGTGTCACAACCCTACCAAGCATCATATCCTTTCTCAGGGGAAGCACAGGCAAGAAGAGACCCTTTTGCTACAAGATCCACATACACAAACAGCCAAGTTCTCCTGAATGACCTTATAATGTACCCACAGCACTAGGAAAGGGCACTGTGAAAGCAGCATCTTCCTTGAATGGTGTTGGTATCAGAGGCAAATATTTGAGATCAGCTCCTATTCCTATTACCCAGAGAAAAAAAAAAATCTCTTCCCCAGCACTCCTCTCTCACATATTTATTCCATTTCCAGGCACCTCTCAGGTCCACATATATAGCCTTGAAAAGCTAAACCTTGTTCTGCTGCTAATGAACTGTCTGCCAGCTCTTTCTAGTATCTGAGCCAAGAGGCAGGCAGGGAGCTGGGACCAAACCACAGAAGGCTCCTGGAGAAGAGGCTAGAGGAGCAGGTCACCAGGGCTAGCAGTGCTCCCATTCCCCAGGTAGTTAGTATCTTGGACGTTTTTAGCCAGATAGGACAAAAAGATTCTCTGAGGAGACAACTACAGTCAGAACCGAATGTACAGGGCAACCCTGTGTATCAAAGCAGAAAGAGGTTACAGCTCTGGTGCTTGCTTGTACTTTTGTGCCATTGCACTTGCATGGAAATTGTTATCGTATGTCCCAAATTTAGCATTAAAATGTTTAGACCATCCAGCCCTATTAAACTAGTCAAGAGATTCCAGGAAGCATCATGAGAAGGAAGAACAGGGCTGTCTGTATCCTATGAAATTCCCCACTGGAAAACAAATCTTGTATTTGATTATCTCTCAACAACAAACTTGTTATTTTAAAATCCTCTTCAGATGTAGAATTCAGCATTGATTCCTTTCACCTTAGTTTCAACCACAACAGATGGGACTGAAGAATCTGTCTGAAACCTTAAAAAAAGGGTCGAGTTCTGTTTCTGGATTTAACGGCCTTTTAACTCCTTGTAGGACCTGGGGTACAGCAGCATATGTTTATTCTGCTTGTTTGCCATTCTTCTCACTGCAGGCTGGGCATGCGGGGGAAGGAATGAAAAGGACAGTGTTTTGCAGTGCTTTCACTTGTAACAACAGCAGCTGCTACTCCCTGAGCCTCCTGCCCTTCTACAGTTTTCTTCAACCCTCCCCAGCTCCCATTTCCCACTGTGTGCTAGAACAGCATCTCCTCCCCTCCTCCACCCAGAAACAGCAGCAGGGCCCGAGGGGAAATGGTGACTTTATGCTCAAGTTATGGAACAGCTGCTGGAAAGCTCACAAGGAAGAATTCCTGCCACAGTGCTAAAATATGAAGTTATCTCAGGGAGAGAGTTTATGAGTTCACAACAAGTAAGGAGCAACCAGAATCTTTAACCAGAAGTAGAGGTATGCCCAGCTGAAACCTCTGCCCATACACCAGAAGAGATTCAAATTGTCTAGACAGTCACATCTGGCATTAACTGCTCATATGAGATGAATAAAAGGCTTGAAGTGGGGAGTGGCTCCAGCCATCTGTGAGCTCGGTCAAAAAGAATCGTCTTCAGAGTTCAGCTCTGGACTGTTTTCTATAAAAGATGCTGACCCAAGCTTCTCCAAACACTGGAGAAGTTCAAACTGGAATCTAACTTTAGCAGCTTGGGAACCTTCTATTCCAAAACAGGAGGGTGAGAGGACCACAGAGGAGATAGCTGGAATTTACTAACTGAACAGAACACAAGAACTCCACTACCACTGGAAACTGGGATAAGCACCCTTATTTCAGGGCTTAACACTGAACCACTTAGGAAAGAAGCTTTTGCCTTTACAAACAGTAATTCTAGAAAAGACAAATGGGCAGACTTGGAGACTTCGCTATAGTGAAGCCAGCAGAGAGCTGCTGTAAAAATATTTTATTTAGTTAGAAACTCTTATCCAGGGCCAGGCAGACTTAGCAAGATCAGTCAAATCTTCACGAAGACCAGGAGTATGTTTTAGAATCAAAGATAGTTTTAATGACTCTTATATTTACTTCATGTGCGTAAATCCTGCCTTCCAATGCACAAATAAGATTGGTTACATAAACTCGGCCACTTTTCCAAACAACCTCTTAAGATCCATGTCCCTGGAGAAACAAGACCTACACCGCCTGTATATATATGAAAAAACAACTTTGAATCAGTTGTCTAATTTCAGGGTCTCAAAAGCAATAAAGTTACATCTTGAGGGAAAAGATACTGGACCGGGATGAAGAGATGTGTTGAACTTTTAATCCATTTAGATGATGACTTTTTCTTTTCAACAGGAAGGAAATCCAAACTTAAAAGTAATGTTATGAATAACTCAGCCTTGTGTAAGCAAGAACTTAAGCTGTTTAGGCACTACAGAATCAGATCACAAAGTCAGAATAAAACAAGTTTCATGAGTTCCATTGCTCACACATTTATCAGGTTTTCTCTATTCTTTTTGAAAATAATTGGACAGCCAGTGTTATGTGGTTCTTCTCTGTTTAGCACATAAGGCAGACCAGCGTTCTTTGGCCACATTTCTAAATCATCTTTGGCCAAAGACACATATCACAGGTGTGGGTCAGGGATTGTTCTAGGACTGGTTCACAGGCAGAAGACTCCTTCGGGGTTCCCACTTACCTAATCTATGTGAGATTTATCTGGACATGCAGGGAAGTGGAAAGGCCACCCAGCATTACTGACTTTGGCAGGTCCTTAGAAGTCATTTCATCTCCCTGATGGGAATTTGAATTACCCAGTATGGATCTATCATTCCCTTTGAAGTAACCCTGACACAGAAGCTGCCTTTGCATGCACAGCTTGTGAGATAGGGGTTGGCCACCCTGGCAATAAATACTTACCTGTTGCAATATCAATGGAAATGGTTTATTGTAAAGTTTAGCACATCCAGCACTAAAGCAAACGTTGCCACAGGGATCCTACTACTCACACCTTTTCAGAAATTCCTTCCCTTTCCTCTACTCCCCTTTAACAGATCAGACCTCACTTTTATGTTATATTTTTAGAAGTTTGGTTGAAGGAGGTGGGAAGCCAGAAGGGATGATGATATGTTGCCCAGTTATTCACTGACATAAATTTTTTTGAGTCATTGACTCAGAGTAAAGTCCTTGAGCTTTTAGATTGACTACATTTTCCAAAGACATTATGATTTTTTCCTTTGCTTTAAAAACCATCCAGCATATCTTTGTTCCAGCTTGCTTTTATTTGCCTTGACAACTGAGAAGTTTTAAGTTTTTGCTGGAAGAATTAAAAAGGGAAAACATACACGCACAGAAAGAAGCTGAAATGAAGATGGGGACAGAAAGGGGCTCCATGGAGCAGGGATCAAGGATACGGAAAAACCTCCCTTTGCTTAGGATGTAAGCTGAGTGGGGAGAGCAGAAGGACCACATCATACAGCCTAGGGGAACCAGGAAACAAAATACCACTTTAGGCAGATGATACCACATTCAAGATACTTCTTCACATGCCTGTTTTCTTCCCCAGCCACAGTAAATCACCCTTTTTTGGACAATTTTCCAAAGAAGATCCTGGGCCTTACGTCCTTTGGGTTGGGGCAGATAAGCTAAATAATGTCTATGTGCCCATTAAAACAGAAGAATGCTGAATTACCTTTGTCTTGACCATGTAATGAACCACATTCATAAAGAGCTGTTGGTACACAAAGCAAGGGGTAAATATTTATAAATGAGTTTAACCACAAGACTGGCTGAAAGGGCTTACGGGGAAAGGAGAGAAAATAAAGAAAGCACAAGTTGTCTGAGCAGAAGTTTTATGGCGGTGTCTTTACCATTGGTATCCAGATTTACTAATTCATTCTAAAATCATGTTAGAAGTTGAAGAATCCTCATCAAGAAAGTAATCCCACTGAGATATACTTTCAGCCATGTTATGCATATTATGAAAGACAAACTTTCAGCTAGAATAACTTTAAAATTCACCTTGTTAAATGAAAAAAAGAAGAAGTTAGAAAAACTTACTAACAAGCACAGCAGCAGAGCACCAGCTGGCTGGAGAACTGAGTAGTGGTAACAGAGAAGCATCTTCGAGCCTGCTTTATCAATGGTTTTCAACTCAGCCTTCAGCCTGATTCCTAACAGGCACATGAACCTGCACTGGGCCATCACTTCATGGGGCTGACACCGTCAGACAGTGTTTTCTACAGAGGACTTCTACAGCAAAGCAAGATTCAGCAACACCTGGGGAAGCCACAGCAGCCTCTGAATACCGAAATCACACAAAACAGTAGCTGAAAAATCATCAGGCTCAAGAGCAAGATCAACACACAGATTCTAGTAAGGCCTCACACCATATCCTATAAGTGGGTGGGGAAGATGCAGACCTGCCTTGTTCTTGTTCTCCAAAATCCACAGTGGTGTATCTCAGGCTTAGGTCAGTGAAGCAGCATCTTCTAAGCAGATCTAATCACTATGCCAGCCCTTTGCAGGAGCTAATACAGTATTTCATGAGGGCAATTTTCTGTCTACTTATTAATATCAGCTCAGATTCAATTTTATGCAACTAGCCTCCCACTGTTAGATTTGCAGCAAGAGATTTATTATAAAGAGTAAAGATAGGATTCTGCCTTCTGTTTTGGTAGTCTCACTGTGCTTAGCTGTTAATTAAATCTGGGAGCACGTAAGGATAACGACAAGCACACAGACTGATTTAGACACTGCAAAAAGAAGCCACACACTGCCTATGGAAAATACATGACAAGGATATAATACCCCAAACACTAGCATAATTGAAGAGGAATGGCTAACAGTCTTTTATATTTACTACTGCCCTGTCACAGCTTAAGCTTCATTTCTATGAGTTATTTAGCCTGACCTGAAATATCACCTGACACTGAGCACTGCTGCTGTTTATAAATAACAGAATGGATTGGGTTGTAAGGAACATTAAAGATCATTTGGTTCAACCCCCCTGCCATGGGCAGGGACATCTTTCACTAGACCAGGTTGTTCAAAGCCCCATCTAACCTGGCCTTGAACACTTACACAGATGGGGCATCCCCAGTTTTTCTGGGCAACCTGTTCAGTACCTCACCACTTTCTGAGTGAAGAATTTCCTCCTAATATCTAATCTAAATCTCCCCTCTTCTAGTCTAGAACCATTACCCCTTGTGCTATCGCTATCTGATGTAAAAAGTCACTCACCATCTTTTTTTTAAATCCCTTTTAAATACCAAAAGGCAGCCATAAGGTCTCTCTGGAGCCTTCTCCCGCCTGAGAAACCCCGGCTCTCTCAGCCTTTCTTCATAGAAGAGGTGCTCCAGCCCTCTGAGCATCTTGTGGCCACCTCTGGACTCGCTCCAGCAGGTCCATGTCTTTCTTATGCTGAGGACACCAGACCTGGACACAGCGCTCCAGGTGGGGTCTCACAAGGGCAGAAGAGGAGAATCCCCTCCCTTGCCCTGCTGGCCACGCTGCTTTCGATGCAGCCCAGGATGTGGTTGGTTTTCTGGGCTGTGAGCGCATACTGACAGCTCATGTCCAGCTTTTCATCCACAAGAACCGCCAAGTCTTTCATATGGCACCACGTCAGAAGCCTTACAGGATTCTAGGTAGATGACATCAGTCAGTCTTTCCTTGTCAACCACTGCAGTCACTCCACCACAGAAGGGCACCAGGCTGGGCAGGCAGGATTTGCTCTTAGTGAAGCCATGCTGGCCTGTCTTGGATCACCTCATTGTCTTGCATGCATCTTAACATTGCTTCCAGGAGGATCTGCTCCACGATCTTCCCAGGCACACAGGGGAGGCTCACAAGTCTTTAGTTCCCTGGGTCTTCCTTTCTCCTCTTTTTAGAAACAGGAACAACATTTCCCTTTTTCCAGTCACTGGGGAGTTTGCCTGACTGCTATGACTTTTTCAAATATCAAGGAGAGTGGCTTGGCAACCACATCAGTCAGTTCCCTCAGGACCCTTGGGATGCATCTCATCAAGCCCCACAGACTTGTGCCTATTCAGTTTCCACAGGTGGTCTCAAACCTGCTCTTCACTGACAGTGGGAGGGACTTCACTCTCCAACCCCCACCAAAGCAAGCTACCCAGCTGAGACTAATCCCTTACAATTCAAATTTTTGAGAATTCTTTAGGAAAATAAAGAATTAAAGGATTTTCATGCTAGAAGATGGCTTCAAATTTATTTAACTTCATTCCATCCTAAATATAAACACATGAATTTCTGTGCTGTGCAATGGGTTAAAAAATAAAAAACTCAAGAGGAGATTTTAAAACAATGTAAATTTTTCTCTGCCTCTCTTTGCAAGATTTACATCTGCGTTCACTGAGACAATGTTAGCACTACATTGAGCACTACATTGTGCTTGTAGTATATATGCACAGGGAACACCTGTAAAATCTTTAAATAAATTTGCTTGGGGACTAATAATAGACAGGAAAACATGAGACTATTTACCCTGAACCTCATGTGGGTTTTGATTGCTGCTGCCTTTACATTGTTTCTGGAACCTAAGATAGTTTATTTCACTTGAAGTTAACTCAGATTTTTATATATATATGTATATGTAAACATGTCAAACACACCACACTTGTACGGGTACATCACTTCCCTAAGGAATCACCCCTACTGACTGTGATGCAGACACACCTTCAGTGGTATAAGGCAGAAATTCCCCCAGAGAAGTCTGTGAGCTTATTTACGTTACTGTGCAAGGGAAAGATGAGGTGAATTAAACACGAGGTGAACTAAAAGAAACAAAAATGGAACAAAATCACAACCTAAACCAGAACTTTAGACTAACAAACTTAGGAGGGAGAATATGTGCCAGTGGAATTGGGGCTGCTGTCTCTAAGAATACTGGCCCTAGCATCTTTCATCTGTCACTAAAAATTAACTTCATAAAAAATGATCTTAGGAGGGTGCGATCACACTGCAGTGCCTGGAGAGCTCTCAAAGGAAGCACATGCTCGACGGTGTGATCACAGCAAAATGACAACGGTGTGATCTAAAAATAAATTGGTTCTTTGCTCTGAAGCTGGTTTCTCCCACAGATGCCCAAACCAGAGCTTCCAATTACTGCTTTAAGGGCTAGGCAGAGAAATAAACAATCTGTGGATGGCACTTGTTTTCTATACATCATGTCTGCATGTCAGGAAGGTGAGCTTGTTACTGTGTGAGAAAGCATAAACAAATTATTTCATCATAGGTTATGCATATGAGTAGACACCCACTCAAGTACTGTTATATTGAAGTCCCTTCCCAAACATCTAGCAGCCCTTATTATTCATTGTCCAGGACAAGACTGGACCACGACAAATCACAGTTCAAATCCAGGAGTGCTAAAAAATGAGACTGTGAAGCTGTATCCAGCAGAGCATAATTTTGAGAGAAATAAATCCTTTTGACACGTCCATCGTACAATGGGCATAACTGCAAATGACTGTCCTGAATCCCAGCAACCATCCGTCACTGCCTGGGCTCAGTAGCTATGCCAAGTACACTGTGGGGCTTACATCGCTTTTGCATCATCCTTCCCACAGACCTAAGAGCAAAGCAACCTATTTCCTCTGGTGTTCACTGAGCATCAATATGCCACCGGGAAAACATTTTCCCCTTCACTCAGCTAATGATGAGCCTATAGTGCTAATTGTGAGGACTACTGTAATTGCATCCTGTGTATTCTAGGTGCTGTCCTCATACAAAACAGCAGCTCCAATCCTCTTACAAAAAAACTATTTGTTTGCTGTGTATTATAAGTCCCTAGGTACATACACGAATGAATAAAATGGTAAACATTTTATTAACATTTAATGTCCCCACTGAACAAAGAGAAAGCCTTCTGGTAGCCTAAGCTCTACCTGTCCTGAGGCACAGTAGTTTGCCTTATTTATATTATATTCAGAAGAAGGGGTCCACAACCAAGATCAGGGGGTGTTTTTTTTTCTCCTGGGTTTCCTATTTTAATAGAACAAAAAGAATAAACTTTGCACCTTTGACTCAAAAGTACGACCAAGAAAACCAGTTGCAACAACGTAACTGCTTTCCTATTTCCTAAACCCTTCTAGCAAGTCTGGACACGCCTATTCACCTAGACTCCGAAAGAATTTTGGTGCCTAATTTGAGAGGAAATGAATCCCTGAAGCAAGTAGGTTAGGTGAGATCTACCTGCATTCTCCTTTACCAAGCTGGTAAGCAGCTGGATCTGAGAGAGCCCATCCCAAAGCCTAAGTGAAGTGATCCGCATCAGAAGTTACTACACTTACTGAACAGCAATATTTGAGATTACCCATTCTCTAAGTTCTTTACAGCACAATGGTGGCTACTTTCCCTTAAAATTGAGACAATTTGTTTTTTTACCTAATATTCTTTTTAACATAAATACATACAGAGACCAGCAAACAGAGCTCTACATTCTTGCTTGAAAATCACTTCAAATCACTCATCACACACCTTCTATCAAAGGTGCCTTCAGAGTGACTGTTTACTAGTGAACAGATTTGGATTAGGCAAATGCTACAAAGAAACTATCCCAAACCCAGCATTTCTGTGATGCAATCAAGCGCTTACACTCATGAAACAAAATATTTCAAAACCAAACACCTTTAAGGTGTCAGGACACTTCACATTGTATAAGAATCTGAAAACACACCCAAAAAAGAAGTCTCAATTATCTCACACTGGACAGAAAAAAAAGCACAAAACTTCCAGAGATAGCAAATTTACTCTGGTTAAATTTTTTTTCATACCAAAGACATGTGACTTTACCCACCCTTGTTCCTCACCACAAACACCTCCCTTTGCTCCCTGTAACAGCAGAGCATTTGTCCTGGAAGCCCAGAGCGAGGCTGTCCAATACACACATGGCTGCGTAGCACATCAGCTGCTCCTCACGCTTGCACCTCGGAAGGAATGGCTTTTCATGGCTGCTCTGTCTACACAGACTGGGGATGCTCTGGCATCAAAGTGTGTGGTACATCTCTGAGAAGCCAGGATAAAAACATACAAGCTGCAAGCCAGTTAACAAAGAAGCTGTTGAAGGGCCTTGTAAGTACAATACAGGAAGGGTAAACCTGTGTTTGTGTAGACACTTTCCAAAGTAACAAACAAAGGTGTTTACAAACTCACTTTAAGGTCTCTACAGGCAAAAACATAAAAGAAACACACCATCTCACTAAGCTCCCGTACTAATACTAGTTATTTCTAGTCCTAGGGACTCCATTCAAGCTAATATTACCCTCATCAAAGCTTTGAAACTGAGTTTCAAACTGCTCCTGCACATCCACCTGACCACCCACCCACAAGGAACACCCAGTGTACGCGGCAAATCTACTGCCCTTCCACACTGCTTCCAGACCACTGCCTCCTCCATGCCAGGACAGCTCCCTGGGTCTCTGGAGCTGCTGCCTTGGCCTGCCTCACACGTCAGGCTCCTTCAGGGACGGGAGACCCGGTGCTGCAGACCTCCCGTTTCCCAAACAGGTCCCTTGGCTCCGGCGGCGTGGTTTGGCCGGGCCTCCCTCACAGCTGCCCTCACGCAGCCGAGAGCAGCGCCAGCCTGAGGCGGAGCCCGCCCTCCAGCGCCTGCCGGCACAGGGGCAGGAGCGGAGCGCTCCGGGGCTCACGGTGAGGGGCTGCGAGGGCCGTAGCACCCAGACAGGCTTTGTTCTCGCGCGCCAAGGCTCTGTTTCTCCAGTCAATAGCCCTGCTCCGTTTGCCTCGCACCCTGTGTGCTGACAGAGCACGTGTGTCTGACCCCGCGGGGCTCGCCCGGCATCCTGTCACACGGGCGCCGTCCCGGGCACTCCCTGCTCCCCCCAGCCGCCACATCGGGAACAGCAGCTGCGAGCACGTGAACTCCCACTGTGATTAACTGCGTCAAGGGTACGCGTGTTCGCCAAACACATGGAGCATCTTCTTCCCTCCCTCCTAGGAAATTAAATTTTGCAGTCATAAGGACTCTGGTTTCTCCTCTCCCCGGTACTCTTTTAACTGAAAGGAAAGAAAAAAATAAGTGGGAAATGAAAAATAGTTTAAAGAGCACAAACAGCACTGAAAAGACTAATAGAGAATAGATATCCAGGTAGAGGGATCAGGAAACAGCCCAGAACACAAAGTCAGCTCCTACCTTCTGCGTGTGCCTGTGACAGGTGAGCACAAAAGTTGGAGACACTCTGCGGACAAGCTCCAGAACCCACTTTCCAATCGTTCTTGTTGAAACAGTGGCACTTCAGTGCTCTTCTCTCCTGCTTCTGTTTGGTTACTAATCCTTACTGCACAGGAAAAGCAGAGTTGTATTTCATTTAACCCCTTCAGCCTCTCAGTTTCTTCACAAGAGTTTTCACTTTTGCTTTGGAAAGCCAGAGTCATAGGCATGCACACAGGCACGCCTGCCGTGGAATTGTTTCTAGCTTCTGTAGTCTGTGTGTGAGCACACACACGAGCTCTAAACTGTGCCTAAAGTTGTTGCAGGGGTGGAGCCCTTTGTAACTAGTTTTATTTTAGCTGCAGGCATCATATCAAAAGAGAGGCAGCTATCCACAGATCCCTTCAGTATTCATTTTCAGTAAGTTCTTAACTCTGAAAAAAAAATAACTTTACATTTACTTTAAAACTACAGCCTGAATCACAGTTCACAAACATGTTTTTGACAAAAGAAACTTTTAACTTAAATACAATTCACAGCTAGATTGGGGTCTAGGCAAAGGTAAGCAGACCCCTAAAATCTGAAAATAGCAGCACTTTGGATACAGACATGAATTTAATCAAAGACAATGGCAGCACAGGTTTCTCTATTTTTTTCCTCTAACAAATGCCATGCAATTCAGAAACCCCCTGAAAACTCCTGTGAAGGACAATTTAACAATATAAAAACTGTTAAAGGAAAAGGGATCTACTTGGATGCATTACAAGGAAAAACTTGTGGTTTTAATCATGTGGATACTAGAGAAAACATTGCATAACAACTTACGTGTTGCTGTTGTTTTATTTTGCAAACAGATAAATCTGCCCCCCATTGATTTTGTCCTCTGCTTAGTATAAAACAAACAAGTAATGAAATACAGAGACCACAGATCTGGAAAAATAGATTTTGGTCCAGCAATTATAACAGCTACCAGCATTTTAACCCTGTTTAATATAATGACCGAGGTCTCCAAGATTATGAGAATAGCTTTAAAGTCTTAAGTTTGGGTTGATCTTTTATGTTTTACCTTCCAGTTTTAGAGTCCTTTTTCATCAGTAGTTCATTTGTAACCATAAGAGAGAGAACCTTGCTTTCCAAAGGAAAGATGAAACTTCTAGCTTCAGGTAACTCCACATGTTGGATCTTCCAAGGAAGACATCAAGATGTGCAATGGAATCTCCAGAACTGGTATTACTACTGTCTTCTTGGCCATGCTGCTGCTTTAGATGATCAAAAAAGACAATATCCTTGCCAACTGACAAGCCTAGATGTGCGCAGCTCCAAATGGAAGTTTCTAGCAGACTCATAAATGCATCAAGTGACACAGAAGCCATTTTATTCCAGGGATACGTCTCTCTTCATCCCTGCTGTTCGATCCCTGTCTGGCAGCTAGACATGAAAGGTACATAGTACTCAAATCCTACCGTTACACATCCCACAGGGGACAGAGTTCAAATAAAAGTCACATCTTTTCCACAAGCAAAAGCAATCCTGTACTTCCCTGTCTAAGCTAACTCTGCCACAATAAACAAGAATAAGCCCTAACAGGAAACCCAACACAAAATGGCAACACCTCCACCAAGCAGCAGGGGAACCACAAGATATTGAAAGACATAACACACCCCAGAAGAACATCTAATGGTGCTGCAGATGCATGGCTACCTCTGTTACCCTTGTCAGGAGAAACAAAAATTGGATATTGTTAATTCCTAATTAACAATATAGGAATTATTGTCCTGCCCCTTTTCCAATTTTCTTTTAAGAAAAATAAATTTGGGCCTTGGGCCAAGCTGTGGTCCCTCCTTTTCCATCAGAAAGAAGTTACATGAGCACATGGTTTTTCTTTTTCAATCTGTACTCTCAGTTAGCCATTGGCTAATGTCATCCTGCCAGCTGTCACCTTATATCCTAAGCTTCATGATATTTGATCAAACCAAAACCTGAACTCCTGGCCTTCTATGAATAAACCAAACTTTCATATCAGTTTAAAGCTTTAAATCAGCAAGAAAAGGCTTGAAATCCAATCCCAAAAGTTCAAAAACTAGAAGGCAAAAAACCCCACAACTTCGGATGAATTTATAAATACCCAATCATTAAAATGCCTCTCATGGCAGTGGGACCTTCAATTAATGTTTTTTGAAATACCATGCTTAATAATGTTCTTGCAGTTCTTGTGTTCTTGTTGATAAACTACAAGGGAGTACAGAGACAAGGGAAAATGTGACTGCTCATGTTGGAATCTAGCCAAGATTCATCCAAAAAACAGCTGTGCCTACTGCATTAAAGCAGATACTGTGTAAACACATCTGGATTAATTTTAACCCCATAGAGACTTAATTGATGAGCTCTTGAGATGCTGAAAAAAAAAAAAGGTGACCAGACTTTTCCCACAACTAATCAACATGAAACAACTAAATTTTTTTTATTAAAAAAAGGAAAGAATAATCTGTTCATACGTCCTGGTTCCAGCAGAGATGTGACAAAATCAAGCTGTTAGTGTAGGATTTGAGCTCGAGGCCAGTGCTTACCAGGCAAAAGGCAATGTAAATATGAAGAAAACCTTTGCCCTGTGGCTTCACAGAAAGTTTTGCATATGTACATTTCCTCTGGGAGAAAGGACATCATCCTTGTGTTGAAATTGTTTTCATCACTTACCCGTTAGTGAAAGCAAGATAATCCACTGATTCAAGACCATTCTCACCTCTTGGTAAGACAGCGACAGGTCACTACTGAATGAACACCGCAGGACCACAGGCATTTGCCTCTTGCCACTAGGTCTATCCAGTGGCTAGCCTGGCACCTGGGTGTCCCAGATGAGGTCGAGAAGAAACAGTTGAGGTGAATGCATAGTGAATGGGTACTGCTGAACATGATATCCCTTCTAGCCTGATCAGTGAAGTGCTTTTGGCAAGAAGCAACCTCTACAGGAGCTGTGGCATTGGGATTTCAACAGTTACATGGCCAGAGGTCAGTAGTAAGACTTCTGCTTTCTCTTTTTTTATACCTTTCATGGGAATAAACTACCAGGATTCCTTACTGCCAGAGGCTGTTTCCAAAGACAATCTAAAGATCTGCATGCTTTACTGGACAGAGCTCCCATCTAAGTATTTAGGGCTGTCTAACACTCACAGCACTGTAGAGGGTTGACCTTAGCTGGTCACCAGATGCCCACCAAGATGCTCTATCACTCCTCATCCTCAACACAACAGAGGAAGACAAACTGATGGAAAAACTTGTCAAACATGATACAGACAGGAAGATTACTCACTGGTCACTGCCGTAGGCAAAACAGACTTGACTTTAGAGAAATTAATTACTGAGAAATAAAACCAAAACACCGTGCTTCTTCCCCAGGGGGAACTCAACACCTAACTCTTCTACCTCCTGTCCTCTCCCCCTGAGCAGCAACCAAAAAATTCAGGCAAGACTCACAAAGCTTCCAGAAGAGAAGCTGGAGCATTCATGCAAGGAAGAGAAGAATCTGTGTTCAGTTTGGTTTCAAAATCTGAACCTCCCAGGAGACTACAGTGATCAGGAAACCATGGCATAGTCACATTACAAACTGGTGTTCTTGATTGCTCATTTTGTCATTTAGCCAAAGAGAAAGGATCTGGGGTGTTGTGATTAGGGTTGGGTCACATGCTTAGAAATGGGATGTGTGCCTTGCTTTGCTTTCAGAATAATATCCAGTTTCTTAGATAAGAGCAGCGGCCTAATCAAGGGAAATGGACAGCCATTCACATACTTTAGCCTACTACTTGCATTTTATCTGGGGGATATGCTCAAATATTTCTGAGCACAGGATAATACTGAACAGTAATCTTACATCCTAGGTAAGTGTGTTGATGGCTGAATGAGAAGGTAAAGAAATAAGGGTCTCTGGGATGTCAAATCAAGTCCACTGCTACTGGGGACATTATGGCATGTCTCTCTTTCCATCAGTGGCACAAAGGTCTGAAAATAGGAGGCTTCAGCTTACTCTCAAAACAATAAATCTTTCGACATACTGATTTTTTAACTGATTATTTTTTAAAGAAATGACAGTAAAGTAAATTTTGATTCAATCTGAACTGAGCTTTTTTCAAACTTGAATAGTGCACCAATAAATCCATTCTTCCCAGACTCTCACTCACTGTTGCAAGATAGGCATGTCATTTAGTCCTCTGAATGACAGCTTCTCAGTATACAGAATGAATCCTGTCAACCCTTCAGGAAAAGCAGCTCGATTTCATGTTCAGGAGACATTACAAAGTCCTTAGAGGAATGGTGGAAAGTGTATTACACACCGATGGGCTCTGCTGTGCAACTTAACTGCATCAAAGCCTGTTCTCCTCTTGCAGTAGCTCTTGCACTGGTTTATATCTGCTCCAGAGGCTTGGCCACACATGAATTCTCTCAGGTACTGAGGACTGCTGCAGAGGAGCTGACCTATACAACTCTTGTAGAAATAGAGCTACAAGCAGAGATGATTTTATTGTGGTTTGCCAGCATGCAGCCACTGAAGTCAGCAATGCAAGAGAGCAAAGAGGTATCAGCTTCATTCCTACCAGCCTCCCTTCTTGGACACTTTCACATAATGCAGCTCAGAACTGTGGAAACCAATGCAGTCACCAGTATTTTGCTATAATCTGCTCCAGGAACAGACCAACTCATAGGCACTTGGTCTGGCAGGATTCTCTTCTCCCAGTCCCTTCTTGAAAACTGAGCCAGTTCCTGTGCTGTGCTCTCCAAGAGAGCCTTCAACTAAATTTACTGTTTGTATTCAAAGAATTAGATACTTCTCTTCATCCATTTCCAAGATGAGTGAAATGGCAAGCCTGTCACTTCATATTTATTTTGATTCTCACCCAAATCAGGCAAGACTTTTATTCAGGCCAGCTTTCTAAACAAGTTGATAGTGCTACACCAAGTTTCAGCTCTTTATCCTTAGGCTGTTTAAAGAAGAAAAGCAGCATGTAATGATAATGTCGGTGTTCAAAAAGCAAAAAACAACTTCAAAGTGCTGTGACTAATTCCATGCAAACTTTGTTGTGAAAGGCACTGCAATACACTGCACCTCAGGATACAAGTGAAGGCACTATTCCATTGCTAAGACTATACTTGGGTACACAAAGATTTGCCTTTAAAAAACCAGAGGAACTACATGTAATGGAATGAACATTGTTTTTAAACCAACTGCTCCTGAGTTTAAATCATGTAAGCAAAATCAGGACACAACTGAATCTAATGGAAGGGAAGTGGTGTTAATTTTTTCTAGCATTGGATAGCACATCTAGTTTTTCTGATGTCCCACCCCAAATCTTGGGTTGTTTACAGGAAATCATTCTTACAGCTTTCCTTAAAAGTAGACACTTTGAATCCTGCTAATTATTAAGAAACTGATCATAAGGACACTGCAATCCCATTTTCTTTTTCTGTATCATGGATTTAAATATAGCATAGGACAAACTTGGCAGCCACACAGAGAATCTCATTTAGAGAGATTAACCTGTGAACACAGAGATATCTGGAGGGTCTCTGCTTGTCCATTCCTTGATGCACAGGATTTAAACAGGAATAATTACATTCAGCAAGCATAAACACACACACACTCAAAAAGTAACATACATGCATTAAATGAGGCAATGCCTTATCCAGAACAGACACTCCCTCAGCTGTTTGTTTTCCTTTTATTTTGGTTTTACATTTTAATGATATATAAAAAGTAGAGGAAATCACAGGTGGTAAGCAGATTTGAGCTAGAGAACTGATTTCAAGAGAAAAACATTTTTAGTTCTTAGACAAACAAATATGGTAATTAATGTTGATTTCTTGTGCTCCCCAAGCTGTCTCTGGTGAGCAAGGAGCAAAGGGTCAGGGCTGGCCATTTGTATTCAGATTACATTTGAAAACATAAAGGACAGTCTCCAATCTCCCAACTGTTTTCTGGATAATCCAATCTGCTCCACCCAAAATAGCAAAAAAATAAAAGTCTAGATCACACAAATTTAACAAAACATGGTATCACGTGAAATAAAACCAGAAAAAACTGTTCCCGATGGATGCCACACAAACATCAGCCCTTTGCTCAGAAGGTCTTGCCCAGAGCTCAGTCAAATTAATGGGAAAATTTGAATTTCCAAAGGCTTTGGACCAGGCAAAGACTGATGTGGCAGAGAGGAGGGCAAAGAAGGAACAATAACCAGCTAATACTAGGCCTGATCTCAGTATTTTATAATGACTGACAAAACTACAGTCATTTTCACACGACTGGACTGAGTCTTGCTGAACTATTCTGTCCTGCCCAATCCTTTAGGGAAACCAAAGCAGCCAGGTTTCCCTTCCCTCTGAGCTGACTCCCTTTCTGCCTCCCCCCAGAGTGCACCTGGGCTCCCGGTGCCACACACACCCTGAGGCCCTCAGCAATGGAAACAGCTTCTCTGCTTCTCCCAAACATCAGCCCTTGCTGGGAATAGGGAGCTTGCCAGGCTGAGATAACAATACAGCAAAGCTTTGGAGGGAAAAAAGAAGCTGGCTACATCACAGCCAACATGAAGAAAGATCCTCCTGGAACTATTCCAGCTATTCTCCATTTAAACATTCAGGCTTTTTCTCTCAGCACTCTTTCCACACTCCCCTCAGAAATCTCACGCTATTCACTGTGAAGTCTAAAGTCACCTGCTCTTAGCTGGGCTTGGCACTGACTACCCCAAATGCTGCTTATGAGATACAGAAGCAGAGAGAAAAGTTGAAAGCAAAACCTCTGACAAGCAATCCTCACCCCCATGCCCACATACATTTATCCCTCGTAATTCCCGGTCCATTTATACACATTACTTCTGCTAAAGAAAAGAAAATCTGGTGCCAAAACATAGCTCTTTGGTTAAAAAAGTTATATTCAGCAGAGGTTTTAACTCCAGCATACTAAACACGGAATCATTAGGATTTAACACTATTGAAATGGAAATCGAGACAGAAACCTTTCCAGTTCTTATACTTCCCTTTGGAATTGGAAGAGGACAACACCGACTGTAATAGCATTAAAAGATCCTCTGGACCAACGTGCCCTTGATAGAAAGTACTCGGAAGCATGAGGCACGACATAAGCTCTTGCTGATGTCTTCCAGCATCAGGCAGCAAGGAAGCTGACACCCTACTAAGGACAGCATTACAGCCTCACTGCCCAGCAGAGAAAAGTTAGCAACAAAACAGAGCAACAGGGGCTGTCAAGATGATGATCCTTCTCTCCATCTCAGCAGACTCTCGCGGCACAGCTCTCTCCAGTGGCTCAAGGCAGTGACAGTTCTTTTCCCAGGCTCTGTCCTTGTGCAACCCCGACGGGGCATGAGAAGGTGCCCAGATCCTGGCAGCTGTTTCCATATGCCTATGGCTCAGATCTCTGACAAGGGATTCTGGAATGAGATTTCTCTCCCAGCATAATGAGGTCTTTAGTCATTAACAAAGGAGCCTTCTGGGGCAGAATTCCAGCTGTGCCTGAGGTCTTGCCACCACAGAGATGATTTTTTCCAGCACACAGGTTTATTCTGAGGAGAAAGGGAAAGGGTTGCTTTTACCGATCCAGGGATTTTCAGTTGCAGCAGTTGAAGGTTTCTGTTTACTCTTAGATCAGGGTAAGAAATCTCTTTCTTCTCTTTCCTGCCACTTCACAGCTGCCGGTTGAGCTTTTGTGCTTGCCGCTCCTTTGCCTCAAAGGCAAACTTGGTGTCCTGCAGCTGGGCAATGGCCTCCTTGGCCTCCTTCAGGTCCTGACAGATGAGCTCGTACTTCTCTGTCAGCTCCCTGTTCTCTCGGCGCAGTTCCTGTACCACCTGGTTCACCTCCTCCGTCTGCTTGGTGCAGTGGATCTTCAGCTGCTCTACCTCAGAGAGCATGATCTCCATGTTCTTGACCAGTGACTCCAGTTTCTCTCTGGACATGGTGCCAGGATCAGTTCTGTTCAGTCTGCCCAACCCAAACCAGAAAGGGACAAAGAAAGCCACCCTGTGCAACATGCACCAGGACGTCTGGCAATCCCAGTCTTGTGGTCTCTTTTTATACTCCCTGCTGCTCATCCTCCTCCCTTCCCTTTCCTTCCCCAAAGTGTCTCTAATCTTCTTTGCTTGGTTAATCTACTTATTTTTATTGCGTTGTAGAAATCTACTGAAGGGCCGACAGCCCTACAGTAACATATGTGCTGTGCAGCAAAAGCCAGAGCAATAATGAGACTCTGTGCAGCTCATCCGCAGAAAAACAGCTTTCATCTGAAGAATTCTCTTGGGAACCCCTTGCAGTAGCCATTAAAGTACAAAGAAACCTCTTCAAGCCAGACGCCTACTCCAGTCCTGTGCACCCAGTCCCAAGAGCACAGCCTGGCTTTCATCTTACATATATTGAGGTAAGCAAGCTTGCGGCAATACAAATCATGTATAGGCAGAGAGAACTAACCTCAGTTTCTCTTCCTTTTTCCTAATCTTATGTTTGGGCAAGATGGAAGGAACAAAATATAAAATTCTTGGGTTTTTTTTCCAGGAGAAGATCTATCCATCAACAAATGCTGCAACAGCTTCATCTTCTATTGAAAGCATTCACAATGATTATGACAATCAGTGGCAACCACAGTTACTGGGCCATGTACCGCTTAAAGGTGGCTTGTGTACTGTTAGGGACATGCAGGCTAGAAATTTTAAACCCTGGTACCCCTTCCCTCCCTTCAGCTCCATCGGTAACACTGGCCCCAGAATTCACACAAAAACTTATTCCTGTACACACTTGCCATCCACAAAAGAGTGTCAAATGGCTGCTGAGCACAACTGAACTTGTGAGAGGCAGGACTGAGACATGCTGGTCTCAACAGTGATTACTCAGGTCACATCAGACAGCAGGGGGATCCCAGCAGCCACAAGGGATTAAGTGAATCTGGCCGACTTTCTGAAGTTTGACCCAGACTTTCTTATGTATCCAGTTAATTAATGCACTTGCCTAGACAATAAGAATCATTAATTAGCCAAGTATCTGATGTAACAATATCACCCTTGAGAAATTATTTGTCTGAGGTGACATTGCATGTGGCTCCCCCAGAAAGAACCCATGCTATTTAGTGCTGATTGTCTGGCCAGGGGGCACAGACCATGGCAGAGACAAGAATGCAGGCTTGCCCTTGGGGAACTTGCAAACTAAGGACAGAAAAGCGTGTCTCCCTGCTTCCTCCCCACATCAGGAACATTTCCTTCAGGCTGGGTCTGCACTTTTTCAAAAGCCTTCAGACTGTTCCACATGCCCACAGAAAGGCAGAGTCTCATTTGCCACACAGCACATAGACGTGGATCTGTCCTCACTGTATTCACCTCACAGAATTACATTCCAGTGCACAGTACTGCACAATGGCCTTTACTCTTGCATGCTGTTTTGCAATTCCAGTTCCCCTTGAAAGGATCCTGTAGTGCCATCACATACCTTAAATACCAGATTGAGAGAGAATACATGTGTTCATGTGCAGAGGTCCCCCAAATATATTTTTCCGTCACTTTTCTCCACAAAATGTTGCTTTTTTCAGCTACTGAGAGTTTCAGATGCTTCATCTCACAACTCATTGCCCCTTCGTCCCTGCTAGGCTCAGAGAAATGAAGCTCTTTCTTCCTGGAAATTTTACATCTCCTCCAGCACTGGATGAAAACACTGCTGGATGCTGGCCAAGCCCTGACAGTGTTCAATGGCCTGGGACTTCTCACAGCTGGAGGTTAAAGAGTCGCTCACAAAGCCAGCCATCCTACTGCCTCTCACACAAGTGCACCAGCAGACCCCTCTCATCCTGGCAGATGGAGCACTTTGCACCACACTTTGAAATGAGCAGAGTGACATCCTTCAGATGAAAAGAGAGTGAGAGAATCTAAACATAATTAGAATATGTCCTAAAGTCCTTGAAGAAACATTTGCACTGGCTGTCAGCCCAGATCCCACGTGATGCACATGGCACTGGAATAGGCTGGAACATGCTGCAGCATTACAAAACAGCAGGTCTTCATTAGTGAGGAATCTTGTCTCCACAACTGTACACACCGCACCCAAACAGTTTAAACCAAGCAGAATTACAATGATGCACAAAGGGAGTGCCACAGAGGCCATCTACTTGGATATTAGTAATTGATACATCATCTCTCACTGTCTTACTCTCAAAATTATTTAAGTTGCCTTGGATACAGACAGAATCTTGGCAACAGATAGGGGGTAAGAGACACTACTGAAATAACAATGTAAAATGAAAACAAGGAGTAGCATGAAAGGAGTTTCTACACAGAGAGATGGGAATCGTTACTATGCTTGGTTTGATTTAAAATATTATTTGATGAAGTAAGAAGTAGGAATTAAAAGTGTGCTCATGAAAATTGCAGTGGGAGAATGATGCAGAAATCACTAGACCTACTGCAACAAGACTAACTTGAACTGTAGTTTCTTACCTTTAGTCACTGCAGGACTCCACTGTTGCAGACAAACTGGAGAAGAGGCAAACACCAAGAGTGAATTCAGCTGGGGAAAAATGCAGAACAGTATACCTGAGAAAAACAATTCAAACCACAAGAATTCAGTGCACATGGACACACGCAAACAGCAGTCTTAGGACTGTTGGGGAAATAGCATGTGAAGACAGAAATTAGTGACAACAGAGCAGGGAAAATAATAAAGCACTGCTAGAACGTATTACATAGAGGCAGTGCACTGTAAGGGAATGAGGTATCTCCAGCTTCTCCCTCCACCCGGCCCCAGGGAAAATGTAATGTTTTGTTCTGGACATTTGTCATAAAGGGGCCAAGAAAGAGTGTGAAACTTAGACAAGTTTTCAGAGAAGATGATGATGTCAAAAAATATGAACTCTATGAACCAGATTTAAGATGAAGGATTGAAAACTACATGGCAAGATATTTCTAGGACTGTTTTGCAATCATGCCCAGGTTCTCTGCATGTTCTAGGGAAGACAGCTCAGCTGGAAGAATATTTCTGTAATTACTAAGGGCCTGACTGTACAACTGTAATTTTGAAAATACCAGTGATTTCTGTGCTCTCAGCCAAATGGTGCCTCTCTGGTTATTTCATAGCCATATTAAATCAATAAAAATTGGTGCTAAACTTCTCACTACAGTACATGCTATATTGAGAGACACCACTGACAACTCTATCAGCTCTTTTGTGCATATTCTTTCTCTATTCCACCTTTCACTCTGCATATGGGTTTGAAATGTACGAAAGAAGGAAACACGGAGCTAGTTAAGAACACAAATGGGGAGCAACCACTGGGAACACCCGCTCCTGCTCTTGTGGATGGCAGGAAAATTGTAGAAAGTGGCACTGGTAGAAGTGAAACTTCTTGTGCTTTTCCACAATGGGTGGGAGCTACAACATCTGACTGCAACACCACACTCAAATACACGCTGGTTTTAGCACTAGAAGCTAGTGCTTTAGTACGAAGCTGCCAAGCTGAGGATGGTTCATGTGAGACATACTTGTGCTCCTTCACAGGTCTCTGAGCCAAAGAGACTCAACCACTCCTCTCAACCAGAGGCACACACAAGCCAGAAATGCAGTTTCCCCATCATGTTCATACCTTTGAGAGTCTGAGGAGGAGACACAAAAATCACACTCTTTGAGTATCTGTCTGAAAGCAGACCACGGGCGTTCCAGTTTCTAGTGTATTTAACAGGGGCCCCGAGAACATTTGAGGAAAAAATCATTAAGCTACCTCACTCTCTCTTTAAAGTTTTCCCAGCAACACAAGAGGGACAATTCACTTGCATAGAATTTTAAACTGGAAGAATGGCTTTTAAATAACTGCTCAGGCTGAAAAAGCAAGCCACTTGGTACAAACCCTGCAAAATAAAGCTACACATACCTTATCTTCTCAGGCACATACTTAGATTGCTGTATCTACTTCTAGTTTTGCCAGTCTCAGACACAAATGTACAATGCAACGTTCACACAACTGTTGTGAGAGAAAGCACTGTAGTCTCTTAGTAGATAGCTTAAGGTTATCATCCCCAGCTAACAATGGTCATTATTTTAACAACTGATTTTTTTAAAAAGACATATAGTATGTCACTAACTGTAGTGAAAGTGTTAGAGCCCTCCAATCTGTTTTTTCTTGCAGCATTTTCACCCATCCCTGATTTATTCCCAGTGGTATGTCTAGCAGCCAGTGCAGCATTTGCAAGCTCTGTGCTTCACCATCTAGGAAGTCTACTTGGGTAAATGCATTTTATACAAACTCATTACAAGATGAGGTATAAAAAGCTCTCATTTCTATATTCATAGTAAAACCACTTGAAAAAACAAAACAAAACAACATAAAAATCCACTTAAAGACCAAGCAGCACCTGGAGGCACTGACCATTCCTGCACCAGAGTGGGAGACATTTGCCCCCAGCTGTTCAATTTGTTACTAATAAGAGACAAACACCATTGTTCCATGTGTCAAAATACTCAGCACTGTGTAAGACATTGACGTAATGATGATCTCATCCTGCAGAGTTTAGAGACTATTGATAAAATCTGCTCTCCTATTAAAACATGAGATTTAATTTTTGCCACTATTGTAAGCATTAACCATATCTCATGCAATTTGGCAGAACTTGAGTTTAGCTGCACATAAAACTACGCGATTTACAGGTTTTGATCTAAAATATTGCACCAAAAGGATACCTACCAAAATTGTGATCAAAATCCTTGACACAAATGAGAATGATATGTCTCAATAGTGTAGGTGTCTAGACAGGTATTAATGGATACAGAGGTACCTTTTTCCATTCTGCCTCCATCTACTCATCAGCCAGATCAAAACAATTAATTCAGCATAATACAGTTCAGTAAAAAAAAAAAAATTGATACCTTTAACAGAGTTATTCCTAAACTGAGTTGATTTCTCCTTAAGAAATCAACTGGGTAATAAAAATACCAAGCAGTGACAGGTGGCTTATATAAACTTAAAAAAAACCCCTCCAACTCTTTACTAGGGTAAGAAGAGGAAGAAACAGTTCCCACATGTCATAAAACTATTTAATATTTGAGGTGAAAAAATTTCCAAAGCAGGATAGTGATGAATCCTTCAGATTAAAGCAAAGCGTGAAAAATATTAATGACTATTTTTAAATGTTAAGAATGTTTCAAAACAAAAACTCTTCCTAAAATAAGAAATGGTTTTGTTCAGAGTGTCAAACTGGAAAATTTGCAAAGCCCCTCTAAACAGTAACACAAGGAGTTCTTCTGGGAAGACATCCTCCATGGCACCTAACGAGCCTTCTAGTGAGGAGACTCCACAGGACACCTCCTGGGGACCACAGGGGATTGTCCAAGGGGTTTTCACCCACACACCAACCCCCTTGGCCTGAGGGGGTGCTCCCTCTCTATAAAGCCTGAAGTCAACGCTGTGAGAAGGAAGGGGAAAGAAGAAGGAAACATCTTCCCTGTCCCTCAGAACAGACTGGGGCCTGCCAGCATCCCCACAGCCTGCAAGGGCAGATCAAACGCACAGGATTCAAATGATGGTCTCGGTAAGTCGGTGAGCAACGCACCCCGAGGAGTAATTAGATCTGATGACAACATAACAGTCAATGGTTTGCCTAATACATCTTTCCATGTCATGTTGAATTAAGGGCGGCTGGAAAGGAGGGGAATGAGCAGAAAACAATTATCCATAATCAAAACTTTATAGAGGAGCAAATACATATATACTTTAATTTGCAAATAAATAATCTTAGAAACATTCTTTCATTTATTCTGTAGTGTGATTTTTTCCTAAAGACTGAGTGTCCATCCTGACAGAACATGCAGACTTCAGGAAAACAAACAAGTAAAAATTCCAAAACTGTTGCTGTTGTTCAGTACATATGAACTGAAATACTGGTTCAAAGAAAAGAAAAGATGCACACTGCTTATTTGCAGGACATGGGGTTATGCAATCCAGTCCTGTAACCAGACTACACCAAATAAACTGGCAGTGGCGCAGATGTCAGTAATTACTGAGAAATTTGATCTGGTGAGAAGAAAGAGCTCTTTTAGTTCTAGATACATGTGAACAAACACTTACGTCATTTTTGGTTCGGGATGCCAAATTCTATTATAATGATTATTTTGACGTGACATTTAAAACTCTTCTTACCCAGCTAATCTCCAAAACACAGACGAAGAACTTGTCAGTTTCTGTGGATTTCTCTTGACTACCTGTTGTACATTTAAGACAAGTCAGTCTGCATTATCCAAATACTTCAAGGAAGTTTTAATTGTGTTCACTATTCAGCAATATAAAAATACGACTCAGTGTTGATTCAGAAGCCTCAGAGACTGTAAGGAATGGAAGCATTGAGGATGAAAGGACTTCCTCAAAACAGATGCTTTTAAACTATGGGAGAACCATGATATCAGCAAGCCCTTGCCCAGAGCTACCTAGGAAGAGGTTCATTTAACCATGACAAGTTGTCAGTGCCAAAACACGGGTATAAATGAAGGCTGGCTTCCCAGATGACTGTTCTCCTACCAGCTTGTCATAAGATCGGTCTCTCAGCAAATCTCAAACACTATTAAAGTAGACAAAAAGTACTAAATTTTCCGGGGGCAACAAGTAGCATCTTCTCAGTACTGTATCCCTAGCTCCCTGTCACATAAACAGCCTTGACAATCTTTAAGCAGATTATGTACACAACAGCTTCATCTCCAGAGGAAGCGAGATTAAAAGGTTTATTGCTACTATGACAACAGCAAGGTTCTGCTGTTCTTAAAATAGTTTCAAAAACCTTAGCAGTGACTGGAAATGCATACATGCCTCCCCTACAGGATTCATCATGTACTAAATACAGCCCTCCAGAAAGAAATCATTTTATAACAGTCTACTTTTTTAAGTGTATATTTTTATCGCACTCTTTAATCCCTTGTTACGAGCACTAAGAATAGAAAGCAGTAAAAAAGACACAGTGCTGCCATGTGGCTGTGATTACAGCTTTAGAAGTGATTATTGCTGGGTGCTGGTTGCAGACACCAGGACAGGCACTGCCCCCAAACAGTGATCACCCCCTTGCAGCACTTCTGCACAGTGGGGTCTCATCAGACCTCTATCTACTCCATGCTGCCATTTTTGTCCTTACAAACGTTCCCCTTGATGCCCACAGGTATGCTGTTATGTCTAAGTCTGAATTAATTCCTCCCTCATAGTAACAGAGTAGAATTTGGAAGTAGAATTTGTCACACAATTCATTTCCAAACAGTATCAGTGAGGCCCGGGCTGGGCTGTAAGTGTGCCAATAACTAAATGGTAGCATCAAATCTTCACTTGAGCATGCTATTGTATGAGTGATTAGTATTTTGTTGCTGAGGATGGTTAAATAAACCATTGATTCAATCAAATATGCAGCTGCTACATTCGATGAACATCCAGCTGTGCTCTGAGGCATTCTCCAAGTACATTCATGCTGACTTGTACAACAAAGCCAGCAAGAAGTACAATGCTTAATTCTGACAGCAGCATTACCCCAGATCAAAGTGGGTTACCCCTTATCTAACACGACTGAAATCAGAAAATTAATATGAACACAGAAGTCTATTCATTATTCCAGTCAGTTTAGATTAAAAGCATATTTCAAACCAAAGAAAAATCAAATTGAATCCAATTACATTGGTACTATCCACCAATGTCTCTTGATGCCAAGCTGAAATCATCTTTCTGCAGCATATCATGATTTAAAGAGAAGAGAAACAAATACAGGTTGTAAAACTCAGGAAGCAATTGATTGTTTCCTTACCCAGTTCTCAGTTCTGTTAGCTCCTGCCAATGAAGGCAGATTCTTTTCTCTACAGAGTCCACGAACTCCTGACATGTCAGGCCAGAATGTGGCCTTAAACATAACTTTATTGAGATCTCTTGGTAATTAAAAAATACCTAGCACTAACTGCTATGGAGCAAGCTGAATTCTCCATGAGACCTGATGCTGTCAATAAAGGAATCTTATTTACCTATTCCCAAAAGATTACATTAAAAAATGGAAGTAAGAAAACACAGGAGTAATTAAATTATTGTGTTAGATTGTATCTCCAAGTTGAATATTTAGCCTAAGATGAAATTCTACTACTTTGCAGCTGGTCAGACCCCAGCAGGTACTGATGCCTGAGGTTACTCTTCCCCAGATGGAGGGGTTTGTACTTCCCTTGTTAAACTTCATGGGATTGCTTTCTGTCCAGTTCTCCAGCCTGTTGAGGTCCCTTTAAATCACTGCATAGTCATCTGGTCTATCAGCCACTGCTTCCAATTTTTGTGTCATCTGCAAACTTGCTGAGGGAACACTCCTTTTCATCATTCAAATCATAAATGAATAGGTTGAACAGCACTGACCTCAGTATTGAGCCCTGTGATATACCACTAATGATTTGCCTCCAACTGGACTCTGTGCTGCTGATCACAACCCTCTGGGCCTGAGCACTGGGTCAGTTTTCAGTCCATCTCACTATCCCCTCATCTGACCTATACTTCATCTGCTTGTCTATGGTGAGGTTATGGGAAATGGCGTGAAAAGCTTTACAAGAGTTTAAGTAAACATCAGCTCTCTCCCCTCACTGAGCAAGACATCCAGCTCATTGTGGAAGGCAAAGAGGTTGGTCAAGCATGATTTTCACTTCATAACTCCATGCTAGTTACTACCAATCAACTTCTTGTCCTTCATGTACTTGGAAGTGCTTTCCAGCATAATTTTCCATGTCAGCTTCCCAGGGACTGGGGCAAGGCTGAAGGACCTGTAACTCTCCCATTCTTCTTTACTGCTCCTCTTGAGGATAGGACTTCTATTTGCTCTCTTCCAGTTTCCAGGAGGCTCTCCCAACTCTCATGACCATTCAAAGACAATTGAGAGTGGCCTTGCAATGACATCAGCCAGCTCCCTTAGCGCTTATGGGTGCAACCTGTCAGGCTTCACACACAAGTACATCCAGTTTGCCTGCAAGCTCCCTAAGCTGACCTCTTCCACCAAGACTATCTTACCTTGTTTCAGACTTTCCCTCTGGTCTCAGTGGCATGGGATTCCTAAAAGCCAGTCTCACCAATAAAGACTGAGGCAAGGAAGGCAACAAGTACCACAGCCTTCTCCATGCCATTTGTCGCAAGGTCCTCTGCCCCATTCAGCAGGGGTGGAGGGGAAGGGGCACCTTTATTTCCTGAGTCTTCCTTTTGCCATTATATAATTGTAAAATGTCTTCCCATAATTGTGGAATGTCTCCCTTTTTCTTGCCCTTTACATCTCTAGCCAGATGCAATTCCAGAGGGGCCTTGGCTCTAACACTATTCCTGCAAGATCAGAAAACAACTCTATGCTCCGATTCGGTCATCTGCCCCTGCTTCCACTTCTTTTCCACTTCCTGTTTGGGCTCAGTTAGGAGCTCCTTGCTCATCCACACAGGCCTCCTATCACCTGTACTTTACTTTCTACTTGTCAGGATGAACCTCTACTTACATCTTTCATGCAGAGACAAAGGTAACCCCCCCAAAAAAATCTCTTCAATAGAAGTTAGACAACTCAAACCAATTTGAACTTTGCAGTGAATACTTTTCAAAACAATGAAAAAAAAAAAGCTCCATTTCAATCATATTGGTAAGAAATCAACTCCAAAATAACAATACGCAACACTGTTCATGAAGTGTTTTCTTTCTGAACATCCTATGTATTTTTCCTGGTAATCTTCATTGTGCCAGCTGGTGTTTCAGTATAATCTCATTTTTCGTGCCTTAATTATACCTTATGGGTGCTTTTGCAACAGGCTTTGACTGACTCTTTAAAGGAACGCAAAAAGTAGCTTTTAGGAGAAAGTTAATTCCACAAAAATCAGTTGAAGCTCTTCTGCTACGAAATAAGGCAGCTACTTAAATGCCTTAAGAAAGGGATCTTGCTCATTAAATGTTGAATAAAAATGACTACAGTGCTTATGCCTCCAAGAGCTTTAAGTGATGGCTTTAAAATAATGTAGTAAAGGCAAGATGAACCAGAATCCATGCAACTTTTATTTTAATAATTAGACAAACACAGGAAAATTTGCAATTATCTATCAAAACCGTATCTTATCAAGAACCGGAAAGGTGTTTAAAAAACATTCACATTCAATTCAGGTTATGTACAAACCAGTGTCTGTAAAAAAGAAAACAGCAAATGCTTTGAGTGTAAAAGAATTCCATTCTAATTAATGTTTCAACATTTCCAATGACCAAGTTACCACTGAGATGCAATCACAGTGCAGACATGTTCCACAGTCTATTAAACTTGTTTCAACAGCATTGTCAAAAGTAATTTTTTAAATAAAGTATTTTGATAAGTTTTGTTGAACAGTACCATCCACCCAAAATTTACTTCTGCATATTTAATCCTTGACAGCACTAACGGCAGAAGAGTTGTCATCTACAGGTCCAGAGTACATGAATCTGTATCTCCGTAGGTACAGATATATATCTATATAACCAAGAAGCACCAGTCTCCCATGCCTGAAATAGCCTGTGTCTGCTTTGTACATTGAGATCAGCCATTTTTACTGGAGCACAGCCCTTGATTTTTTTGGCTCAAAGAAGTCATCATCTACCCATCCAGAACTATCCTAAACGTGTTGCAGTATCACATGCTTATACCTTCAGGATGCACCTCACAGAGATGACATTTGAATGAGTGTGACCATAACAGCCATACACAGATGTGACAGCATCCTAAGCCTTTGCTGTAAGACCACCTTCCAGAGGTCTCTCTTTCTTTGCCCTGGATTAAATCCCCCAAGAGATGGGGAAAAAGAAAAAAAAGAAAAAAGTAAGAGACAAATGGCAGTGCCTGGATTTTAGGAAAATACGTAATTCGTTATTATGTTTTCAGATTTATATATTGAAGTGAAGCTTAGCCAGAGAAGGAGACCTATTGATACAAGTTGAATGGGTAGAGAAAGCTACTGTGATAGCCAGTTTCAAAGCATGAACACTGAAATAGCCACACAACAGTTACCAGTCAATCTGCGTGAGCACGAGCACGGAAGAGATGAATCTACTCGGGTTACACAACAGTTCTTTCACAGCTACAGTCTAATGTGCTGTCATTAACATACTAATTTAATAATAATGGCAACTCTCTCAAAAATGCAGACTACTTATGAGAAATCTTTCAGTTACAACAATCTAACCAAGGTGAATCACGACCTCAAATTAGATCAGTGTTTTAAGACAAAGGAGAGAAAAGTGACACAACCTTCACACTTGTGTAGTAACAACCTAAATGCAAACAAAAACTATTGGCAAGTGAACCTTATTTGGACCTACTTTCTGAGATAATCCTTAGCTGCAAGATCTCATTTGAAATACAAGCTACTAAGACTTGGCCTGAGAGGGCAAATCTAGAAAACTTCATTTGGTTTTTGAAGGTGTACCTAAGACCTGGAAATAAGCAGTGTACTTTAACATGCAGTTGCCTATAAAAGCAATTTCCCTTCTGAATTTATTTCGAGGTTCAAACACAAACTTGAACGGTTTCTGTGAAAAACTGTTTCGCTACTGCTGTAACTCTACACCAGCTCAGAAATTAAAACTTCAGAATAACAGAAGCAGTCTGGGAAGTGGAAGACTGGCAATTTAGTGTTTGACGGTTCTGAGCTCTTCCTTAGGTTGTACATCCAACACCCATTCAAGTATGTGAAAAGGCTTTTGTGCATTTCTACACATTCTAAAGCAAGTCTTAATGGAGCTAGTGCTCCCCTGGTGCATACTGAAGCCAAAAAAGAAATAAGAGAGATGACTTCTGCATTTAAGTAACAACCCTTAACTGAGAGCCAGCTCAGATATACAAATGCTAGTGATGCCAACTCTTAGCAAACCTGTTCTACACAATGAAACCATAGCTGGGATGCCCAATAAAACACACAAGGGAATTTTCTTAGATATAATGCTCAGGAAAGGGACAAGTTACAATGGTATAAAAACAACTCAAAGTCTTGTTTAAAAAGAACCCAAACACAAAAACCAACCAAAAAATGATAACAAAAATCCCCAAACCCCTCACCAACTAACCTGTTTTAATTCAGACTTCATTGCAACAAAATATAGAACAGTAATTTTAGCTAGAAAACACAAACAAGTTTGACTTGAAAAGTCACTGTAAGCAATTTTGATATACTTAGTTTATTAATGCTATCCACAATGAATCAGCACACAAATGAGATGAATAAAAGTACTTTAGATGAGACAAGACAATGTACTTTATGAAAATGTAAATGCTAACACTACAGTTAACAAGTCATACTGGAAAAGACATACATTACCAAGGACAATCAAAGAAAGCCTTTCTTGGTTTTAAAGCAGATTTATACATCACAGCCTTTCATTCTTTATTTGGGCAATGATTGGTGAGCATCTCTGATGTTTCAGTCCTCTGAATCCATAGGCACTGAAACAAAACCCCAGGGAAAAAAAGGTAAAAGGAGCTAGTGTCAGGATTTTGACAGTTGCTCTACTTGACAATGACTCCAGTATCAAGATGCAAGTAAAAGAGAATGCCCATCCACTCCCTATGGTTCCCAAGAAAAAACATTACTTGTACACAGTAAGAATTTATGGCAAAACCACCTTCATCTCATCCATCTCATTTCCAAGCAATTATTCATAAATTAGTTCTTTCAAATGAAGAAGAAATCAGAGGTTAGCAGTTTTAACATTCAAATAGATTCTTCTTCTTGTAAGAAGTTAAAAATCTCCTATCTTCTTTCCAGTGATACTGAATTGTCCTTCATTTTGCCAATCACCAGCTCCTCACAAGAGGTAATTAAAGTGAAGAGGGTCACAAGTTTGGCTCCTTGGTGACACTAAGCAATCTCTCACCTAAGTATCCTCACCAATAAAGATACTGCACAAAAAAAAAAATCCTTGCCAGCCTGAGGTGTTAGACAGCTGAGTGACCAATACTCAGGTCAACAGAACTCTAAGCCATGTTTTTCATGACCAAGAACTTAAATGGTGCTTTAGAAGAGCTCCTAATAGCACTTTGATCTCTAGCTCTGGCAAGCTAAACTCCATCTGGGATTGCTGCAAACGCCTACTTATTTCTTAAGAATGCCAACAGAAGGAACATCCACCAGTGATGCAGTCCGTGCTGTGCTGTTAGTGACTATTTTCAAACGCAGGGTTTGAACGGGTGTTCTAGCAAAATGATTTGCAAGAGCACAAAGAGTAAGTCCCGAAATTGCTTTCTAATGCAGTTTATTAACTTTTTAAAATGTAAGATCCAAATTAGGACCTTATGATCCTCTACTGCCAAATAATTCAGTCCAAGTCTAAGCAGCTACATAAACCAGAGCAGGTGTACAGAAGGTGCACTCCATGCTTGAGAATACAAAGTATTAAAACTGAGAAGAGGCTCTAGTTCCAGTGTGGGGGAAAAAAAAAAGCTTTTAAATTTACTAAACCAAACACTCAGGCACAGAGGCTATGAAGTCATGGAGCACTCTTAGAGTGACAGTACTTTCTCCCTTTGTCCAATTGCTATGAAGTCCTTTCCCGTTACACAGTTGGGACTCCACTGTCAAACAATCACTCCTGAAGAAGTCCAGATTGGGCTCGCTCTCTTCAAGCGGTTACAGGGACAAGTTCCATGTGATTTGTCAGCTTCCTCTGTTAACATCAAGGAAGTCCTGAGCACCCTTAGCACTGTGATAACAATCAGCCTGTGCTAAGAGATCACATTGCTGGTGGAAGCATTAGCAATTTTCACACAGGTGGTCCTTACCAGAGATACGTATATCAGATTACCTCTGATATAACAGCACCTGGCTTAGACTGGCCATCAGGAAGAAGCCGCTTTCACACAGGAAAATTCATACGGTGCCCAGTGCAGCAGCTGTCTCAGGAAAAAAAGCAAACCAAAAACCACCATCGGAGGAAGCTGTAATGATTCAGGCTTGGAATCTTGAGTATTTAACTTCAGTCTCGCTTGAGAAGTGAGGGAAAACCATTTTTCCTCCTCCCATATTTGCTACAAATATCCATTCCAGCATCATGTCTGCTAGATATAAAATTGATGGAATGCTAGCTGGTCCATAAAGGGTTGCACCAAGTTATCTGTAGCAAAGTAAAAAACTAGCCCAAAGGTTATGGAGATTGGAAGAGCTGGTAAGGCCTTCTTAAAGATGGCAAGAAGCAGAAGTGTAAGGCACAGACCCTGAGGGGAAGGAAAACAAAACAAAACAAAAAAAACATAGCGAGAAATTAGGGAACTCTGACAAGCAAAAGATTATATAAAATATATATATATACATACACATAAATATTAATTCTACAGGTTGTGTTTTATGTCTTCCTAAACTAAAGACTTAAGTGACAGATGAACAGCCAATGAAAATCATAGCTAAGGTCCTCACCAGTTTTCAGTCTGGCCCCCCAATAAACAAAATCAAAGACAAAATGCAGTGCTACAATTCTGTCCCTGATGAACATTAGAAATTATTCCTATTATAATTTTACATTATACTCACAATTAATATGGCTACAAAACATGCTAAAGTTGTATTCCAGTCCCCACTTGCTGTTGCAGAGGCTTTGCCAACGAGCACACTGTAGAAAATGAAGTCTCCTAAACCGAGCTTTACTCCTCCTGCAAAGTGAACATATGGCAGCATTAAGTATCAGTCTACTAATATTATACATCAGTAATTATCAAAGAATAATACATATTTGCACTAACTATTAACAAGACTTGCTAAAGATGTCATTTTATTTTCAAAATTAATACCACTCCTGAATCAAGCAATAAACTCCTGTGAAACAAGATGGCTTAGAAACACTACACTACTCAATTAATTCACCCTTTAATTAGAATTTGCGTATACTCCTATTTTCCTGGACATATAAATGCAGTATATACAAACTCAGATATCTGTAATTTTATTTGTGGAGGGGTGTCTTGTCATATTCAACAGAATACTGAAGAGCAATTCCTTTAAACTGGCTGAGGGAGGGGAAAAAATAAATTCCTTGCAGATGGTATTTTATTTGCCAGTTAGAAACCTATACATTGCAAAATATTCCACTACCTTCCCAATTTCCTACAGAATTCTTTTGAAGGTGGTTCTTAAAAGCACTTGTGTGTAAGTACAGAGCATATCACAGAGGCAAAAACTCAACATACTTAGTCTGAAATGTGAGGTTTAGGAAAATTCATTATCTCTTACTCTTTTAAATAGTAATTACCATCTTAGCAACAACTCTGGAAGCACAATACTAAATTATTTCTGCAAGCACTGTAAGATTTCCTGAATGCCAGTTTGCTTTCTGAGCTTTTAGTCCAAGACATTAACTAAGAAAGGCCAACATCAGGTGACCAGCTGTTTTCATTTGGCCTATTAATTACTTTCCCACCTCACTACAGTCCAGCCCAATGCTCACTTCGGAGTTCCAAGAGGAACTAAGAACATCAAAACATAGGTGGATGCCTGGTTAATCACTGGGGGGGGGGGGGGGGAAGAGGAAGAAGAAAAAAAGGGAGAAAAGGCATAAAAGAAAAACAGCAACCTTACTCTCTTTCAACAGGCCTCCAATAAATGCCTAGAACAGTGCATTCATTAAAAGCTCTTAAGCACTAAAACATCTTGTCACTGCTGAAACAGACCTTGGATGCTCCAAACTTCTAGTAAACTAATGCTGGCTGACAAGTCTGACTGGATGACTACTACTCATTGCAGGAATACAGGAAGGAAAAAAGTATTAGCCTGGCTAGACAAGAGTTTTAGTTAAAAAGTTAACTAACTAAAATAGCTGCTTTGCTAAAATTTTTGAATCATAATGTTATTTTTTAAGCTCTGTAAATTAAAAAGGATTTGCAGCATGCTGAATTTGGACTTATTGAGGCAAAGTAAATTTTAAAACTGTTCTTAAAGTAGAAGTCTCTGTATTTTTAAACAGAGGAGCACCTGATAATCAGAGGAAGCAGCTGCATCTGCTAAAATATGGCAGCATCACATGGGGAGAGCAGTTTATTAGACAATCACACCCTAATTTATTTAGAGCTTTGCTAATCTAATAGCAGCTTAAACTCCAACTGGAGATCATGAGTCTGTTAAAGCAGGTATCTGAGTATTGATATCATACACTCTCCAAAGATATTTCACCTTAGCTAGATGCTGGAGAAATCTAAGCAAACCCATTGCATTCTGCATTCATTTCAGTCTCCAATCAGGTTTTAAACATTGCTTCCTACCACATGGATTACAGTAGTTTAATCTTGAGGCAAAAAAACCTGGTAATGACTGCACTTACAGGGCCTAAAATCCAAAAGAGGTGATACACAGCAGAACACTGCATGAAAAAGACAAAGGCTAATGCAACTGACCACATAATGGTCTGAGAACAGCTTGTGCAACAGAAGTTTTGAGTCCGTGTATCCAACTAAAGAGCAATTTGGCCAATATTACTCACTCCTGCAACAAAACGAAATGCTACCAAAAAGCAACACCATTATTCCTATGAGGCATATCAGTATTGATCATGAGCAAGAGCATCTCTTCAGCTTGCTTTCAGCTCACAGAATCCTGTATCTGTGCACTCAGGATGCCTGACTGACTAGCTTCAGATTCAGTAAGCTTTTCAGACACAATAGTCCATACTCACGTTCTTCAGGGTCTTCACTTGTTTGAGAGTTACTGGGTAGAGCCTGAACAGCAGCACGTGATTCAGGTGTTGATTCAATGGGTCCTATTCTGTTGTCCCTTTGTTGCTGCCATTCCTGACTAAAGCCACCATCATCTGCTTCAGCATCTTCATTCTGGGTCTGGCTTGCCAGAGCTCAAAGGAAGAAAGGCATTTAAGACTCCTCCAAAAATGTGCCTTCTAAAACATGAAAGTCTCTCCACATATAAGATCATAGAAGAACAAGATAAAAAGAGGTATTCCATAATACTTAGCAACATCTAACAGTGGCACAATCACAAGACATCCTCACTTAGGATTTTAATATTTACTTAATCAGGAGTCAATGTACACTCTGCAGTCACAGCATCTGCATGTTGCACTCAAGTCCTAATATTCAGCAGTACATCCACGAGAGAGTGGAAGTTCTGTGGTGACCTAACAAAGATCACAATTTAAGGAATAAACTCTCATCTAATATTTAATTAGCTTCTTTAGTCGACATTGACAACTTAATTTTTCAGTAAAACAGAAAACTTACTGGTAGTTACATATACGTGGACGCTTTCCAGCGTGTTCAATTCAGAAACTGTACTCTTGCTGTAGTAACACACATACATAAACAAACTCCATGTTTTAAGCACTATCTGCATAGCCAAAAGGGCTAGGCATATTTCTGTCTAATACATATATAAATGAGTTGGTATTATATTATATCATCCCATTTTGACAAGCAGTTGAGCTCAGTTAATAGTTTTATACTTAGAGTCATTTCAACACCAACATCCCGGACCCCAGAAACACGAATGCAAGAATATTAACTGCACAATAAGTACACATTTTTTCAAGTCTTGACAGATTCATTATTCTTAATTATGCCTCCATGCTTTCACTCTTCCACAGCACCCAGGACTCTTAAAAAACTAAAAGACAAGTATCCATATACATGTATTCCAATAAAGTGACAAAGGTTTGTCAAAGCAAAACTCACCTTGTTTATTGTAAGTGGAGTTTTTGGATTTCCGTTGGGCTTCTGGATCTTCCTCAGCCATGTTCACAAGCCATACCATTGTTGCTATCAAAAAAATCCAAACCACAACAGCATAGCTAATTGTATCTTCAGACGTATGAAATTCAGAGATAGTGTTAGCATCAATCCATTATTTCTCATTTTTCATGGGGTTTTTTGATATAACTATCTTTTCCAACAGGCAATTTTACTCTCATTAAAGCACAGTAATATCTGGAACACAGCCAGTACCAACTACAACACATTTACAGAAACTGGTGAACAAAATTTTATTCCTGCTAGATTTTGAAAAAATGGCAACAGCTGTTGCCAGACAAATTACTTCTACATATGGGGCTCACTCTGAAAATCAACAATTTCTTTACTTTTTTTTCATTAATCAGTTCCTCTATCTCCAAGTAAAAAGGTCTCTTAACACTGTTATGGAGTTAGGTCAATTCAGAGGCAG
This sequence comes from Gymnorhina tibicen, assembly GCA_013399875.1. Lineage (NCBI taxonomy): Eukaryota > Metazoa > Chordata > Aves > Passeriformes > Artamidae > Gymnorhina > Gymnorhina tibicen. Next base: position 1,597,339 of record VXAZ01001656.1, read on the forward strand.
TATCTGCATCAAAGTTAATTGTTCTCTGCCTCCACCATCACAAAAAATTCTCCAATCTGGAGGTAACCAAATGTTGTTACATGTAAAAGGTATATTTTAATTCAAGTTCTCAGTGTTAACCTCTTCTCTCACAAAAGAGAGTAACAGGCAGCTATATGCCACGTTTTAGTGATACTGTGCAAATGTAGTGACAGATAAAGAACCAGTGACAGATAAAGAAAGCCCTCCCCTTTCTCTACTGTAAGCTTTCCCTGAAGTGGCTGGTCTGCAGCACACTTCCTGCTTCCAAATACAGGCCTGTGTGGAGCACCAGTAGCATAATGACTTATGATTAGCCTCTTTCACCGTTATCCACATGACTACAACTAGCAACATAGAACTACAGAAACAGTGGAATTATGTACTAATTGATACACAGGTCACAACTGCAAGTTTAATTCAATAGGTTATTTTTCGTAACTGCAGGGAAAAACAGCTTATCAAAAAGGACAAGCTCTTGAGAAAACAGTCACACAAACAAACCTCTTTCTAGCAATTTCTCACATTCCTTATACCAAGACAGGTTATTTAAGGATTGAAAGCTGGAAAATATTTTCTGAAAACAAGTGCTCCCTTTGAACAGGCTTAATTCGTAGCCTAAGGACATACTACTTTGTCCAAAACAAGGTCTGTTACCATTCTTCCTGTTTGTATTTTGGAACAAAACATGCTGGTTTTTATCTTGAAATGTCTCAGTCAGATGATGTTTCACATTTCTGAGTCAACAGTGTAACGAAAAGTGAAGCCCAAGTGAACAGATCAAGAATTCCAGCTGAAAAGCATCTTATTAAAATCCAGAAAAATGAGAAAATTTCTTCAGATGAGTGGGTGAAGAATTTAACAAAATGTACTTACAGGAGTAAATAAGTGCTGGGAAGAGAGTTTCATTTCTCTCTTGAGCTGTTTCAACTAACATACGAAGAGGACCTTTAGGACACAGGACAGCAATCAAATCTGAAAGGAAGAGCGAACAGATCTTACATCCCTGCAGACATAGTTAAGCTTTTTTCTATAACATTTGGAGAGATTGTAGCAAGAAAAATGCACCCTGAACACAGACTTCAAAGACAGCCATTGGCCACAATTCAGTATCCTACAGGAATGCTTTTTAATATTCTCAGTTGTGCAACCTATTTTACATGTTACTGTAATATGCATACAAATTTTAAAACATGATATTTCTCACTTAAGATATTATGCAACTGCAAATGTATCTGTGCCTGTATGTTGACCTGTGAATAATTCAAGAAAGCTGCTCTTCAACTAACATCTTAGAAATACCCAAGCTTGCCTTCTATTAGGAAAGCTTTTCTGTAACTTAAGTTTAATGCTAAAAGAAATTTAAAGACAACAGGTGAGGCTTACTTAATTCCCATGAAGCAGGCATATCTGGATAGAGAGCTCTAACACTGCTACTACCTTTTGCACTTGTCCACTCACCATATGCCTTTAAATTAATTTGAAACTAAATCTAACACTGAAAGGAGCAGCTGACTTGTCAGGAGCTGTGTGTTGCTCAGAGCAAGCCTTCTGCACCTGAGCCAACTGCCCTGGCACCACTGCTGGTCCCACTCAAGTAAAGAATTCTTGGTGTGGGGTCACAGGCTTTGAAAACTTATATCCCCTTCACTCAAAACAACTACATCATGGTCTTGGAAGTTCATCTCAAGAGTAATTTCGTTTTGCTATCACTGAATAAAGGCTGAATGCTTGGAGCACTCAGATTTGTTCCAGTTGTATGAAGGGTGGAAGTGGGGCTTGGGGGATGGGAAGTTTTTCTTAATGTGCTTTGTGATCCACGAGCGTACACACAAGGGACAATTTTCCTCCCCCTGAAGAAAGAGGACACTTAAGGAGTACACTGATGTATCAGAGCTAATCAAATCTTATTAACCCCTGCACTTACATCTGGACAGATTCTCAGTCTCTATCATGATCACTGACTTTGAGAGTACATATTTAGCACACCTACACGCTTCCAAAAAAATTTATATTAAGTGCACATCTTCACTTAGCTGTAATGTTTTAATTATGTCTAAGTAACTGAATTTTAGTCTTGCCTGGAAATTAAATCAGTATTTAGGATACAGTGATCTTCTTACCAAGTGCTCAGTGCCCCCTAAAGCTTTATGGAAAAACTACATCTAGGTTTCTCTCAGCCATCACTCTGAAAAAGAGCAGTATGCGACAACTACAAAGAATAAAAAAACCGAAGCGCCAAGGAAACAGATCTCACAGCTATATACTTCTAAATATAAAATGACTTTGAGCAACACAAACTGCTCTTAATTGTTCCTTCCTTCTTTCTCACTATATTATCAGGCATGGATCAGGTTGTTGTTTCTATGTCCGCAAATGTGAGCAAATCATAGGTTGGGCAGACCTGTATTTGTATGGGACTGTACAGAAACAACAAGCTCCTAAATTCTGAATGTACAAGAGTTTCCAAAGATTCTTGGAGAAATGGGAAACTGAAAGTTCTCCACCTTCACAAAAAAGATCAAAATGGGTCTCTCTTATCTCCTCCTCTCTTGAATTACTTCAGTTCTCCTCCCCTAAGAATCTGGAGAGTCCATGAAACAAGAAGGAAGATGGCATCATAGAGTAACACAAAGCCCTCAGCTGCAGGGAACTGATCTCAGTTTAGGATCATGACTTTATAAATAAAGTCTGTAATCACCTTATCTGCTACTTTGGATGATACCCCCCCACACACATGCACGCTTTTTTTTTTTTTTTAAGGTCTAATCACACAAGTGGAAAAGTCAGGGAATAAAAGAAATTCCCACCACAGGACCTGTTACTGTGCCTTGCTCCCAAACTTACCATACACTGAAATGACAGCCAGGATAAGCCACGCAGTCCACTCAGGAAGATACTTAATGAACACCAAGGCCATGAGAGCACTTATCATAATGAGATATGCCTGCTGGAGCCGAAGAGGACCCTTCCAATGGATACAAATCATTCCCACAACACCAAAGTTCCAGATCATGAGTGCCACCGTAATGTAGTCCATGGCAACATTATATGTCTTAAAAACCTCGCTAAAAAAAAGGAAAATAATACAGACTGCATTTGCTTGAAACAATGGAAACAAGTAACAGATGAAAACTTCAAACTATCTTTTAAAAAATTTTCATATCCAAGGTATTGGCATAAATGTAAAATTCTTTCTCCAATTAGTACTTAACTGTTCTTCAAAATGGGATTAATTTTGCCAGTGTTTGCTTCACACCAACTCTTTTGCTTTTCTGAAAATTTTCCTTAATGTCCTATTTCCTTCTCAATCAAAGCAAGGGAAAGGACATTACTGCAAAATCAGTCATTTTGATTATACTCAAAACTTTTAAAAAATCAGAATAATCAGAACTTGTGAGGTTATAATGAATCTTTAAAGGCGTGCAAAGATCTCTCTCTACTTACATGCTGCCTGTGGAATGACTTACTAACTTCAAACGTAACAAGCTTATTCCATTATTCCCCACACACACTGAAGTAAAAAGCTTTATTTTTGGATGAACCATGTCTCTGTCACACCAAATACCATAAACAAATTAAGACCCTCAATAAGTAAAACCCAAATAGACGAATGTCATCACCAAGTCACGGGTGATTTCCTGCTGACCCAGGGAAGAAATAGTTGTGATGGCTTTTTGCAGTATCTGCTGCTACCAATTCATCAAGCCACTAAGAACCCTATAATTTGCATAACAGTTTCCTTCAGGAAATTTGTCTTCTGCAGCTGTCAGTTGACCTTTGAGATGTACAGTGTTAACTTGACATCCCCTTACTGTCATCATGTATAATTGGTCTACAAACTCCCTCACTCTCTGAGCCTCTGGCAAAAGGAAGCCAGCACTGCTGTGAGGCAGGAAGGACAGATAAAGGAATTGCCCTGTATTTCAAAAGCCACTGTTAGGGTTAGAGAAACTACTGACCACAAAAGGCATCACGGATCACTTTTAGCAAAAATCAGTGATTGAACGGAAGATCGTGTTCTCCTTCCAGAGACCAAATTAAATAAGCTTCTTCAAAGAGAAGTGTCTGTCATCAAGTGGCATAAAAACATACAGAGTATAATAATTTAATGACATAACTCTAGTTACAAAGCCTGAGGAGGCTGCTCATTTTAGACAACGCTGAGTATTTTGGGCAAATTTTCTCCATGTCTGGACAAGGGCTTGCTTCCAAATTTGAGAAGAAAAGCACTGAATATATTTTGGTGAGATAGTAGATTCTTTTCAGCTGACTGTTTTCCACCACTCCCATGCAAACAGCCTTTGCATATACAGCTAACAAGCAAAGCCATGATGTAAACAACTGCCCTTGAGTCATATGTCAATGAAAAATTAAGTTATCAGAAGACATGCCAGCAGAACAAGCTCCCCTGTGCAAGATGTGCTTATTCCAATAAGCAAGATGTGCTTATTCTAGTGATGCATGTGATGGACAGCTTCTGTACCTAAGCACACGCACTATAAACCCATAAATCACTCTTTTATGTGCACTCTACCAGCCTATATAAAACTAAAAATTTTACTGCAATGGCTTACTCACTATCATTCCTCTTAAGATTCAAGGCCTTGTTCTAAAATAAATACATATGTAAAGTGATACATATAAAATAGCATATTAATGCTTTAGTTCACTTACCCCAGGTAGATGAATGAGAAAAAGAAAAGCAGCAAAAGAGAAGAAATTATAAGCCAACCATGGATCACCTGGAGAGGAAGATAACAATACAGATTTTTTAGACTTATTTTAAGTTTACTGTCTATTAAAAATGCTTCTAATGTTATTTTTCCTTTTGTTTAAAGCAAGAAAGTTATTTGAAAAATCTCTCTTTGGTTGTTGCTACCTTCATGTTTACTCTATGCACACTGGTGTATTTCACTTTACACTTATGAATTTTAAGTGCTTTGTGGACTTTCTGTAGATGTTCTTTAGCTCTACTGAAAACAACTGTTTGAGTATTTTTAGACCATTTTTATACCAGTGGCATTATAACATAGCAGAATCATCCAGCATGAACACAGATGGAAAGCGTGATTCACTTTTGTGCTGCTCTGATTTCAAATCCTTTTCAGAATGCAGTTATAGAATTAAATGCTGGAACCCAGAAAAACCTTCAGTGTTTATCTGTTGAAATGTCATTGATGAATGACTATATAAGGATTTCAATATTCTCTATCAGTCATCTATAGACATAATCTCTAATTTTGATATGAGGGCAGACATACATGCCCAACAATTTAATAAAAAACAGTTCAGTGTTGTACTCAGCAGGGACACTTAAAGATTTAAACCTGGAAATGACAGGCACTTGGACTTTGCACTGACAGAAGTGCACTCTTGTGGTATTTATTGTGCAAAATGAAAAAGCCCAAATTGAAGACCCCTTTAACTCCAGTAATAAGATTAACATCTCTTAACTGAGAATGAACACATATTTGTCAAAGTCCCAGAACAGAATCTCTTTTACAAAACCTGACCCAGTATTGCAAGTAGACAACCTGACAGAAGCAATAATCTAGGAATCAAAGCTACATAAGGAATCCTGCTTTGAACAGACACGCTCAGTGGAAAATTAACTGGCTAAATTAGCTATATATGTGTACCAGATCAAAGTATTCAGAAACTGTTAGAAAACTGTGTTATCTCTTCGTCCTCTTCTTAAAGATGTGTAGTAGAATGCATCTTATGTTATAGTTCTTAAAATATTTAGCAAAAGTTAACTAAAAAGTAAAGTCCATATGCACACAGACTAAAGGAATCACACTTATGTGATGCAACCAGGACTTTCTGACAAATTACGAATCCAGCCATTACAGTTAGTAATTTAGCACATTGAGTCTAATGCAAATTTTTTCATAGGCATTTTTAAAATTCTCAGCCATTTTTGAAACATTCATTCTCCTCCTTCACACTGTCTCTCAAAAGAGGTTCAAATTTAACTTTCAACCTAATAAAACCTGTAATTTAACTTCCTAATCTAAGAGACTGGCTTTTGCTCGTATGGTCTCAAAGAGACTTAAGAAATTCCCACATGTAATAAGCACGGTGCCTATAAAGATACTGCAGGAAAACTGTCAAAGTATCTGTCTCAGTACGTCAAATTGTCACCACTCTCACAGCAAGTGGGAGAATGAACTGTTCCAGAGGTGAATATTGGTAGGTATTGACTGAAACAGAATCAAATTTTCCAACAACTTGTAAAGTTACTAAGTACGGACCTAACAAGACTAACTTTATTCCTCTGTAAAATTACTTGGAACTGTTTTAAGAAAACAGCTAAGAAAGCTGTCTCATGACTTCTACCTGTAGTTCTTCTATTTGTAACACAAGCTCTTAAACTCTTATCACTTAAAAAAATATAGTGAATAGTAATGTTTCATCCTAAAAAATAGTAAATGCTAACAGCGTCAAACACCAAGGCATAGACCAGCAAACTTCTACAAACACCTTGCTTAACTACTGTCAGCAGAACTAGAGGAGGTACTTTCAAGAGTTGACCTAAGCTGGCATTTTACACACAGATGTTTGCTTTATTCTCAGTATGTACCTCATTTACTATAGTATTTTCCAGATCACTGGTCTCTTTACTTACAAGTGACTTTTCCAACATACTTCTTGTAAGTTTTGCTCACTGTTTTCCTAGCAGGTTACCACAACAGATTTTTTGCCTTCTCATTAAAGAATTTTCATTCTTCATTTAACAACAACTTCAACACTAATTGGTTGCTGGTACAAGTTTGGCTTTACAACTTGAATAAAAATTAAGGCTGGATTGCAGGATGCAGAGAATTAAAATGAACTACAGCAGTCAGACTTTGGTTAGGCAAACTGAAACAATGAAGAATGCAGAGAATAATAAATTAAAAAGAAAAAGCTAATCAAATACAATCCCCTTCAAAGATGCTGTTTCTGGTTAGATTGAGGAGCTAGAATCAGGATCATGCTTAACATATGTGCAGGACAACCACAGGAAACTAACAACAGTGAATATGAAGTAGTATTTCCTTTCTTCAAAAGAGTTTTCAGATAAAAATCTTGTGAAGATAAGCAAATTATCACTACTGGATGACGACCTAATGTTCTTTCATTATAAATTTCATTCCCCATAATCTAGACTACAATCTACATATAGAACTGCATGTAAAATAGAACTCAATGGACAGGTAACTACATTTCACAGCATTCTGATATAGCAGCATAGAACTACTCTGTTAGGAGATCAAAAATAAGTTAATTATTTAGTGTAATTAGCATAAAATATAACCACAGGAAATTTCTGGTATCTCATAATTCTAATTTTTAGTAGAACAATTATTTTTGTAGGGAAGATGTGCTGTGCCTTAAAAGGTCAAGAAAGAAACCAGAAAGTGTGAAATGCTTAGTAAAAACTAGTTGATGCCTTCAGCATCTGAGGAGAACCAGCTGGCTACTAAGGAACCCAGCTAAAGCACAGTAGTTGTTTGGCTTCGTTAGAATGAAGAGAATTGCCAGTTTAACAACAACACTTTGTCAGTTTAGATGTAACACCACACTATGATAAAAGTGAAGATCCATGCATTAAAAATCAGTATTCCACAATGTACGCAGACTCAGGCAAAAATAATTTCCCCAGTCACTCCACAGATAATTTATAAAGGCATTTCACCCACAGACATGAAGATCAAAACCACTGTTTCCTCCTGAAAACAAAATGAAATGAAGCAAACCTTTGAATCCCACTACTCGTTTTACAGCTGTGAAACAGATGCAAGGTTCTGGCTGCATACTGAGAAGTTTTATTAGGCTAAGCCTTGTCAAATGATTATTAAGACCAAAACAAACCAGGAATTTTTATGGACAACTCCTCCCATGCAGGTGGCATTGCAATTAATTATGCTAAGCCCAGACTTGCCTAGATGACATCATTACATGACTGAAGCCTTTCACAAAGAGCCTTAGAGTCTCTGTGTTTGCCGTAAGAATGCTGCCTGGTGTGTACAGCCATGGACACATCACACCGATGGGAGACATCTGTACCGGGGACAGGGTGGGAGAGAGGAGCCCTCAAAATACAACCAAGTCTGTCCTTTATATTTCTTGACCACAGAAAGATTTCAGTGCATGAACATTTCAAAAGAACTGAAAGCAATGTCACCCTATTTCTAATTGACAGAACAGATGGCAGTGATAGCACTGGGCCTTTGCCCCGCTTTCTGTCAAACAAACGGAAGAAGCCACAAAATTGAAACAGTGAATTAAATCACCAATTCTGCTACTTTCGCTCACTCATCCTTGATAAGCCTTCATTTTGTTCCATTCTCTAAATAATCTGTACTAATAAATAAAACTAGCACAACTACTTACCTTGTAGCACCTGTATTTGTAAAGCACAACCAGGAGGATGGTCATGACAATGATAACGCTGATCATGATGGCCGCGTTAAGAATAGAATTCAGGGCTCTCTGTCCTACTGTCTCTGTCTCTTCTGTGAAAGGAGTGTAGATGCTACAAAAACAAAAAGTCAACTGAAGTGACACTGAATGCACACATGTTTTTGGTATGTAAGGCCAACATCAAACAAAATTGCAGTAATCTTTCAATTCAGAGCTGTAAAAGCAACATCTGTTTTCTACTAAGGCAAAACTTGAAAGGTGGGATAGTATCATATTAGGCAAACTTGAATTCCTTAGCAGACTTACATTTCCTACATTCTCAGATTACTACTGTTTTCTGCTTTGTAAAGCAGATAAAGCCTGCAAATGCCCACTGTTTGATATGGCTACTCCCATGCCATGTGTCACTGCCACTCTCCCATGCCACCATTAATGCTCACCAGTGCAGCTGGAGTTACACTTATGGATTCACCGTGAATGACTCCCCAGTGATTTCAACAAAACAACCTGTGGGCTCAATTCACTCTTTCCTAAAGAAATACAACCTCCTGGGCCAACTATTTCACTGTGGGGTGGGGAGGTGAGGCAGAGGAAAAAACACCATAAATAAAATCTCAAAAAAAAAAAATTCTTTGATCAATAACTTCTAAAGTGTTTTATTGAAACATTTTATGACATGCTTGTATTATACAAACATTTCAAAGCCAAACACATTTTGAATCATTTTGTCTAAATGTTTTCACAGTGGAACATTTAGACTGATCTTTAAGGTCCATTCCAACGCCTTAACCTTCTATGATTCTATGGCTTGCAACAGTTTATAACAGGCTCAGTGTTCTTCCTTTGCCCCCTTTGTCTCAAATCAGCTTTCATTGGAATTGGGGGTTTTTGTTGCAACATTAATATTTTACCAAAATCCAAAAAAACTGTACAGAAACATCTGCCAGGAAAGTTTCTATAACTTCACCAGAAGTGAACCTCTTGAAGTTATATTCCCCTTGCATTTGGATTTCTTTATCAAAGAGCATGGGCAAACCAGAACATGGCATACATGTTATTTCATTTACACTAGCAGTTTTGTTCCTTTTCCAAAATGCTTGTATTCTAGCCCAGTACAAGTGAAATGGCTTTGGCTCACGACTGAGTTTATTTTATAAATACCACAGAGTATGATGAAGTATTAAAATGAGGACTAGGACTTGAATTAAGCAGTAACAACCAAGATATTATCCCCACTGTTCACCAGACAAGCAAAAATGTCAACAGTACCACAGAGAGAAGAGACTGGTTTCTGGAAGGAATAAAACTATCTTTGGACTGGAGAAGGGGAAAAGGGAGACAAGAGGAAGTTCACTGCTTGAATCAGACTCCAGAAGAAATCGCAGTTTAAAAAAATTTATGTAAGTCCACTAGAAAGGGAAAAATACCGATACGTACAGCTGTCCATCCTTGCGTGTATAAAAGCTGACAGACTTGATAGTTGCAACAACGACCACCATGCAAAGTGTGACAGGCACAAACAGCATAATCACATGTTTTGCCCCATATTTCAGTGTTAGCTCTTCATCTTCTTCTTCATCTTGCTCCACCACTCGCTGAATGTTATTTTGTGGCTGCCCATTGGTCTCAGACTCAGCATTGTCATTTCTTCTGCGCTCACTAGTATCATGGCGACGTCTTTCACTGTTGTCATTCTGCAATACATAAAAACCAGTTTCCTCAGCAACTCTCCACAATCATCTGCTGGTACATTAAGCTAAAGATGACCCTGAGGAGGAAACAGGTAAGATAATATTTACTGCCAAGAATGCTTGCTACAGCAGGGATTCAAACAGTAGTAATTAACTGCATCACAGTTATTAAAAGAATGGGAGCACAGGGTCATGTTAGAAACATTTACATTAAAAACACCAACAGTCAAAAGTAGGCTGGTTGTATCTAAGAGCCTGTGTCACCTTTCCTTTAAACAGAATTTCAAAAGGTGAATAAAGGCATCTTTTTCCCTTGGTTCCAACTACAGTTGTTAAAAGGATGCCTGACAGTAGAATGCCTGTAAGTGGACAAGAATTAACTGTATTGACCCTTAAGAATAATGCCAAACAGACATTTATGATCCCCTCTCCATGAAAATACCAAGAAAACGTCTACTTCCTTTACTATGTTACTCCCACTAGAGTAGACTAAGTAGAACGTATATAAAAATGGATTTTCATGAGGTATTGTGTTTTCACATTTTTAGTAAGAATGACACAGAAATGGTGATCAAACTCAGGTAATTCTCAGTCTTTAGAGTGCTATTTGATCCCAAAGTTTTAGCGCAGCAAGTTAAGCATGCAGATTCTTTCTTCTTTCCCAAGGATACTACTGCAACATCCTTTCACTGACACTGAAGGAATTCCACCACTCTTACCAACAAATACGAAAGAGCTTCCTGTCCTTCCTAATACTGAAACATGAAGGGTATAATACATGAAACATCAAGGGTATAATTCAAACACCAAGACAGTGGTAAACTTCCAATGGAAGCAAACTCACAAACTGGGATCACCTGTAAGTAAATGATCAGGCCTGCACTCCAGGCTCCTGGTGTCACAAATCTTTTGCACCCTCTTCAAGAAGCCCCACGAGCAGGGAGCATTCACCTTTTATATGTTGTGAGCACATACAGAGAACACAATATGAGAGTGTTCTATGCTTTACCTGTTCTGGACTACAAAGAAACAAAACCGTTATCAGGCACTCTAAACAAGCACTAAAATGTGACAGTTCATACAGACCACTAGTTTTTTTAGTGTATTACCATGTCCAAAATCAGTGCTGTAGTGTTCAAATTCTAGAGGTTTAATATAGGAGATAAAAATTTTTGATTCCTTACAAAATTAATCTAATTTCTTCTGAATTACTTCGTGCAGAACAGTTCTGTTTGACTAAGCGTGCTAAAGCAGCATTAGATTAAAATGTACAATAAACTGCAGGAAGATAACTTTTGCAATACCTTTAAAACATCACTCAGTTTCCATAAAATTGATCTGGACTAAGACAGGGCACTGAAAATAACCTAATGGATTTCCCCTTAAAGTATTCTTACTCAGGTAGTTTTTTCCTTAAATGCGCAATGTTAAAGTCTAATTACCTGATCTCAGTAGCATTTCCAAACATAACTGCTGACTTGTACCTCATTAATTCACTGCAGTTTTTCGATAAATCAATAGCAATTTTAGAGATTCTTTCTACATAATTTTCCCAGCCCCACCCTCAGAAAAGAGAAGATGTTAACTACACACTCAGAAACTCAAAGTGGGGTTTTAAAAGCACTTAAGTGATTAAGGAGCACAAGTCCCTGGACTTTGAACTGTAAATACTGACACTGCTAAAACCCTGGTTGAAGCTTTACAACTTCCCCAACTCATGAAAAATTTGCTTTTACAAAGCAGTACAAAGTAACAATATGCACCAAATGCTCTGCCTATTTCTTTCCTTTTTTGTGGAAGGGGTTCCTCTCAGCAAGGTTTCAAGATCTGTCCTCTAAGAAAATCTGTTTTATTTTTCAGTAAGGAAATGGAACGTAAGAGGAGAAAAAAGCCCAAACTAAAATAGTCTAAATTAAACAATTAAAACTAGGACACAACCAGATTTTTAGAGTTACAGTTTAACCTTAGGTTGAATTTAGTATCAATAACTTGAAATATGTCCTGAAAAAGATGCTGGGTTCAAAATTATTTCTTACTAAATGAAAAATTTATTATAAATCACTTGGCATTTAGCATTAAGTCCTCACATACAATTACTGAAAGTCAGATAGAAATGGGAATATGGGAGAATGTAAATAAAGAGATCATGTTTAATTAATCTGAAATGCTGGCTACAACTAAACCCATTTCTGTACACATTATAGCAGAAATGTAACATTTTTCACTTTTGATAGTAAAATACTTAAGTTTCTCTCAGTCTACAACAAGACACCAATAAACTTAACCATCTAAATAAACTACCTAAGATGATCATAAGTAACACTATAGTGGAGATAAACAGAGCCTTGGAACTGCACAAGCAGAGCAGACTGAGTATTTAGGTTTCTGCACACTTGCCGATGTGTTGCTTTTTCGCTGCTGTAATAAGTCTTGCATGAGGGAACACTTACCCCATCTCTGGAACAGAAATATACTAAATAAATTAAAAATCTACAGCTTCACAGAGCAGACACAAAAACAGCTAAAGGAGAAGCCTGATGAACTAGAACACCACTATAAAAACCTGTAACATCAAACATAAAAACTGCAAAAATTAGACCTATACGTGTTATTTGATTCCCTTCACTAGTTAGGAACAAAGATGCAAACAAAAAAGGCCTTTACATACTAAAACACAGTGCATGAAAACCAGATCAGCATTAAGAGTTACATGAGTTATTCTCTCATTTGCAGTTAAAGCCAGAAAATAAGTTGTCCTTTCAGGCTACTAAAGTGTAGCTAAACGTGACATGCGCGTGCCCCACTGCTTAAAAGAACAAAGTGCACTTATATCCTACCTGATCAGTATTAAACAGAGCAGAGGCCATGGACTCTTGCTGAAGTGGAAGCAAAGGAACAGACTCTTCACTTTCCTCAGACATAGTTAAAAGTGAAAACTCTGAAGCTAAAAAGTCAGTAACACCTGTTGTAACACCGTAAGCAAATGTAAGTTATGAACTACGCGCTTTCAGGTGAATAAACAATATCAGAAGCAAATGATAGTATGATAGTGTTTTTTTCCCCTATCGGGAAAATAGTTAATAGCAAACCCAGACCAATGCCCCTGAACCAAGAGATAAAAACCTTGCATATTTGATAAGAAGTTTTTAGTTATTAAATCCAGATTTATCCATCAGGAGCAGACCACCATGCCTGACAGTGGGCATGGACTTCATCAGTTCTCACATACACCACTGATGTTAAAAGGTCATTATGCAGTGGCAGATATTGAAGACTGGGCTGAACTCTTTGTGTGTGACTAGAAAAAGAGATGGCAAATTAGAGCACTTAGTGATTTCACATGCTGACTGTTAGCCACAGAAGCTAGTATACTTAAGCAGGAAAGGGCTTTTGTAGGTATGTACAAAAACAAAGTAGATGTGTAAAGGGGAGAAACATCATTACAACTTAGTATCAAAACTACAGTTACTTAATCATGGAAAGGAAAAGCACAAGTAGCAATTATTCATCAGTACATTCTGTTAGTGAGAAGAAAATAGAACCCCTTGCTGGAAAGGAGCATCACCAAGTTATCTGTAAGGATGGTGAGCCCACAGCTTATTGCTGAGTTCTGCCTTTTTAATCTGGCAGAAGTGTTCAATAGGAATTCACCTCTCACCTGTCCAAGAGGAAAAGAAACCTTTTTTATCCCCTCTGAAGTAAAAGGAGAAAGGATGCAGTAGGAAAGTTCCCACTTTTCTGTTTTAATTTTTCAAATGTTTTATATTTTTATTGATATAGCATGACGCTTATCTGAGGATTTTTCAAAATTCTATTTAAACTGCTGTCTTGTATAGAAGAGTTGAAGCAAGAATCAGAACATTCTCTTGAATTACTGCCCTAAGACATGGCTACAAGTGGCCCAGCCTCACAAGAGCATTTCTGTGTCACAAGGAAACCTGATATTCAAGAGCTATAGCAGGAACAAAGAACAGTGTGCCAAGTCTAAGAGCCTGAGCACCACACCCAAGTGGATCACCTAAATCTGATTTTACCAAAATACATATGGTACAATGGTAGAGTTTTAGCAACAAGTATGCGCTTAGGTCTTTCAAAGCAATCATATAAAACTTCATGTTTTGAGTTCCCCCTCCCCCAAAACCTCAAGAACCATGAGAGCACCTTGAGAATTATTCACAAGTAAGACAAGACAGAGCTGTTCTTCCTGCATAGGAACAGTCCTCCAGCAATAGCAGTAACAAAACCCAGGCTTCAAGCTCTACCTAGACTAAAATTAACTCTGTGACTGACAAACCTGTGAACCAAGCAGACCACAGCCAGGCTAGATCAAGATAGCTCACTGAATCCTGTAAATGTCAGTGTTTGATACCAGTATTCCACCCCATTCTTTTTTTTTTTTTCCCCCTTGATGGCTTGATCACTCCAACACTATCTTAAACTGGGAGCAGTCTTATCCGTACATAAAAATTGGTTTAGAACATCAGATATTTCACAGCATATTTCTTTTGGCACTGCTTATCACCACAACAGTTCAGAAAGACAAAATTAATCCCAACAAACTATTCATCCCCATTTAACTGCTACCAGGTAGTAAAATGGTTTGTTACATACGGTGTTGCTGAGGTGGGTATCAGGGAAGTTTTCTGTCAGCTGCCCATGCTGAAACTGGGGTAAATGTGCAGAAAGCTCTGTCATTGGGACAGTCCTCTGGGAATCACTTATTTCCACACCAAATGGACCTTTCCTCTTGGGATGCTGAAAGGAAAGAGATGTGTAAAAAGCCTTTGTTCTTAACACAACCAGGTTCTCCCTCCCCTCCCTACTCCAGTTTCTGGAGTTCACATAGATCAAAGACAACCATTTTGTATCTAACCACGATACCAGACTGTATCACATCTACTAAGAGGTCATAATAGGGATTTTCCAGCACAAAAGTAAAAGCCTCTTAAGTGTAATCAAATTAGTTCATCAACTACAGAAGCCAGTCAGCAACAAACTAATAATTTAAACAGTTCTCCATTCCTTCTTGTGCAATAAATGAGAAGCATTCCACACTTGCTCAGAGCACAACTTCTATGTTTTTATCTCAGCAGAGCACAATGGCTCCAAGTTGTTCCGTTTTGGATTGCTGATAAATTTAATGGTGATTTTCAAGGATGACTTCGATTATTTAAAATCCAGACATATCCTTAACACTGTGATGCTGCAAGAGTGACCTAAGTGCTACACAAGACAGTATTTCAGCTGAGTCTCAAGAACTAACATGCATTCAGTTTCCCATATGTACCAGCTACACCTACACAAACATGCCACATGTAACAGCTTTGTATGTTCTTCCATAAGAAAGTCAGATGATAAAATTGTCCTATGTGAACATGCTCCATAACAAAAGAGGGCAAAGCAATATAGGGGAAAGAGGAAGTTTGACTGACCTAACTAAATTCCAGGAAAGAACCCCATAATTTTAAGAGACAATGAGCAGGCCCAGATAAATCACAGGTTTGGTTACACAAAAAGTAAATAATGAATACACCTCAAGGGTAGAGTGACAGTCCATCCCAAGTGGCTCTTGCTCCTACCTTGTGCCAATTCCAGCACTCCTCAGTCCTATTTACAGTAAATTTTACTCACTAAAATGGAAGAAAACAAATCCAGGAAAAGAAAAAGAATATTTTTTCTGCTGTTTCAGTATGTTCAGCAAATGTATTGAGGGATCTTGAAAAACTCTTACAATAGAGGACATCACAAAACAAAGCCTCTCACTTTTGGCAGCAGTAAGACAAGTGCTGCAAGACAGCATCTTACTTAAGAAAAATAAGCTTATTTTTATAAACAGAACAGAAGCTGTTTCTCTATTTATGAATAAATATGTATCAAACAAGACTAGGGCACAGTGCTTACTAACTTCAGCAGCTAACTTAGTGAAGCTCACACTGAAGAGCCAATGGGAAGCAACACCAATTTAACAAGTCTAGTGGGAGCATGCAAACTGTTTGGAAAAAGAGAGTGAATGTAGTATTCACTAGAATAGCTCCCTTCCACTTTTGCCATTAAAAATAAGGAACGACTAATTTAAAATATAATTTAAATATAAGATTAGATGAAAATAAATATGAATTACATTGCTCTTACTTTTAAAATTTTACTCTAATTCTTTGGTTGGGCTACAGAATAAAACCAATGTTGTTTTAAGGCTGCTATTGGTAGAAATTCTCAGTGGCAGGGCAACCACAATGGAAAAGTTGAGTTTTCATCCAGATGTGGACTATCAGAATGCGATCTTTCAAATAGCAGCATGTCAAAGTTCTAATTAAATTACTGGAGAGAAAACCAAAATGAAACGCCAATCACAAAGTCCTACTTAAAAACTGGTAAAGAAAACCACCACAAACTCACCAAACAAAAACCCCTCAGCTACTGAGGAGCAGAGAGAATCAGAAGACAGGGAGGAGTAAGTGATGGAAGAGTTACACCAAAGTTTGAATGACAGACCTCAAAATTTTTGTTTGTTTTGTTTGTAACCGTTTTGTTAAACGGTTTGTTCAAACGTTTCTTTTGAAAACTCAAGAGCTCCGAAAATGGATTCAGGACATCTTCCCAAATAACTTTATTTAATATTTCTAAATAAATGAAATTTGTATTTGAAACATAACTATGAATGAATGAAATCTATAAATGAACTGTGCATAAACAGACACAAACTAAAACTTTGCTTGTTTTACCTGAAAAGGGACTCACCAAGACATTTTTTTTTCTAATGAAGCTGTTAATGTTAAAATAGCCTGTCTAAAAAAGTTCCTCCTTGCTTCCTTTGGCTTTCCTAGGTCAGAATAACAGGAGTTACAACTGTCGCTGTCATGCGCTTACATTTAGCCTAATAAACAGAGGTGACACGCAAGTAAGCTCCTTGCAGAAGAGAAAGCAAAGCAAGTATCGATCAAACAAACGCGGAGCGGTTAAGCCCTGCTTTCTCCCTCAAGTGAACAGCAAGAAGCAGCTGCCACCGCTTTTGGGGGCACCCCCGCCGCCCCGCGGAGCCCTCCCTCGCCCTGCCCCGGGCCGAAGCAGCCTCGTCGGAGCCTCTGGGAGGCCTCCGCGGCGCTGGGGGTGCGGGTGAGGCCCCGGCCCGACCCCGCTCGGTGTCACCAGCTGCCCAGCCCCGGTCTGAGTAGTGAAGGAGCGGCAGGGACCCTCCCGGCCCGTGGGCGTGTGCCGCAGGGCTCGCCCGAACGCCGGGCCCGGCCCGCCCCGCCCCCGGTGGCGCAGCGCGCCC